>JARYTA010000002.1:1200000-1613847 GCA_031081845.1 Debaryomycetaceae sp. UCDFST 68-768.1 | reverse complement strand
TAGACACCATCCTAGACACCATCCTAGACACCATCCTAGACACCATCCTAGACACCATCCTAGACACCATCCTAGACTACCTAACACTCTACACTCAACACTTAACACTTCACACCTTTTACTATATTTTTTTAAATTCTAAAAAAAATCTCTTCTATCATTTCTTGTTCGGAATACTACCGAACATCTTCTATATACGCTAGAGACTATTAACCATAAAAAAAAAAATTTCTGTCGGTTAATAAATATTGTATTGAATAACTTTAAGCTATACATAATGATTTCAAGCTTCACTTTCTGGATTCGTATTGAGATTTAGGATCAGGTAATGATACCTTAGGAAACCTTTCGTCGTTTGTGTATGGAGCATGATCACTTGTCTCTAGAAACCATTTGAGTAAAACACTGTTGAATCTATTCTTTATATTTTTATACTCTTCAAGATGGGCCAAGTTATGCAATTCTCCAGGATCATCAACTCTGGAGTATAATTCCTCTGGCTCATACAATCGATAGACATACGTATACTCATAGTCTCTGATTGCGACCACACGTCCAACTAGCTCAACATCTTCGTGTTGTAAGCTTGCTTTAATATCATAAGGATAGGTGGCATACTCTATAATAGGCTCCTCAGATTTTAAAAATCCACCTTCCGAGAAAGCATACTCCTTATGAAGTCTATCCAGCGAATCTTTGGACAAAAGTGGAAGCCACGACTTTCCATTATGAGGGAACGGATTTTCTTTGATTCCACATAGTTGAAAAACTGAAGGACCAAGGTCAACCATTTCACAAATATTATCTATGATTGAGCCTGGTTCAATACCAGGCCCTGAAATTATCAAAGGCTCGTGTACCAATGAATCATTTACCCCACTGGGCCATTTCTCTACCAAACCATAATCTCCTAAATATTCACCATGATCTGTGTAGAAGATTCTGTACGTGTTGGACTGTAAGTCGTTATGCTCCAATTTATCAACGAGTCTACCAAGCTGGTTGTCGATTCTCGATATCATACCATAATAAGTGGCAATTAGTTCTGCCCAAGTTTCTGGAGTGGCCCTGTATGTGTCGTATTCTCTTCTTATTCTTTCCATAAACTTCGGTTCATGACCTGTTTTATCTTTCAAACTAAATGGTTTAGGGACGGATGACCTATCATACATACTAAAATATGGCTCCTCGACAGCAAAGGGTACATGTGGAAATATCAATGGAAGAAACAAGATCCACGGTTTATCCTTTGGTGCTCTATCTAACCATAATTCTGCACTTCTTACTGCTGCTTCATCGTAATCCAATACTTCTTCCTCCCCTCTAGATCCCGAGTAAAATAATCTTCCCCAGAGATCATGCAATTTTTTCAACGAATCGATATTTTCATCCTTAACCAATTTCTTGCCCAAGTAAAAGTCTGGTTCAACAATGAATCCGTATTCATCAACTGACAATTCAGTGGCCCCTTCTGCGAAAAGGTCCCCTCTGGGAGCCAAGAACGCTATATGATAACCATTGTTCTTAAGGGTTTTGAAAAAATTAGGTTCATGCTTCTGTAACAAGCTATTTAAACCACGATGACCATCAACATGACTATACTTCGATGTAAAGATCGAGCATCTGCTTTGAGAACAAACAGAATGTTGTAAAAAACAATTGGTGAATTTTGCTCCACTATCTGCTAACCGATCGATATTAGGTGTTTTAACAACTTTATTTCCAAATGTACCTACCGAATCATATCGAAGTTGGTCTGGCATGAACATGAAAATATTCGGTTTCTCGACAAATTGTGTGCTCATGATAAATATGAATGATTACTGATGATTACATCTTATTGATTCAGCAATTCTCCATGCTTATATAATTTTCCGGAGATCTAAAATCACATTCAAGCCGAATCTCCGTAATTGAAACCGTTTTAAAGTCGTACCTATCGCACGGGATTTAGTTCTCGGAAAGGAAATAGTAAGTGAATAATACTTGGAAATATGACGCTTCATCATTTTCAATGATGCAATACTGAATTTAAGTAGCCAAATTTTCATAACGTGAAACGGGCCTTGATTAGTGGTACAGAATACTAATTTTTAATTTCCACAGTTGGTATATAAGTCGTGAATCTCGTGAATATTCACCGAGATGCCTATACAAGTACTTAATATAAACTTCCTTGAACTCTAAAAAGGTTGAAAGTCTATACTTGGATACTGGCATTCATAGATTAGACGTTAAAATGGCGAGGAGTATATTCACTTTTCCTATCTTAGTCTCGTTGAAGGAGGATTTCAACGTCACGCAAATATTATCGTGCACGCTATTGATTTTATCATCCTTCACTTGGGGATTCGATAACCAGGGATTTGCTACCATACAAGCATTGGGAGCGTTCTTGGAAACCTTTGGAGAGTTGAATCCTCTCACAGGTCAGTATGCTATTCCGACTGCATTCCTTTCTTATTTGAATAGTTTCCAATATTTAGGCTTCGCTTTTGGATTAATTGTCGGTTCATATATAAGTGCAAGTTATGGAAGGAAGTGGAGTATCAGAGTAATGAGTGGGTTCGCCATAGTCACTTCCATTATAACAATAACTTCTAAACACAAGGAACAAATCCTTGCTGGTAGAGTGTTGAACTATGTATTTGTGGGGATGGAGTCTTCAACTATTCCCATTCTTCAAGCAGAAATAACACCCGCAAGAGCCCGAGGTTTTATGGTAGGAGCTTTCCAGCTAGCTATTGGGCTTGGTGGTTTGATTGTTCACATTGTTACGAATGCTACATCCAGTATATTAAATAACTCCGCTTGGAGAATACCAGTAGGATTATTTTTCATTTTTCCAGCAATTATTGGAACGCTTGTGAACTTTATCCCAGAATCACCCAGATGGCTTTTATTGAAAAACAGGGAAGCTGAAGCTTTGCATGCTTTAACCAGGTTGAGAGAAGGGAAATTTTCGACTGAAGAAATTGAAACTGAATTTATGGAAATAAAAGAAAGAATCAATGAGAGTGAGAACTACAAATCTTCTTACTTCGAGCTTTTCAAGGGCGACAATTTAAAGCGGACCACTATTTGTGTCTTTGCCAATATATTCCAGCAAGTCACGGGCCAGGCATTTGCCTCTCAATATGGTACTATCTACATACAGTCTTTGGGGACTGTCAATCCTTTCAAAATGTCAATTGGATCTTCGGTAGTAAGTATTGGTTTTGTTATCATCTGCTTGGCATTTGCTGATAAGGTGGGTAGAAAAAAGTTAGTTTACATTGGCACTGTGCTACAGATTGTTGGATTGATCACGATGGGCGGTCTCGGAGTTAAAGTTCCAGTGACACACTCTTACAAGAATGGAATTATTGGTTGTATGTTTTTATTCAATGCTGGGTACTCACTTGGATGGGCTCCTTTGACGTATGTTGTCATCACCGAAATTCCAAGCATAAAGCTAAGAGACAAAACCCAAAGATTTGGGTTTTTCTTCAATATTCTATTTGCATTTTTAGTTGCATTTACCTTACCATACCTTTTGAATGATGATTATGCGGGGTTGCAATCTAAGGTCGGGTTTATTTATGGTTCTTTTGCAGTCCTCTCGCTCATATTCGTCATTTTTTGGATACCGGAGTGTAAAGGAAGAAGTTTGGAAGAAATTGACTATATGTTTGAGAATAAAGTGCCAATTAGACAATTCCAAACATATGTTATTGAGAATAAGGAAGTACAAAAATTCTCCACACCTAAAAAGGACGGAGAGGTTAGAAATAGCATCAAACCAATACCCAGTAAATAGTTCTGTATGTAAAAATGAACTTTCTTTAAACCCTACTAGTTTCTATAATCCAGCACAGTTTCCAGTCCCTCATTACATACACAGGAGGATAATCCAATCAACTCAATAAACGATATAATGAGAAAAAGTTTATCACTAGCATATAGAAGCAGGTCATTATATTATAGGCATTATGTGCCTAAAATTATGCTACATACGATATTTATTTTATACAAGCACGTTACTTCTTTTTGTGTTTTTCTGCAAAATTTTGTTTTTTCAACAAATTTGATAACTTTTATTTGATTACTTCTATTGAATCCAGCTTGAATTTGTAACTCAATGTCCTCATTATAGTGAAGATTCGAAAGACTATAAATGAGGTTTTAGATAGTCAAATTTGAAATCTTCAGGTGTAGAAATTTCTTGCTTACTATATACTCTTTTTCCATCCAAACCTTCTTTTAAACCGTTCGGATCTTTTTTGAAGTCTTCGGGGTTTCTCCAGGCGAACAACTTTGTATAGAAATTTTCACGTCCTTCAATTTTATCAACCAAAAACTGACCTAAAACTGGAAGCATTTTGAATGCATGACCCGACCCCCCACAAGCTACGAAGAGGCCAGTTTTGTTGGGAACAAAATCATAGATATAATCATTGTTAATCGTATCAGTGTACCATAAAACCCTGCTCTCCCATTTCAAATCAGTTAAGTCAGGGAAGAAGGTGTGTAACCATTCACGGACCTGACTTACAATATGCTTAGGCAAATACGTGAAAGGGGGATCACTATTACTAGTCTTTGGAATAGAAACAACTCTTCCTTCCTCAGTTTGCACAGGATTTGTGTACTTGGTTTGTCTAACAATTATCTTGAGATAGTTCTCAGGTTCTAGAAGTGGAAACATGAACATCCCTCCTAAGTATTCGCGTTCTCTCGAATGGCCTGCCTTCCAAGTCACTATCGGAAAATTCTTAGATGAATACTTTACTTTTAAATCCTTTCGATCATCAGGTATCTTACAGATCAAAATGTTACCAGCAGTGCCTTCATTGATGCCATCCAATTCAGGTACCAACGAAGTTGTCCATGGACCACAGTTCATAACAACCAAATCTGCTTCATGACTTAGATTATCAGAAGTGACAATGCCCTTGATGTTATTACCTTCAGAGATATACTCTTTAAATGTTCCTTTTTCTTCTCCAAAAATGAACTTCACACCCATTTTTTTACAAAGATAACACACATACTGTAATGATCGAGATGCATATAATACTCCAGATGTTGTGTCTAAAAATCCCTCCAAATTTGGGATTTTGGTTTTCAAATCCAAAGCATATTGGAGCTTGGAGCCTAGTCCAGCAGCATTGCCTCTTTTAACATCAGTCAGGTTATTAATGTCATAGAATAATGGAAGAAGTCCATCCTTGGCATAGTTCGCTTTGGAAGCTTTGTGCTCCCATCCAACTTGATCATCCAAAGCCAACTTACCACATAGATCTAACAATCTTAAGTCTGTGTACTCCTTTGCTTCCGAATCATCAAGCAACATAATTTCTCGGTTCCACTTTTGCCATATATCAAATGCTTGAAATGCCAAATCTTGGTAATGCTTTTTTTCTGCATATTGGGCACGGAAGATCTTATTTATATCCGCTGACGCAGTATCTGCGCCCTCAAGAAGAGTATAGTGGATCAGATCAAAGTCCAACCTATCGAAGACAGTTACATTTTTATAGCCGTTTTGTACTAAGTGGAGAGCGTTGGACAAGCCAAATACCCCAGCGCCCACCAATATTATCTTAGATTCTTTACTATAACCCATGGCAGTGATATTCTGATCAGCACTGATATTTGATAACCACAAAACCAAACTTCAACTCCAAAAGAGTTCAAAAACTTTAAACATTTAACATTTTTCTTTTAGAGGAACCACCTTTTTATATTCGTTCTTTCGCATCAGTTTCCTATTTAGCGCGAATCCACAATTTTGTGATAAAAGCGTCGCTTAATTTCTCCATGATTGATGCATCTTTATCTTAACGGACAATATCGCAACAATTACCTGAAGTAGAAATTTGGACGATAGTTGAGTATTCGATCGCACAATATTCCGTTAAAAACTTCAAAATGTATTATCGAAAAATTCAGATAGATGTTCACAGCGAATAATTGGCTTTGAGGTATTTTGTGAGATATCTCTTAACAATTTCACTATATATGATCGATATCCTATCTCCAATGGAAGGAGATATCATAAGATAAGGTATTTACATGGAAGTTATATAGGATTCCAAAAGACCATAATTTGATTGATTTGAACTTTACCTTCATGAGTTCCGAAATAATTTCCAAGACCAGCCAGAAAGATAATCATATATCTAATGTGGTTTCAATACCTATTCAAGTGATCGAAAGTGAAGAGGCAGACTTGGCGCTCCACTATGCTAAAAGAGGTGACTTAGATGACTTTTCTGATATCGATGACAAGAAGTATCTTCGAAAGATAGATCTCTATCTTATGCCTTTGGTTTGCCTATTGATGTCTTGCCAGTTGATGGACAAGTCCTCGAACTCCTATGCGTCAATCATGGGTTTGCGTGAGGATTTGAACATGACAGGACTTGAATACTCGTGGGTTGGAAGTTCGTTTTATCTTGCGTTTTTGGTCTTCGAATTTCCTGCTAATCTTCTCTTGCAGCATTTTCCGTTCTCGAAAGTGCTTGGGTTAGCCATTATAATATGGGGAATAGTTCTCTGTTGTCATGGTGCCTGTCAGTCATCCAGTACATTTCTTCTTTGTCGTACATTGTTGGGGACATTCGAATCTTTTATGACACCAGCGTATATTATATTGACATCCCAATGGTATAAACGCTCAGAACAATACATTAGATGTGGATTTTGGTTAGGTTTTCAAGGTTTTGGAACACTAATGGGCTCAGGAATAGCTTACAGATTGTACAAAAACAGAAGCGACTATTCTATTGCATCTTGGAGGTTACTTTTTATAATATTGGGGGTAATCACAACGGTTTTAGGTATAGTTTCGATTATACATTTTCCAGATGTTCCTGCTCAGGCATGGTTTCTTAATAAGAAGGAAAGAGAATATTCGGTGGAGAGAATTAGGGAAAATAACCAAGGTTTCGGTAGCAGACATTTTAAGCTTTATCAATTCAAGGAAGCTTTGATGGATGTGACCACATATTTATTCTTATTCTACATGATTTCCTACGGTATTTCAAATGGAGGGATGGGAACTTTTGGCTCTATTCTATTGCAGAATGATTTCGGATTCAGTACAGGCTCGTCGCTTTTGATGAACATGGTTGGAAGTGGAATTGATATCGTATTTCCATTATTGTTCGCTTATATACTGTACAAATTTGTTAAAAGCAGACTAGTAGTATGCGTCTTTATCAATTCTTTGAATGTCATTGGTCTATTCATGCTTGCGTATGCGAAAGAGAGCTCGGCAAGGCTTGTTGGATACTATCTTAATTATTTGTTAACCGCCAGTTATGCAAACATGACGTCTATTATTGCAACGAACGTGGCAGGTCACACCAAAAAAGTCACTGTTAGTACTTTATTCCTCATAGGGTTCTGTGCTGGAAATTTGATTGGGCCACAATTGTTTTTAGGATCAGAGGCTACTCAAAATTATCCTACTGCCAAGAAAGTGATGCTGTCAACACTGATGGTGTCTTTGCTTGCTCCTGTGATTCTTTTCGGAATCTATTTCAACAGAAATAAAAAAAAATCAAAGGTTTCTATTGGCGATTTCAATGAAATAGAAAACAGCGAATTTGCAGATTTGACAGATCTCGAGAATCATAACTTTCGTTATCACTACTGATTTCACTTATTTTTGCTTCAAAAGAAGTATACGTATTGAATGTCCTGAATAAATATATAATCACTTAAATATACAACCAGTCTTATACAGGAAACGGAAGTTTTTCAATATTAAAAAACAGTAGAGATGGAAGTCAATTTTCATCAAATGGCATTGATTTGGATTGCGAGCTGGATAGCAGAAAAATCAAAATGGGACCCAAAAATTGGAAAGCATTTGATATGTTGCAAATACTGTCATCTTCTAATATTATATATTAATTACATTCAGAAACAATAATATTTGAAAACTTTTCTGAAAATTAGTTGACAGATCAATTATATATAAATGGAGTATTTATTCAACTTTCAATGTAGAAATATTTCTAACTAAATCCTTCAACTCTTGAGGTTCACCAGGCATACGAACTGCATGGGGTTTAGATTCAATCTTCAACTTCTCGTTCCACGACCATTTTTCAACTAAAGTCTGATCCAACTTACCTTCGATAAAGTCTACAACTTTATCTCCAAGCACTGGAACAAATTTCCATCCGTGAGCAGATCCACCTGTTGCCATCAAGACATTTTCGGAATGCGGATGATAGTCAATTAGAAAATTTGATGTTGCGGTCTGCGTGAGCCAGCATAACTTTGTTCTATCAAACGGTTTATCATATAGCTGAGGCATGATCTCTTTCAAATTTCTTCTCAACTCAACTTCAGCCTCTTTTGGAATAAAATCATTAGGATGGTCAACTTGGGTTCTAGGGTAAGAAATTGTTTGCTTCCCTTGGTGATTTGGCAGAGGACTTTCAATCGTCAATGAGTTTTTATAACCCGCAGATCTCCTCAATACCTTCACCTCGCCATTGAAAGGAGGAAATATGTTTATACCAGTAGATAGGTTTGTGGTAATGGACATATTCTTCCATCTTTTCTCCAATTCTTCATCAACTTTGATCCATGAAACTTCAATGGCACTAGATACACATATACCTTCCAAATCGACTAATTTACAACTCCAGGCACCAGCAGATACGATAACCAAATCTGCAGAAAGTTCTCTACCATTTTTAAAGGTTATTCCTTTTGCTTTTATTGACTGCTCATGGTAATTAATCTGAGAAACTTCTTCAAAAATAAATGTTATATTTTTATAAGTTTTTGCGCGTTCATAGTAAGATTTAACGGCAGATTCTGCGTCAATGAATCCATCTGCTAGGTTCGTGTATCCTTTGTTCCACCATGTTTCTCTTCCCAAAGACTCTTTGCGTACATCTGTCGGCTTCATGCCATGTATTCTCTCGAAAACTTCATCCGGTGTACTATATGCAACGACCATGTCAGTTTTTCCCTCATTGATATTCTTAGCCGATTCCATACCTTTGAGACAATAATTTTCCCATTCATCGTGGTTTCCATCATAAATAAATGACATTCCTGTTTGATGAAAGTGTTTAGATATTTCGGGATCATTCTTGATAATTTTCAAGGATTGGCTAGCTAGTTCATAGTAAACTTTATCCTTATAGTCTACTTGTATGCATCTTGTCGTATCGACGGAGGTTCCGTCTGGGACAGGAGGTTCGTGGCGGTCTGCAACATAGATATTAATTTCAGGAAATCTCTTGGCTAATGCTGTTGCAGTAGATATACCAAATACACCTGCTCCAATTATAATCACATTTTTAATGGACTCCATGATTATGGATTCTGCTTGGTCTTACTTCTTTGAATTGTTTTAGCAGGAGGTTTTTGGTATATGACAATATCCAGGACGTTATATACCTTGTACCTTGAGGTTAGTTCGAATCAAGATCTTGAAATGGTCGCTGTAATTACCCGAAATAGTAAGTGAGGCGAAAACAAATTATCGTTTTTTCCGATCGCATTCGACCTCTATCGTATATGGAAGCGAATTAGATAGTCGCTTCATCAAAAAATACTTTATTGCCGATACGAATATATCTCATTAATGTCATTAGTATTATGTCAGAATATTCTCACTTTGAATTAGGTCTTCACAATATTGGCTAAAGAGCTGACCCTTCCTAGTTATCAGAGGGTTTGATAAATTCAAAGACGCATTACCCCCGCCTTCATACCATTTATTTGGCATAAGTTTGTTTAAAGATTTGTATCATTAAATATACTGTATTTACTTTGATTCAAACTTGATGAAATCATGAATTGTCATACTTAGATACATCAAATTGGTATTCAAGGAAGAAAAAAACCTTTTACATTTGCTTAACATATTAATGAAATATAAGACAGATTCAGATCGCAAACATCTATCCAATCAACACATGAGTTCCCATTTTTGTTAAGTAACCAAACCTTTTCCAACAAAGCCATTGATGTACGTACCATTTGCCGCTTGGTCCTCTCGTACAATTTACTTAATTTCGCAATGTACCAATCTCTCACCTCCCTATATATCAAGTCCACACCCAAACAAAAAATAGGTAGAATCAATAATGTCGTATCATTGATTTCATCATCCAGTAAAACATCAAATAAACCAAAGACCTTTTCAACTTGCTCTAGTAGTTCCTTAACTAATAGTACTGTTTTCGGCGAATTGGATGTTTGCTTATATATCACTTGAAAAAGATATAACCTGGAAGCGAGTAGAGAAAACGTAATTTGTAACGTGTGGCAAGGAGAAGTGTGCATATTTGTTGATTTACCGTTGAGAAATTCCACGTCTCTTTCCAACCTTTCTGCCTCGTTGAGCACAAACTCCAAGTTCGTGCGGCCAATATTTTGATAGTTCGAAACTATCTCACTCATGGATATTCTTGTTTTCACATTGGCCCCTAGTGAAACCACCATCATACTATTAAGTATGGCTATATGTCCATAAATCTGAACAACATTCTTGAGCTCATGTAAACCCAAGCTTGATCTACAATTGAAACTATCATAGAAATCAAGCTCATTCTTGTGGTTAATAAAAAAAAACCAATCTTTCAAACTTAAGGCCTGACCGATATCACTTTGTAAATTGTGAAAAGACAAACCACTTGACAAATTAATACTGAGTAGTTTCATTAAACAGAGTCCAGTTAATGTGGTCGCCATTTGTTCGACACCGCCTTTCAATGCAATCATGTCAAGCGCTAACTTCTGTAGCCTTACCCAAAGTTTTCCTCGAGCCCCATTTATTAGTTCGATATTGAGAAGTAACAACACAAACAAAAATGAATGATCACAGCAGACAGAAGAATAGTACTTTAATCTTTCTTTGAGCTCACCTAGTACCTCTATATGTAAAGAATACATCTGTTTATTCATTTCCAAAATCTCTATCTCATTCTCACCGTGAGCTATCATATTATAGTAGGATAAGAGCAAGACACATTTCAAAACACTGATATTTCCAAATATAAGAGGAAGACAAACCTTGAGAAAACACACCTTATTATTCTCATTTCTATTCTTTTCGTTGAATAATTTACAAAAGTGTTTAAACAACTTATCAGCTAACGATTTACTAATATAGTTAGGTAAATTCGCAAAACTTTTCACGTTCGCTTCATCCGTAACTGCTGCATGGGCTATGAAAAGTACATTTTGTAATTTCCCAACATCAATTTCAAGATCAATATCGTCCAATGAAATACTAGTAGTTGGAATTGTCGCTGTAGTTGAGTCTGAACCTTCTTGGTAAATTGCCCATGTGTTACAAGAAGTGAAGAGTTCAATTGCATGATCTAGTCTTGCTGTGCTATTGTTTTTGGTGATATCCAGTCTAAGTTTCTCTACGTCACAGATACCAGATTCAAGATGGCCAATGCGACTACCAGAAAGAATGAAATCAAATAATGAGAAAGAGTTGTTGATCACCACTTCATCATTATAAACTTCTATTAATTGAGATTCCTCATGAAGAACAGGAGATCCTTCTGACATGACCATTGTCTTGATAGGTAAAAATATTTTCGGTATACCAACACAGGTAATGGCATTATTTTCTAAACTATTTAACTGGCCATACTTGTTTTTGAAAACAGCTTGCTTACTAGCATCGGCGTAACGAGAAGATCTGATACTTTCAAACTTACACGGAATGCCCTTTTTCAAACAGTAAATACATTTATCTCCAGCGGGTTCACATTTCTTCTTCCTTTTTTTACAAGTCAAACATCTATCCTTGGTTAATCTTTGTCTTAAGAACATAACAGTAGCAGCAATGAGAATTTCAGTAACCTATATCAATCATACATCACAGCGTAAACCGAAGCCCTTAATATTTTTGTTCACTGTATGCCTAAATTGAATCTAGATAGTATTTGCATGATATCAAAGTCGATTCTGCTATATAGATATGAAGTATAGAAAGGAATATTCCAGCTATATTGCCGAAGTCTCGAATGGGTTTCGAACCCTGTCCTCGATTAAATCTGCACTTTGCTTGTTGTTAAACTCCTAATAATTTGATCTTTAATAAGAAGGTAGTGTCAATATTCCGTGATTTTATCGGAATACGCCGTTTACTCTATTTGATCCTTCTCAATACTTTTCCGCTTATTCTTGAGAGGATTGTGGGTTTTCTCACGAAGCATTTATTGAAAACTTCAAGTGTAAACACATAGTGAAGTAGTAACTCAAATGTTCTTGATATCTACAGGGCCACACTATGAAGCACCATTGTAAGGGAACTACAGTTGCTGTAACTCCTATGAATCGCTATAGAGACCCTTCAACATACTATGTTTATATATGACGGGGAAAGACCATTCTATTATCGAAATAACTCGGATTGATATGAAATACCGTGAAGCTTATATTTTATGGAAACCTGTCATCCCCCAGCATCTCAAGAGTAGTGATTTTACTCTGTAGTAATTCTTCAAAACGGTATTTGAAGTTGATCAAAGCAACTCGCTTTTCGAAAATCGAGAGAAATATACGCTCCAGAAATGTATCGCAGAATAAGTGGCCAATTTCCTATCATCAAGATTACCTTATCAAGTAATCTCTTCTTTAACCAATGTAATAGGCAGTATCACCATTAATCCAGCCTCTCTTCAGCATTTGAAAATGTCTGAACCTCCTACTCGTACGAAGGAAAAGGATTATTGACATCATTTTAATCTTAACATCCCGACTTCTACATGCGTTTTAATATTTTATTAACAAAATATATAGCTTTTTGATGTAGCTTTTTTCTCAATCACAGTTGCCATAAACCAAAGGAACCCGGGGACTGTTAATGCATATCCTAGGCAAACTGGCATCTCACCCATAGACAGTTATGCTGATATTGATATTCAATTGGATTTCGTGAATGATGCTTCTTAATCAAAACCAACAATGATTCAGACTTATAAAAGAGACAAGATACATCATCTCTGACACCATACGATACATCTGAATTGTATCAATGTCAAAAGTTCATCTTGTCTACGTAGATATTTTACGGAGATTCCATATGATAGATGGAAATAATCTCTCTTGAATTTTGAACTGCGATGATGAAAAATAGAAGTCGTAGCTAGCTATACCATGCGTAAATATCAAGACGATACCGTCCATATCATGGTTCTGAAGCTTATTGTATCAATCAAAGATACCTGAATATCTATCGAATATTGATTTACAATTATACAGGATACTGATTGTATATTATGTTAATCAATATTCCAGTATAATTGTAAATTGCCAATTATGCATTGCTTTCTTTTAGACTCACAATTTTTGTATGCGACCGTACGCAAAGAAAAACAGATCTGTTATAGCCTGCAATACTTGTAGATCAAGTAAGGTAAAATGCATCAAAGATCCTAAATATGAGAAGTGCGAAAGGTGTCATATCCTTAATGTCGATTGCGTCTACTTGGTGAAAAAGTCTCAACAGTCAGGAATTATATCTACTAAAATCAAAAATATTCATACGAGCCCTAAAATTCTGAGCGGGGATGCAATTAGTGGTACACTAATCGATCATAAAGTGATTCTCCCGGAGAAAAGATACATAATAGAAGTTGCAGATATATTTTTTAATAATCAGTATCAAGGGATATTTCCATTCATCCACAGACCTTCATTCCTAGAATTTTTGAATTCAGATGAGTTTAACCCATCAACATATTTCCAGCAATATAGAGATAGATTGAACGTGCCGTCTTTCTCTGCAAACGTGAAGTATCCTGATCCAGTTTTGATTTTGTCAATATTGGCATTATGTGCTAGACTTCATCCCAAGTTAGCATCATTTTATGGTAGATTTCTGGAAACAGAATCGCCTGAGAAGTTTCAGCCCGAATTTTCTACTGATACTCTGGAGAGGAACTTCAATGCTGAGCATGTTTGTGCTTCTAATGCGTCAAAGTACTTTGGATGGAATGCTCGAAGATTCATGATGCATGTGTTTGACAGTCCAACTGTTCAAAGAATCCAGGCATTCACTTTATTAAGTAGCCATGAGTGGGGTGAGTGTAACAATTCAAGGAGTTTTTTATACATAGGTATTGCTGCGAGAATGGCTTTAGTCCTTGGGTTAGGCAATGAGAACTCAATATGTAATATCGAAGAAGATCATTATAAGGATGAAAATGAGAAAGAAATTGCAATAGAAAGTAGACGAAGAACGATTTGGTCTGTTTATATGATGGACCGCTGCAACTCAAGTGGTCGAGAAAGATCACCAGCTATAAAAATAGAGGACATAAAAATTAAGCTTCCTTCTTCTGAAAATGACTTTTTGTTTGGTAATACCAACAAATCACCAACTTTTTTGGAATTGACAAAGGAATTGCTGAATGATGAATACTCGAAATTCAATAACTTATCACTATGTGGCTTTACTATATATTTATTCGAACTTTGGGCTAAAGTGGCTAAATGGACGGGGGAAGTTGGTGCTAAAAACGAGAAAGTTTCACCTTGGCTATCAAATTCAACTTTTGACAATCTTCGTAATAGCCTAGATAAGCTTGAATCTAAACTACCAAAAAACTATCGATTTAGCAATTTCAACTTGAATATACACATGGAATCGGGGTCTGCTACACATTTTGGTTATTTTCATGGTTTGTTGTTCTTATGTAGAATTTTTTTGAACCGGGAGTATTTATTCTGTAACCCCCATTCATTTCCAAAACATTGGTGGCAGAATTCAATTAAAAAACTTCTTGAAAGTCTCGAAGGCATAGCTTCGATAATGGATAAACTTGGTGAAAAACAAATGGTTGTCATAGCTCCATTCACGGGATTTGAGGTGTTTAGTACTGCTGTCACATCACTTTATTTCTGTGCATTTCCCTCTGAAATACTCTTGGAGTACTTTCCACGGGATTCATCTAAATCTGGGGGATCTCTAGAAGACATTGAGACTTGGAAGTACAAATACAAAAGCTTGGCACTCAAAAGTTTGGACTCTTTACTTATCTGGACACGAGTATGGGAACTTGGAAGAAACTGGCATCTTTTGTCTATTCAACTAGGAATATTGTTTGGCCAATTGACTGAAAATGAGAGTAATTCTTTCAACACAGACCATTTAAGACAATCCATGCAAGATTATGGGAGTGGAAAGGTCTCTGAGGTATACACTCCAACGGTAACTCTCAAATCTTCTCAAGAAAATGAGATGGTTATCCTGAGGATATTAAATAGAGACACTACCACTCCAGCTACGAATTCATCGGGAAGAGTTGATTCTATTAACGCTAGTTCGTCTAATATTATACAGAATTTCGGTGGACTAGAGTTTCTCTCACCTCCCCAAATATCCTTGGGGGAATCTACGGCATCTCCCAGTATATTTCCGGGGTGGTATGAAGCTCAAAATTTACACGAATTTTAGATATATATCAGACAAGCGTGTATTTGGTCTACAAATAAGAACTAGAAAGAGTGAAAGTACTCCTTTATTTGTTATAATTAATATTCAACACCAACACTTTGTCTCCAGCTAAAGTAACTTTGAATCTTTTCTTTGAGGTTATTTTGATTTGCATCCTCAGTATACTCCTTAATTTCTAAAACCGTTTGTACTTCACTGGATGATGACAATAATGCACCAGATTCACTGTAGGCTTCAGCTACTACACTTTTCAATTTCTTATTTGGAATTGTGAAAGATGTCTCAAAGCCCGATTTATTGGTTTCGCCAACATAAACTTTCAGGTCGTTGGAGTCAAGAGAGTAAAATTTCCAAACCTTGGTTTCCGTATCACCATTCCAGCTAACGTACAAGGTAGTAGATCTATCATTAACCTCGCTGTATAAAGCGATTTCTTCATTAGGATAACCAGTCCAATTATACTTGAAAGCACGATAGTTTTCAGCCTTAATTCCTAATTCACCAGAATCAACGTATGCATGGAAAATGGGATTAGCCAATGGATCATACTCCGTTACTGCTCCCTCAGATCCCCAATTAACTAATACATTACCATTAGGCAACACTTGAGTTGAACCTTGGGATTTCGAGAGAAGATTGTCAGGTGGTACACCATTGAAAAGTAATTTGACTGTCCATGTAGAGGTATCTACTTCTATTATTTTCCCACTAGAATGTGAATTGTATGTGACCACATGCCCTTCTTTATTTTCTGTACCATGAGCAGAATTATCATAGAAAGAAATAATTTGTTTTTTAGAATCTTCTGATGTGTACAAGTATCTAGCATGATGTTGAAATGAAAAGTTAAAGTTACCTTCCAGCTTGAAGTCAGAAGTTGTGATACCAGGTAAGCCACCGATTTTCCAAATTACTTCACCCGTTTTCCCACTAATTTTGTAGAGAGAAGCAGCATCTCTGGCCGAAAGAAGATAATCACCATTTTCGTCTTTGTCCACTGAATTAATATGGAAATAATCCCAAGCATCACTTGAATTAAACCCGGCTCCTGCCTGACCTTCATCAACAGGAAGTACAGATTCATCTGGTGAGATATGATCCAAAGATGACCACTCAAATAGAACTTTACCGGTTTCAATATCCAATTCTTGGAAAATTGCATTAACAATCCATTGTTGTTCTTTTTTACTTGCCCATTTACTCAAATCAATTGGTGTTGGTTGATAAATTTGTACCAAACCAGTCTTTCCATCGATAATATGAAATTCATGCTTATCGATAATTTTGTGGTTCCCAGCACGTAATTCTTTTGTAGTCTCATAATGGTTATCCAAAAAAGTTATATGACCATGACCGTGACCATATCCAGGGTTATGTGAGCCCTCAAAAGAGAATAAGATGTCTTCTCCATTCACTTTTCCAGCTTGGAAATTGGTAGCCCAAATAGAATAATAGCTAAATCCTGACCATACGAGCTCTCCTTTATCCGTAAAAATATAAGGAGCAGCTTGACGAGGACCATGGGATACACCAATATCGGGAAAACCACTGAAAGGGGCAACAAATAAGTAACCAGGTGAGGTATTGTTCGCTGGGATTGTGATGTTCAACCTCGGAGGTGCAAGATCTGGTCTTGAACGATACTGCCAATCCGCCGAAACAGATACAACCAAGATAGATAATATTGATACGATAATTTGAAGCATATTAGCTGAACGAGTGATAATCAATACGCTACTTTCGCCTTCCTTTTATACTGATGCAAGAATATTTTTTTTGCAACTTTAGAAAGTGAGATTTGAAAAAGCCATCGTCGGTTCGGTTCGGTTCGTTGTAATGACGTAACTCCATCTTACCATATTGAGTCAAGACGTATTTCACCACAGTTCTAGGTTAGAATCTGCCCTATTGGTTCATTTTGAGAACAAAAATTAACGAGATGAGCATTGGAGTAACTTTATTACACACTTGGTATCTATACATCTATTTGTAGAAGATTATGTAAGTGGAAGTTTCAGGCTTATATTTTCCTAGCTATAAGGCAGAGGAAAAAAGCTATGAAACAACCAAAACCAGCCGTAACTTGACTGAGCTTTATTGAAAACGTATAATCACTTATTACAATATTTTGTACTTCAGGTTCTAAGAGGGTTATTGCCTCGGTCGATTTTACCACCTTGAAAATGATCTCTTCAACATCCGAAATACTTAAGTTTGGAAGCTGTGAAAGATGTTGCTTCAACCTTCTTTTCAAAACTGTTTGAATGATTATAGCGATATTTGATACCCCCCATACGCCTCCTATATTTCTCATTAAATAGACTGTTGCTGTAGACGTAGCCTGCTGAGCAGTATCAAAAAAATATATGAAAATGAACAAGCATGTTGGGTAAGCTAAACCGACACCCATATTAGCTGGAAATAATAACATATTGATGATCCAGTTGGGGTTTTGTTTGGAAATAAATAAAGCTAGGAAGTTACCAACTCCCATAAATAAAGTACCGCAAAGTGCAATACCGTCATATGAATCTAGCTTCGCCATGAAATAGCCAGAGATCAACCCACCCACAGGTGTTGCAAGAGAAGGAATGGCTAATCTGAAGCCCGCCTTTGATGCGCTATCACCGAGTTGAATCTGGAAAAGAAGGGGCAATGCAAAGATATATGAATAATTGGCAAATCCAATTAGAAAGTTAATCACTACGTGTGAAAGTGCAAAATTACATCGATAGTCATTAACTGGAATAATAGGTATTGTTTTAGTATTCGACTCAAACTTGAAAAAAGTAGTTGTCAATACAATAGCACTTAATAATAACAACATAAATTGGGGCAGCAGCCATCGATGTCTATCTTCGCCAATTGTCAAAACCAACAATTGAGCCATCAAACACGAAACTAGCAATATGGCACCTCTAAAATCTATTTTCTGGAATATTTCTTTTTGCCACGAAGTTTCTGATTCTTCTGTTCGCAGAATAGTTGGGATGAAAAACGTTGCAACCACAAGACTGAAAGCTGTTGGTAAAAGTTGAATAGCGAAGCACAAACGCCAGCCGAAAACAGTACTCAAATAACCACCGAAAGATGCGCCAAATATACCACCTAAGCCTAACATCAAGTTTTGGACCGCTTGAAACATACCTCTCTTTTTGGGGTGAATTATATCCGAGTTTGTGATGGTGGATAGACATATCAATCCTCCACCTCCAATTCCTGTCAATGCCCTCAGGAATATCAACCAAATCATTGATTCTGATAAAAAGCACGCTAAACATCCCAAACCAAAAACGGATAATGCAAAGAATATGCATACTCTTCTTCCTAGGATATCAGATATCGACCCATACAAAGGTTGAAAAGCAGTTGAAGTAATCAAGTAGGAGGAAGTAATCCAGGGTGACAAATCAATAGCTTTGAACTCATTTCCTATGGTTGCGTATGTAGAAGCTGCAATAGTACCGTCAAACCCTGCCAAAAAGACGTTCATGAGTAGGGAAATCTCTATCCACAAAAAATTTGGCACATCCGAGAAATAGCCTGAGCTTTTCTTCACACCTTCTAATGATCCTGACTCATCTGTGTATATGGGAACATCACTTCCATCTAGTAAAGACTCTGTATAGTCATGGGTACGTTTTGAAGCCATATCTCAGCTCTCTAATGAGAAGAATTCATTTTTCTTCTCGATGACTGAGCCATTTTCATTTAATTAAAATATTCTCGGTTCGCTTCGGTTGGATGTTGAGATAACGCATGCATTCGTTAGAACATCATAACGGTATGGCAAGATTTACGATATTATGTGATATGTACTCCAAACAAAGAATTCACTATATAAGTAGAGCCATGGAAACCCAAGATTATAATAAAATATAACCAAGAATGTCTAAAGACCCAAAAGACTCGAAAGGTCTTCTGAAAACAAGATCCATTTCGTCGGACGAAGAAAAGTCTGTTGCAGATAAGGGTGTATTCAGTGATCCTGTCGATGCGGAAAGATGGAGAGACATATATGAGAAATGCCAATATGAAGGGGCACCTTACTTTGATGCCGACTTTACGTGGTCCGCAGAAGAGGAAAGGCAACTTGTTAGAAAGTTTGACATAAGAGTTTTTTTGTGGGTTTTCATCCTGTTTTGTTCATTAGACTTAGTCAGGAGGAATATCAATCGAGTAGTGTCCGACAATTTCCTAGTGGATATATCTATAGACACCAATGATTATAATTTAGGCCAGGCACTTTACTTGGTCGCTTTTTTATGTGCCGAGCTCCCTGGAAATCTTTTATCTAAAAAATTTGGCTGTGAAAATGTTTTACCTACACAGATGGTAATCTGGTCAATTCTTTGTATATTGCAATGCTTGATAAAAAACAAGGGAGGTTTCATTGCTTTGAGAATTCTCTTGGGATTGAGTCAAGGAGGTTTCATTCCAGATAACATATTGTACCTATCCTATTACTATACTGCTAATGAATTACCAATAAGATTGGCGATCTTTTGGGTAGCAATTCCCCTTTTTCAAATTTTGGGCTCTCTTTTAGCATCCGGAATTCTCGAGTTGCGCGGTACACACAATCTAGCAGGTTGGAAGTATTTGTTCATAATAGAGGGCTTATTGAGCTTGGCAGTTGCTAGTGCCAGTTGGTATTTTATGAGAGCTGGGCCTACTCAGACTGAAAGCAAATTGTTCAAAACCGATCCTTGGTTGGACAACCGTGAAATAAAAATAAGTGTAAACAGAATCTTAAGAGACGACCCTCTGAAGGGAGATATGAATAATCGTCAAAGTGTTAGCTTTAAAGAGATTCTCAAGACTTTGGCAGATTATGATTTATGGCCATTATTGATACAAGGTATCATGACTTTCATACCTTTTCAGCCTGTAACAAACTACATGTCATTGATACTAAAACAAATGGGATACTCTACATTCATGTCTAATATACTAGTGATTCCAGGCCAATTTTGGTTTTTAGTGAACTTGCCGTTGGTGGTGTTGTTAAGTCGGTATGTGAAAGAAAAAAGTATATGTGTCGCTATTTCGAACATATTTATCTTCCCTTTTATTGTCAGTTTGGTTGTCTTGCCCGACACTACGAATAATTGGGTGAAATATGTGTTGTTGATAGGAATTCTTGCTCAACCTTATGCGCATGCTATTCTAGCTGCTTGGGTTTCTCAGATATCCAATACTGTACGCGCGAGAGCAGTTGGAACTTCACTTTACAATATGTCGTATCAAATAGGAAGCATCATCGCAACTCAGCTATATACTAAAGATGATGGACCATACTACCATAAAGGAAATTCAGTGATTTTGGGAATATGTTGCTTTAATATAGTGTTTGCTATAGTGGCAAAGTTCTATTATATTCAAAGGAACAAATACAAAGAAAATAAATGGAACAAATTGTCTGATAATGAGAAAGAAGATTATAAAGCAAATACTACTGACCGCGGCATGAAGAGATTAGATTTCAGATTTGTTCATTGATCAAACAGACTATCTTGTTAATTTTATTCAATTTTGTTTTACACCGGTAAGGATGTTCTATTTGCTAAATATAGACAAATAGAAATAGGAGAAGGATTGTAGTTTATTATCCTTATATTTTTTCAAATGTCCTTCTATGAAGCTGTGTCTTCCTTATCATTTAATCAGTTTATAATTTAGGGTCTTCAGTAATATTACGCAATAATTTGTACACTTCCAGAGCTACACCATATGACAATTCGAAACCCATTCCCCCGGTTCCGTAGGCATGTATGATATAATTTGTGTCATTTTTTTCCAACTCTACTCTTGGGCCACCTTTTCTTGCAGGTC
Source organism: Debaryomycetaceae sp. UCDFST 68-768.1 (assembly GCA_031081845.1). NCBI lineage: Eukaryota > Fungi > Ascomycota > Pichiomycetes > Serinales > Debaryomycetaceae > Debaryomycetaceae sp. UCDFST 68-768.1. The sequence continues at coordinate 1,592,570 of JARYTA010000002.1, read as the reverse complement.
TGAAACCGACATTAATACGTTTTATATCGAGTCCACCATTTATAAACAACTCGGGAAATAAAATTCTTGCTCTGCCAACTAGTGCTTGCGTGTCCTCGTCTCTCGGGAATAGGTAGTAATCATTTGCCTGTTTAGTTCCTCCTAATATAACCCCACCATGAAGTGGTCGAGGAATAACGAAAGTCCATTGATTATTTTTAGAATGATAAGTTACTGTCTTGTTCAAGTAAGGACAATCTGGAGAAACCCTTAGCAACAATGTTTGCCCTCTGATCGGATAGCTTGAAGGATCGTATCCACCATCATACTGAAGACCTTGTCCTGAAGCATTTACTGTGATACTCTTTGGATACAAGTCGAACACATGCCGTAAGGAAATCACATTTGCCTTTATGAAGTCAACACCATACACCATGCTTAACTTTCTTTGTAAGTATTGAACGTAAAGAGGTGGGTTCAATACCCATGCTTTATATTTTGTCCCAAATGAGAAAGTCTGTGGTAATTTATCTTTATCCAATATCTCAAAATCATCAATCTCTTCTGAATATCCAGGCTTCACCTCTGTGTAGAAATCATCTGGTTCTTCCATATATTCTTCGGCATCTATGAACCTAACGGATGAACCTGCATCGCTCTCTGATAGTAGTTTGAAATAAGCTTGAGTGATTCTATTGAGTTTTGCTTCGAATTGGTCTGATTCACTTCGACTTGGAGCTGGACGAAAATGAGCGCCAGCCCAGTCAGAAGTGTACATTGGATCTGCATCATCAGTTGGGAAGTGATTCGCAACTATTTTGACATCATAACCTTTTTCTGATAGAAGTAACGCACAGCTCAATCCTATAACGCCAGCCCCAACTACAATAACACTTCGAGGCATTAAGCTTCTCAACTTTGAAAGCAATAAAAATATAACAGAAAATTTTCTCGGTGACTAACAAATGATCCACAGAGGAGGAACAATTCAGCACAGAAAATTGACAAGGACTTTTAAATCTTAAATACTAAATGAGTGGTAATGCATATTATACTAATAGTAAATCAGATTCTAGAGGAGCGAAATGCTTAATTGTGTCAGGGTGGTAAAGGATTCAACCCGCTGAAGGATATCCTAAACATGGAAGACCCAGACTATTAAGTATGATTTTTATCATACATTCAATATATGTAGTCTTGCATATGTAATGTAACCTTATAGCGTAACGTGATCCATAGCAGGTAAAAGGTCTCAAGTGCTCATAAAGATATCATGGGTATTTTGGCATTGATCCTAGACGGATACTCATTGATCACACCAACGAAGAGAGTCAGAAGTTGGCGAGTCCTGAAATCTTTGAATGGACGAAAATCATCCTCGAAGCAAAAAAGGCATGGAGCTCTTGAATCATGGTTGAGCCCAACAGAATTATTTCTCAAAAATCATCAGTAGTAGATGCAACCCGTTGATTCAAATTTTTCATATTATAGTTCATTTATCCCATGTTCCATTTCCTCGATGTAAGACATAAATTCAATTAACACTATTCGGTCCAAAACCCAAGGCCTTCGTATTAAGGAGGCAAGGACTACAGTGTTCTGCCTTTACAGATATAATAAAAAAACACTTGATAGTCCCTATCCCCTTTAAATTTAAAGACGATCACTCAAGCTTATCTCCCTCCATACACTTGAAAAGAATTATCAAGGTTCAATCAAAAGGGGTCAACCAATCTTGCTGAGGACAACAGTAGATGAGTAAGGTTTGAGACTTATGGATTGACCTTCAGAAAGAAGTAGTCCTAACAGTGCTTAATCCTAAGTGTGACATGCAATGAAAGCTCAGTTCGCATCCATTAATTGTTTTAGGAAAAAAAAACCAGATCGGACGAGAAATTTGTGGAATGAGCACATCATAGATTGTTTATATCTTAAGACAAATCTTTTCCATAATTCACTTTCCAGCTTTTCCTAGCTACCTCCATGATACATTACTATAGTCTCTTTCAGTCTGAGTTTCTCATTTAGAGCTAAATTCTCGAAGAATTAATGTCTCACCTAAAATAAACTAAAGCGAACCGAGCTAAATTTGTCGCTACATGGAGATAGTAATACATGGAAATTATTAAATTATATCAACTACTATTGATAATATGTGGTAAAGCAAACGTTTGAGTACCTGGTGACGGAATTATCGAGGGCACGAAAATCCACTATAGAAAATGGATTAAAGTGCATTGGCCCAAAGATCGATCAGTGAGCTCTGAATCCAAACTTTTCAACCAAATTCCAGTAACTAGGGGCAGTTATCTTACGGAACTTCTTACCGAACAGAATCATAACGAACGAGAGACCCCAGAGGAAAGTTCCAATACATCCAATAGCAATGTACAAGTTCTGGGTTCCAACGGCTTCTAACCAAGGAGTGACGGCATAACTGAAACCAAAACCCATTGAGTTACGAATCAAAATCATCGTTACTAAACCATCACCCGAAACTTCTTTATAACAGTCAATAATATAATTGATGGCAATAGCACTTCCTATTGGGAAGGTTGAACATATCATACCCAAACCAAAAGCAAGTCCTACCCAGTGAATACCCTTTGCAGCACCAATTCCATAGAGGAAACAACCAAAAGGATGGATGAACATTGGAATCAAACATAACCACAACCTGGATTCTGGCTCCCTGAAACCTTTACCCTTACGTGCCGTCTTGACTGTGAAGTTATCGATGATTTTTCCTGAGAAAAAACTTCCTATAGAAATTCCAATGGCTGGGCAGATGAAAAATACACCTACCATATCAGTCGAGAAATTATAAGGAGCTGCTGACAACACAGAAGCGATAGTGGCGTTAACAACATTGAACCATGAAAGGACACTTCCGACTGTAATACCGGCAAACAATATTCCTGGGTATCTGACAAGATAGAACGGCATCCACATAGATTGAAAGAAAACATTCTTTTGCCTTTCGTCTCTCTTCTGCCATAACGCGAGCCTTTGGATGAATGTTTTCTTGACATATTTGACACTTGTTGGTGTTTCAGAGCTGACAACCTTGTCTACTTCAACTGTAACATCCTGTTTCTCATCTCTGGATATCGTTGATGGCAAGTCCTCATTAGCATCCAACTCCAAAGCGGGATCACGATAGAACATTGTTTCTTCCAAAAACAAAAACAAATAAATGAGACACCCGGAAGATATGATAGCAGCGGTGAACAAAATCCAATGCCAACCATACCTGTCTGAAATGAAAGTAGCTGCTAAACCACCCAAGAAAGGAATATTGAATAAAGTCCAACAGTACCATGCAATCCATCCGCCTCTCTCATGAGCGAAAAAAACATCAGATATACAAACTTCGATCAATGTCTCGATAGGCCCATAGAAAGCACCGCAAAGAAGCCTATTGACATACCATTCTCCTTGACTTTTGACGTAAGCAGTCCATACACTGCATAACATACATGCCATTCCACAGAACAAGATTATAGGCCTTCTACCAAAAGTTAATCCTAATGGCTGCCAGAGTAAGTTGGACCAGCCATAGAAAAGGTATTGGATTCCTACACCGGTATTCAACCCCGAAAGAGATATACCAGTATCATCTTCAATAACTAACAACACTCCTGAAAGGGTGGTGGTTAAAATGTTCGCAGAGAATACTGCAAGCATCAAGCAAAATGCAAAGTGTTTCTTTTTCCATTTCGACCAATTCAATGGATCATTGGGATCATCAGTTGGCTGTGGAACCAAAACTATATCATCACCCTCCTCATGGGCAACATCCATGGTACCTTCGAGATCCACCAAGTGGATGGTTCCTGGAATCTTCACAATGTTTTCGACTTCTCTTTCTGTTTCTTTTGCCATTGTTGCAGAACTTCGACGTAAACTTGATATTATTTAGGGGTCGACGGGAACAACTCATTGGAAAGGAGGTAATTTATATGATAAGTTGCATCATAATAATTTTGCTGTTTGATAACAGATTAGCATAAGCATGGGTCCTATTGATATCATCGACTTCTCCAGTATCCAAAAAATCGATCATGGTTCTTCTTTCCTAAATGAGACAGACTATTTTATCGCCCTCTAAAAACAATACTACACCACTCGGGTACTCTCGATTAACTGCGACATTTTACAATTTAATTACTCACGGTTGGCTGTTACGTGTTCAGGATACCATGTCAAAAGAAGATAAGAGACTTCGAAGGATAATCTTGTCTACGGTTCCTCAATGATAGCACTTTCTAATCATTGAAATCTACCTTTTAAGAAGGTTTAAGAGCAGGTAAGTTATATACAAGTTCCTTTATTACGAGGCTTCTTGAAGCCAGGTTAGTATACTTGCGTACAGTATTATGTAACGTTGATGGGGATGGTTTATATTACGGTGTACTAACAGAAAAGGCATATAGATACGTCATTAAGAATCTTTGATCCTATTGAACATAGGAAAAACCTTCTCTTTTGGTTGGCTTGCATGCGTTCCTTACCTCGTTTATTGCATAATGTTTTAATTTTACTAAGAGTTGGTCAGATATTGACTTCTACCTGAGTCTTAGATGTTGTTGATAATATCTATAGAGCTGTTATTGATGTGAATCAAATCAATATCCGCTATCATAACAGGATGACCAGATTGAGTTTTATACTTTTTCTTAATAGAAGGGAATTAGCTCCATTTACGATATAGTTTTCCTTTTTTCAGTCGTCGGCTCGAATCTGTTAGATGAAAGTTTAGTGTTTAATTCGTTGAAGAGATTAAGTTGGAATTTTGAATAACTATTGTTTGGTACCCGACTGGTTTGATACTGGAGAAAAGCCAGAAAATATTCAAGTTTCGAGTGTTTGCACCATCGGGTACACAGGACAGTTCAATGCTGAAGAATACAAGTCTTGTTGTTCATTGGAGGGATTGATTGATAAATCAGATTTTGTGGCAATTATATCCGTATCGTTATAAAGATACGTGAAAGTTACGATAAGAGATGAAAATTATGAACGTCAAATCTAGTTCTACATCGTTCATGGTATTTTATTATCACGTTTATTTTTGATAAGTGTATCCATTTGATCGAGGAAAAACTTGCCCAAAAGATATCAACCTCCGAAAGAAGCCTAATTTCATTGATATCAGTTCTAATATTTAAGAATACATGACATTCCGGGGCACTTTTAATTTAACAACAATTAAATCAATAAACTGTTATGTCTGTCGCCTACATTAATGGAAAAGTTTACACTGTAAACGATTCAAAATCTTACGCTGAAGCTTTTATTGTCAGTGAAGATGGCAAGTTCGAACTTGTAGGAACAAATGAAGAGATCAAAAGTGCTTTCAAAGGCTCTGAAATTGTTGACTTGAAAGGTCAATTCACCATGCCTGGAATGCATGATGCCCATTGTCATTTATTAATGGCTTCCGAAGAGAAGATTTTCGAAGCTAAACTTGGTTGCGATTCTGGACCGCAAGAGATTGTTCACAAGCTTAAGGAGTACAAATCTGGTGCATGTGCTCACTTGGACACCGTCAGCGACTGGCTTGTTGGTAACTTTTATCATTACGCTAATTTCAAAGATGAGAAGCCAGACAGACAATTCCTTGATGATGCTTTTGGTGATCAACCAGTTGTGATCAGAGAATACACCACACATAACATTTTTGCAAACACAGCAGCTTTGAGAGCCGCTGGATATGAAGAGAATCCAGTTGATCCATGGGATGGATACTACGTGCGTCGTGAGGACGGCACTATCACTGGTGAATTAGTCGAAGGTGCTGCAACAAGAATGTTTTCCGCTCTTCCTAAAGGAAGACCAGAGGACAATGTAACCGCCCTTGCTTACGGTGTTAACATGTCCAATCGTTTTGGGTTTACTGCAGTACAGGAGGCGTCTGCAAATACGGTTTATCTTGAGGCCGCTAAAAAATTAGAGGAAGCAGGCAAACTTACAATTAACTTGGATGCGCATGTTGTCTTTTACGGTGTAGGTGCTTTCCCGCAAGAAGATGTAGGATCACTCCACCATACGCTTCATAACGCCAAGCACTACAAATCCAAGCATTTCAATCCTATGTTTACAAAGTGCTGGATCGATGGTGTCCCATGGCATCCACATGAAACACATTGTCCATTGAAGGATGATAAGCCTGACTACGAAAGGTTGTTGATTCCTCAAGAGACATTCAAGAAGGCCATTGAAAAATTCGATAAAGAAGGCAGGACATGCAAGGTTCATGTATGTGGACAAGGTTCTGCAAGATTCGCTTTGGATTGCTTTGAAGAGTTACGTAAGGCTAACCCAGATGGGCCAAAACATGAGTTGGCACACAATATGGATGTCACGGTTGAAGATTGCGCCAGATACAAAGGTTTGAACATCACTGCTGAAATGAGTCCTGCTATCTGGCATGATCCCGACTTTCAGCCTGAAACTAATCCAAAATCGGTTTATCCTTTCAACACTTTGAAAGATAATGGTGCATTGCTCACAATCGGATCCGATTGGGTTTTCGCTCCAGATACTCCAAACATTTTCCCAGGTCTTCAAGCTATTACCGAGAACAAACATGGCTGGAATTTAAAGAGAGAAGAGGTTGCTAGAATGGTAACGATCGATGGAGCCAAGGCTGTTGCCAGAGACAAACAAGAGGGTAGCATCGAGAAAGGCAAGCTTGCTAATTTTATCGTCTTGGATCGTGATATTATCACTGCTCCTTCGATTGCCGAAACTGTAGTCAAGAAGACTTTCTTCGAGGGTAAGTTAGTTTACGATTACGATACAGATGAGTTGAAACACTTGCAAGGCAAGTGATCTGGTCTCAACTCTAGAGATAAGCAAAGGTTTTGACCTTTCTTTAGATAAGATGATATAGGACTATTAATACAGCCTTGTGTTATTAGCTGACAATATGCACCATTGTATTAGATTATCGTAATTTCTATTGTGATGGAATTTGCGGGTCCTGGTGGACCTCTTCTAGCGGTCTTAACGTATACTCAACTGCCGATTTCCTATCAAAGGTTTTCCCGTCGGGATTTCCGAAAATTTAATCCGAATAACGGTCCTTTCAAAAATGATACACTCTAGTCCTTCTATATACTCCCCTGTTCCATCTAGAAAGTTATTTCAGCAAAAACAGAGGTAGATATAGAAGCGGAGACCCCTACAGATGGAGAGATTACACCACCCCTTACTCATTTCTATGCTAAGTAGAGTTAAAACTATTATATTTAAAATCACTGTTCTATTCGCCTAAAGCTCAAAAACCATCTAGGAAAAAGCCGTCCCGAACCCCAAGGTCTGACGAGACCCCATCTTTAACCAAAGGTATAATCAGACCCGTAGTTTTGATTCCGTACCATCCATCTCATCGAATATGCATCCCTATTTGGAAGTAAATGCAGAGAGCATCCCTAAACTGCACCAATGCAGGAGTAGTGTGTGCGAAATTGTATTTCAGCGTAAACGTTCAATTCACAGGTTATCAATTACATACAGTATGTTACTATTCCATCTCTAGATGGAACTCTTTACCGCGTAGATTAACAAAAAGCTTACGCGCGTAACGATAACTGATTGGCCACTTGCCGATCAATGGTTTATCGAAGTAAGAATGATTCACCTTTATTCAATTTGTCTAAGGATGTCTTGTGACATTTGACGTTGATACTTCCGTCTTATCTTCAATGACAATGTTATCTCGATGTCTACCTTCAATGCGGGTAACCCAGCGATGCGAAGCCCTTTTACTGTAGTTTTTCACGATATCGGAGAGGTGCTCAGGACTCTAGTTAGTTTTCATGACTAATACAACGACGTATCTTCCTTATGAAGAACCCAAGATACTTCGTGTCATAATATTAAGCTCCTTCTTGTTGCTTCTAAACTTTGTACATCATGTTATTGATAGATTCTTGTACTGTGGGTTAGTCGGCCAGTTGCTTTTGGGCATCTTATGGGGTGCGCCAGGAGCTAATTGGATTGATTTAGACATGCAGAAGGCACTAGTAGAGATATCTTACTTGGGACTTTTGTTAATAGTGTATGAAGGAGGGCTTTTGAGTCTGATACACTCATTAAAAAGCACTATTCATCTATCGGCTTTGGTTGCTACGACGGGAGTGATTGTTCCTATAGGCCTCAGCTATAGTCTTCTTGGCTACAGTAATGCAAACGCTTTAGCAGCATTTCTGGCAGGCGCATCCTTATGTTGTACTAGCCTTGGATCTACTTTTACAATAATGATCGCATCAAACTTGACTAACTCCAAACTTGGTGTTGTTTTAACAAGTGCCGCGATGCTAGATGATATAGCGGGTCTTGTGATGCTCCAGGTTATCTCAAGATTAGATAATGGTTCTTTCAAATCAGAAAGTATATTAAGACCTTTGTTTGTTTCGATTGGTTTGCTCGTCGTATCGGCAGCTGTGTGCTTCTTTATAGTCAAGCCATTAACGAAAACTGTTATGAAGCGGGACTTCCCTAAACTCAAAAGACATCTAAGGAAAATTATCAGTGCTGAGAAACTTTACTTCATTGTGCATCTGTTGTTGCTTTTTTGTGTGATTTCCGGTGGTACATACGCTGGAGCTTCGCCGTTGACGGCAGCATACGTTAGTGGTATCACAATCACTTGGTGGGATGGACTCGTGGAGGAAATTTCCAACGATCAAGAAAAACAAAGAAATGACAATGATATTGAAATCAACCCACCTGTCCCACGAATTGATGAATTTAGTGGTTCTCAACCGAGAGCCCCTGAAAATACAGATGGTATAGATGATGGTCTCAGTTTAAGTGAAATAGCTTATTCTGTTCCCTCTATTTCTTTTGTTGATTACCAAAAGCATGTGAATGATGATGGGCATATATACTGGGCTAGTGGAATCCATACTTTCCACAAATTCTATTCTCAAGTCCTCAAGTATCTTCTTCGCCCACTTTTTTTTGCAACCATAGGTTTCTCTATTCCAATTACGCAAATGTTTGAAGGTCGTTTAGTGTGGAAGGGACTTGTGTACGCTTGCTTAATGGCATGTGGGAAGCTTGTAACTTCTATCTGGTTGGTTCGATTCAAATGTAAATCAAAAGGTGGTACAAATGAACTGATACAGAGCACAGCGACAAATAAAAAATCGGAGAGTCAACTTGGAAATATGTATGCGGTGCCATTACTTGGATTTTCGATGATATCCAGAGGCGAAATAGGGTTTTTAATTGCTTCCTTAGCTGAAACTAAGGGTCTTTTCTCTCCTGATGGAAAGCCGACATCTGAGGGGAGTTCAGAAGTATACATTATAGTAATTTGGGCTGTTTGTCTCTGCACTCTAGCAGGTCCTATTTCAGTAGGGATTATAGTGAGACGCTTAAGACAGCTTAAACGAAGCGGACATTCCAGGCCCTTAGGCATTTGGCAATAGATCTGTTGATAAATGAAAGAATCAAAGACTTGAGTAGGAATTTGTATACTAGTGGATGTAAAGTGGAATATATTTGTTTTCATTTTTTCAAAGTTATTAACGAAAATATCGATAATTTTGTATACGTGAGCATTTTAGAACATATTATAAACAAGAAGTTTTTGAAATTGATCAATCTTCTTCTCTAAAAAATGGTGAAGTCCAAGATAATCGAGAGGGTTGAACTCACTAATTTTTCGTATCTTGAGTAACAACTTGCACGTAGTGATCACTTCAATTTCAAGGAGAAAAAAAGTGAATAAATCTCAATAAGAGTTGTAATTGATAATAGAGACCTATAAATAAGCAAAACGGTGAAGTACCTAGTAATCAGTGTGTGGAAACCGAACTAATCATGTAGTTTCAGCCAGTTTTCAGCCAGTTTAAATCTTTGGTCTTTTATTTTTTATTTTATTTTTTGTAAATTTCAAGCCGCTTTAAAAGAAATAAATGGTTGCAAATTTTCTGCAAGCGAAGAGAAAAAACACGAATGTACATTTCTTAAAAATAATTATATGCTTTGCAACAATCTTCACGTCAAAGTGTTTATATAAAGATATAGTAGTGACATGTAATATGAATCAAATAAAGTATTGCCTCACACCAACCAGTACTTTATGAAGCGATATTGAGAATAAACACCAGATGTACGCATAATTAAAATTGAGTAACCTACAACATTAACATTATACACGTATTTTGAAGCAGACGCTTAGTTCATTGGCGATAGATTAAAAAAGCCTATCGAAAGAATGCTCATACTAATGGTCCGTGGAAAATATTTTATAAACTTCCAAAAAAATTGGGTGTCCCTCTAGCTCTAACTTAAACACATCTCGTTCAAATAAAAATTGCACAATTTGAGGAAAAGTGATTTCATAACAAACACAACGTAGAGGCAATATAGACCCCATTTAGACCACAGGAATTCAGAAGTGCGATCGAATTCGGCGATCCCGGATCAGTTTGCCTCGAAGATAATCCCGAATCTTTCGGGACAGTCATACCATAAGTAACCAATGAACCGAATTTGACGTAGAAATCCCTAAAAGACGTTTACCTTGAAACTAGTTTCTACGATTTTCGATGATTCTCAGCACTTGAAACGTCATTGAAATCTTCTCTCCTTCAGAAGCGACGGTTCCTAGAGCGATTAGGATTTCAAAGACCGACCAATTGGAGATCTGTGAGCGTGTGGTTGCTGTTGGGATGTTGGATGAAGATTTTGTGCAATGAAGTATTTTTTTTAAAAGAAAAAGTTATTGAATGCATACAAGGAATATGCGATAGCGATATTAATACTGACTATGATGAGCTGTGTTTTTCTTTAAGATCAGGTGGCACCACAAAATATTACGTTAGTGCATCCGTTCGATTATGATTATTGCAATTGATTCGGCATACCCTCTGGCTGTAATGTTTGGATTAATTAATGTGTGATTGAATGGTTATGGAATGTGCTGTATCGTAGAGACTATTAAATTGAAAGTGTTGATCGAACTTGATCATACGAGTTACTCCGAAATGAGCTGATGGTTCTTTTTTGCTTAACTCTTATTGACTCAACACATTAGGATAGCAAAACTAGAGAATAATGATCGAAACAACAGAAGGACTTTTTTATCGAGATTTTTTGTATCGGGGGGTGTTTTTTGCATCAATTCAATTTACTATTCTTCAACGCTACAAAATTGTGGATACCGCAGAACAACAGATTGAAAGTAAACTTTGATCAGAAGGCTGTAGTTAAGATTTGGATTCTGAGCCCAATAGAATAGACAATAATTCAAAGGTTTAAAGCAAGGCTCGAGACTTTCTTTTATCTAATCACCAGGAAAGTATCTACGTAATCCATGAAAATTCGGGTCCTCATGAAGTCTTTGAAGATACTTGAATCCCAAAAACAGTAATCATACCACAAACCAACATGTTTTGAGTACTGCATTTATTGCAAACTGGTAATCTCAGATCCGAGTTTATACGAAATAAACTCAGCTCATTCCTTCATAGTTTCTTTATTCTATTTAGTCGCTCCACTTAATATCTACATTAGTATATTGTGATATCCCCAAATAGTGCAAGATCAGGAACTTCACCTCTTTGAAGTCTCCACAACTAATTGTGTACCCGGTGTGATTTCTTCACCTGCTGAATCGAGAAGCCAATCAATGATGTGCTCATCTTACTTTTTTCTATTTCAAGTTCCGGAATCGGCGTACGGCACTTAATTTGAAGCCAATCAAGCCGGGCTATCATGTCGAAAAAGACAGTAATTGCATAGACATACTAGACATCTCTCTAGGCACATGTAGTCACGGCTCTCGGGTATTCGTGCAGACCCTAAGGAGTTTATAGTGATGCAAAAATGTTAACATGAAAAATGTTTTAAGGATGGATTTTTGATACTATGGCCTTCTCGATACAACGGCCTTCTTGGTGCACATTTATCCTATATATCATGACAAGGAATCACTCTAGCGTTCAAAAGTAAATGGAACATAGTTGTAGCAAATAGTCTATGAAGTTTTTGATCTCCCGCCCAAGCATTGAAGACATTCCATGAACTCCGGCGGTTCTTTTTTTTTTTCTCTGTTAGATTTTATCAGATAATGCCGTCTTGATTGACGTATACAGTATACGAATCGAGAACGTCTTAATTTTTAGATTTTTAGCACTAAGCCGGTATAGAAATCCTACTCGATGTTACCAACTAGCAATCTACCATTCGGTTTCACACGTTAGTGCCTCCTTGGCATGTGTTTTAAGGCAATCGGATCAGGTACTTAAAGAATATGGAGCATCAATGGACAATGCACATAACTATGCCTTTGTACAAGGGACTTCGGGTAAAAGATTTTTCAGATAATAAGAACGGCCGTTAATATAGCATACATGCCAAGAATATTCAGGCGAAGACTGGCTACTTCGGAAATTATCAGACATTGCGGGAAGCAGATATGAAAGATAGTGTACTTCAGGTCGCTTTCAAATAGTGTTGTACTGCTTGAGGATTGACTAAAGATTGAAGTATCTCGTTAAACATTGTCATCTCTTCCTAGGAGCAGCAACGAAGACTACGGCGTGCTAGTGGATTACAATGCAACACTTGTTTGATGCACATAATTAGAGAAAGCCGAAACCTGTTTCGGTAGGTCGATATACCTAGTATCACAATATCTTGCATGCTCCTAACTTAGCCTTCGGAGTCCCCATGCATTAACTGTCAGGACATCCAAATTCTTGAACTCATTTGGAATAACGTTAGAGATTCTAGCCAATGGTAAGAAAGAAATTGTGTTCCCATGGTTTTATTTCGTTGGCTCATCGTAAAGTCAAATTGTGAAGAGGACATGAAATTTCAATTGAGCGGGAAGGCCTCTCTATATAACTAAGGCGCATACCCCAAACCTGTAGATACTTGTAAGTTCAAGAATTTGATCGAAAGTAAGATATGTGGGACTCAATTGGACTTTTGTTCATTTCTTTCCTCTTAATTTCTGGTGTTAACTCGAAAAAAGCTAGCCCATATGAGCCATATAGTCCTGACCAGATAGCCTACTACTCATGTTCAGCTGTAGTTGGAACCTCGGCGACATTTTGCAATATTACCTTGGATCCAGCTTGTCGCTGCTCCAACCCATATTTCTTGGCCACATTAGTTGGATGTATGGACTTAGACTTGAATACCAATACGTCAAACCACCAAGGTTTGATTGATTCATGTGCAGAAAGATTGGTTATATTGACAGACAGTCAAATAGAAGAAGCTAGAAAGAATTACACGAAGTATGCTAAACCTGTGACCGAAATAAAAGGCTTCAACTTCACTAAGGTACTCACAGTTCCTATTGTGGTCGACGATGCAACGAGAACACTCAATTACAGAGCGTATTATAAATTCATGAATAACTTGAATGACACATTATACTACGCTTCGGGACTTCTTGGTTATTGGGGTTTGGTGTTTGTTCTTGCAGCTTTCTTCAACTGGGGAAAGGTACTCTTCCCTGGATTAGTTAAAAGAATAACCGGAAAAATACCTAATAAGTTCAGAAAGCATGTCACTATGGCTGCCGTGAATAGAACTAAAACCAGGGAGAAAACTTTCTTGAAAATCTTTCAGTTCTTGATACCTTCTCGATTGGAGAGTATTATTGTAACAGGGTTTGTGATTTTGACAATCGTTGTTTGTGCTGTTGACATCTCATATATTGATGGTGATCCAGTTCTAGGTGCAAGAGGTCCAACCCTATCGAGGTATGTTGGTGATAGGACCGGTATTATCGTTGTGATGTTAATGCCTTTATTCATTTTATTCGCCGGAAGAAACAATTTTTTGCAATGGCTCACTAGATGGAACTTTGCAAGTTTTATTGCTTACCACAGATGGGTGGGAAGAGTTGCAGTAATATTGGTTTTCGTTCATGCTGTCTGCTATACCATTGCATTCAGAGGTTATTATGTTGCCGAAATGAAAGAAGCATATTTAAGATGGGGTGTGGTTGCAGCTTGTGCTGGATGTATAATTCTTGTTCAAGGTATGCTTTACTTGAGAAGGAAGTGGTATGAAGTTTTCCTTATAATCCACATATTGATGGCCATATTCTTTATAGTGGGTGCTTGGTATCACGTTAGAGATTTGGGATATGGATGGATGAATTATGCTTCCATCGCTGTTTGGGCTTTCGATAGAGTCGTCAGACTTGGTAGGTTGTTCTGGTTTGGTTTCCCTGAGTCTCAAGTCATCTTGTTGGCAGATGAAACTCTTAAAGTCGTAGTTCCAAAGCCGAAGTACTGGCAATCTGTCCCCGGAGGACATGCATTCATCCATTTTTTGAGACCTTCCTGTTTTTGGCAATCTCATCCATTCACATTCACGGAATCACTGGAGAACGGAAACAGCATTATTTTATATTGTAAGGTTAAAGGGGGTGTCACTCATAGCTTGAACCGTTATTTGGTAACCCATCCAGGAAAGACTACCACTATAAGAGTAGCATTGGAGGGACCATATGGTGAATCAACCGCTGCTAAGAATTATGATAAAGCTGTTTTTGTAGCTGGTGGAAATGGTATTCCTGGTATCTATTCAGAAATATTCGATCTCGCTAAGAGGTCATCGAATCACACTAACAAGGTGTTGAAATTGGTTTGGATTGTTAGAGAATACAGATCCTTATATTGGTTTTATGAGGAATTGATTTCACTAAAAAACACAAACATAGAAACAACCATATATGTTACCAACCCATCTTCTCGAAGCAATATCGAAGACTTCTACAAGAGGATTCCTCAAATAAATGATAGAAGTCTGTCTTCCGATAGTGCTGAAGTTATACAAGAAGAAAACAACAGATTTGAAGACCTTACTGATGAAAAAAGCATCGACAAGAACTCTGAGAAGATGAATGATGAATTAACTGAAGAAGAAGAGTTAAAGTCAAAGGATGCTATTATAGAAACAGTGAAGACGGAATTATCTCACATCACATTCAAAGAAGGGCGTCCGTCTTTAGAAGTTTTAGTACAACAAGAGGTCGAGGAGTCCCCCGGTTCTATAGCGTTTGTTACTTGCGGCCATCCAATGATGGTCGATGACTTGAGATATTCAGTAGGTGAGGTTTTAGACAAGGCTGAAGGAAAGCGTGTCGATTTCTTCGAGCAATTGCAAGTATGGACTTGAATCAATAGAGTCTTGATCGCGCTTAGTAGAACAAGTTTTACTTTTCTTATCTATGAAGATATATTAATTTACTAGTTAAAAGACTATATTGCATTTTATATAACATGGTTATTGAAAAAAAGATTTCGAAATTCTGTAGAATGATCTTGAAACATGCCAAATTCAACAGACGACAGATGAATGCTCAACAGCATCTGTCGTCCGGAGAATCGGTTCGACATGAACATTTTTCTAAAGAAAAATCAGAATGCTAGATCAAATATTCTCATATAATGAGCAATTGAACGAAGCCACATCAAACCAAATAAAGAATTTCGTTGTTGTCGTTCGTATTTTCGATCGATAATCAACTGTTTTATGTAGGGCTCTAATAAGCTAGTTTTGAGCAAAAGATGGATGTACCTGTAAATATTGTGCTATTGTGTCTACTACTGTATTCTCTAGTGAATTGAAGTCAAACTGCAAAAGATCACGGGTAGCCTGATTGCTGGACTTGGCCAAAGATTTTATGTCATGAACACCGTTTCCAGGGATGCCTTTAGGAACAACGTCACTGAATTGAGGAAAGTGTTTGTTGATTATATCGAGAATCATCTGAGTGCTGAACTGACCATTGGTTAAAAATAAACGTTTACCAACTACCGAGTCAAGTTCAAAAGCTGCAATGTGTGCTTTTGCGACATCTCTAACATCAACGAATCCTCCCTTGTCATTTTCGAATTTAGCTTCCGAACTACCAAGTGCGAGTAATCCTCTAATCAATTCGTTCGATGTATTGAGCGTCTTTCCTACTTGAGAGTCGAAGGCTTGAGGACCAAATACGTATACGGGATTTACCGTTGTCAACTTTACATGAGGAAGCTCTTCTTTGACAAATTTCCATGCAATTTTCTCTGCGAACGACTTGGCACCATAGTAGGCAGATATAGGATCTTTGATTGACTCCTCATAACTAATATTATTCCAGCTAGATTCATCAAAAAAAAGTTCTGAGTTCTGTTCATCTTCCGCTGAGTAAAGTGCAGCATCTGATGATGTCACAACTACTCTCTTTATTTGACTACCGTTGCTCTTGATTGCTTTGAAAATATTCTCGGTTCCTTTGATAGCAGGAATTATCAAATCTTTCTCTGCATCACCAGTATCGTAGAAAAAAGGAGAGGCAACATGAAGTAATACAATGGCTTCAGGATGGCTTTTGAGAGCCTCGTCAAACGACCCTTCCTTTTGCATGTCAGGTACAATCTTATATTTGAACTTTCCGTCTTCTAACTCGTTCTTCAAACTTTCTCCTTTGGCTTCTGATCTAACCGTTCCTACGACATTATATCCTTTAGAGACAAGCAATTTGATTATATGTTGAGCAATGAACCCCGAGGCTCCTGTTACAAAGACAGAATCCGTCATTTTTCAGTGGGTAATACAAAAAAAAACTAATAGATGTACGTCCAGATTTTATATATGAAGATAAAAAGATGGGACCCAATTTCTCAATTGGGAAATTCTATTCGCTTTCACTTGAGCTCTAAATTTTGAAATAAATACTATGTGATAAATCCCCCAAGTATTGATTTGAATCATCAGGCAGGGCTAACTATACATACTAGTCTTGATAATGTTTCTTTTCTGAGACACAAACTGTTCACTCATTTTTGAATTTGGGTCGGACTATGGGTTCGTATCCAGAGTTATACATCAGGTCACTATAGTAAGGTCTGGAATACAAATTTCTGGTATCAAGTAATTCAGGAGTCAATTCATCAATCCTGGAAACGCCTAGAAGCTTCATGTCTGTGACCATCTCTTGTTTGAGTAGTCTTATAGCCTTCTTGACACCCTTCTCTCCATGTACCGAATTTGCATATAAGAAAGGGCGACCCAAACCCACACCTTTTGCACCAAGACACAATGCTTTCAATATGTCACTTCCTCTTCTAACACCACCGTCAACATAAATCTCAATTTTCTTGTCAAGCTTCTTTTCCTTCAATATAGGCATGACATCTGCTAACAATTCGACTGGTGCTCGAGTAAAATCGAGCTGTCTGCCTCCATGATTCGAAAGAACAACTGCATCAACGTTATGTTCGATTGCCAATAGGACATCCTCGACTCTCTGAACACCTTTTAACACAATTGGTATCTCAGTGGATTTTTTGAAATTGATTATGTCTTTCCATGTCAAACCTGGATCTTTGTATGTGAGTGTTATATCCTCCCTTTTAAACTTAGTTTCACCATCATCGTCACCGTCATCATCGTCAAAAACTTTATGTTTTAAATCCTTTTCTCTTCTTCCAAACTGTGCAGTGTCAACAGTGACAAAAATACCCTTAATGTTCTTCTTCTCACAAGCCTCGATCAGTTTGTAGCTGCCAGATCTATCCGCTCTCACGTAAAGCTGAAACCATTGAGGTTGACCAGGAAATGCGGCATCCGTAATTTCATCGAAAGAGTACGAAGCAGAATTGGAAATCATCTGTATGATTCCCTCCGAGCCACACCCTCTTGCGATGGAAAGCTCACCATCTTCATGACCTAGCCTTGCTTGAGCAGTTGCTGAGCAGTAAAATGGTGCGGCAGTTTTCACACCAAGCATTTCAGTAGAAATATCAATATCAGTCACATCCTCCAATACCTTAGGATTAAAAAATATTCTTTGATAAGCATAATGGTTCTCTCTTAAAGTTATCTCATCGTCAGATCCACTCGAATAGTATGCCCAAGCGTTTGGTGTCAAAATTTTTTTTGCTACCGCTTCAAAATCTGAAACGTTAAATATTCTTGATAATGCAGGCTTGTTTTCTAGATATTCCAAACGTTCAAGATCTCCTTCAGCTTCTGTTATATCGTCCGCAGCTTCCAAGTCTCCACGCAAAGGCCCAATATGGTTTTCTTCAGATAAGAAGTTCTCGATAATCCCTTTTGCATGGTACCTGTTGAAAATCTTCGATGCATTCTTTCCCGCATACTTCAATATTATGGAAGTACCCCCCGGGTGAGATGCTAAAAAATCAGTCAAGTCATAGACTTGCCCATTAATTGCAACCCAAACACCATTCTCTATCGAATTGTGCTTTTGTAGCTCTTCCACTGTCACTCCGTTCCCAACGTACTTCTGAGAATCCAGATGAATCACCTCCTCGAATCTCTCACGCAGCAAATAAACCCCCACTCCAGTTATAAGTGCAATTGATGCTAAACGAGCTCCCATCGGAGATCCAATCTTCGATAATGATAACCGTTTTGACCCTTTAAATGCCCCATTGTGAAATGGCCGGAGTCTTGAATTTTTCCAAAGTGGTGCTTTAAGTTTCGAGGAGCTAGTCCTCAATGATTTCAGTATTTGTAATAGCATAGTCTTGAAGGATCAGTGCATGCTCGAGTAGGTCTGGGGAATGGTTTGTTATATAAAGTCTACGATTGGGTCTTTTTTCCTAGATAAAAAAAAAGGCGGAATAAAGATATATCGAAAACAGAAATACCCAATTATTTCACCGAAGCACAGACATGGTTGGACGGGGTTTCAATGAAGCCACATAATATAAAATACATCGTTAGACCATGGAGCAGGTCGGCTCACCTGCAATATTTATCTCGAACAACGTATTTAAAAGCTTTTTATGAGTACTTTGGTGCACCTAAACCGTGCGAAATATTCGATGTTCTAGATCACTAGATATATTGCAAAATCATCTCTAAAATGAATTGAAGTTCATAACGGCTTCAAAGTTCGACATTGAAGCCACAATGAAACCATGTAGGTACTAGTTCGTCGTATACCAATTTGTATTGGGGTACAACATCAATGTAGATACATTTCGATACTAGTATTGTCGAAGAGTTGAAATTGACAAGCAAGGGGGTATACAAGTCAAATCGATATAGAGCTTGACAATCAACAAATCCTCTATTACATGCTACCAGTAATCCGCTCTAAAGTTGACACTTATAACAAACCTGCAATACTCAGACAAAGGATAGAAAAGGTTGCAAAAAGAACAGCTCTTTTCTTTTCGTCTGCCAAACTTAAAAATCTATCAATATTGCCATCAACACCATCGTCAGTCAATTTCATCTATATATGTCTAGACAAACTACAATCTTCCGTAAGCAATGAAAATCGCGACAAACTCGCTTGTCAGAAGAACTGGCACTTCCGTAATACAGATTGAATCTCTTTAATGTATATATTCAAAACTGTGTTGAAATGTAATCCGCTCAAGTTCTCAGGTAAACGCTCAGAGAATAAAAGCTACTCAATGTAATACTAGCAGGTACCAGGCAGA
Source organism: Debaryomycetaceae sp. UCDFST 68-768.1 (assembly GCA_031081845.1). Lineage (NCBI taxonomy): Eukaryota > Fungi > Ascomycota > Pichiomycetes > Serinales > Debaryomycetaceae > Debaryomycetaceae sp. UCDFST 68-768.1. The sequence goes on along the minus strand of JARYTA010000002.1, from coordinate 1,573,134 downwards.
ATATCAATTCAACACGCACTTTAGTGACAGGATGATCGTGTAGGTGAGCCCCGGAATTTGCTTAGAGAAGTGATTCCCAACAATTGGTACTCCGCTTCCCGTCTGAAGTCTATAGAAATCAAGATGCAACCCGACAACACACATTTGTCGGAGTTGAATAGAAGTCCGAATTATTGAATTTCGTATGTCTACCTCTTTAATTCTTATGGGCAACATGAAACATTTTGTGGTCATCTATTGGCCAGTCTTTCGATTGATCTATCTCCATTTGTAAATAGATGCCTCTTTATTATACCCAGTGTTCATAAGGACCACTCCGCACCTGACTCGGTTGCTTACACCGAGATCAACGAAAGTCATCCGCTGACAAGATTATGTAGATCACTTGACAGGAAACACGATCGTATATCGAGCTGTGCATTTCAATCCAATTATGTAAGAATAACCGTTCCATTGAACCCGTAGTGAAATTCTCCGCTGTCATTCAGAAGCGATCGTCCCCACTTAATCAAGATCAAACTGACGGTGTTTAGCTCGGCTCCAAGTGTACCGCATTACGTACATAGATTTATTGATCATTTAAAGTGGGGAACACTGTGGTTATTGAGTTTTTTAATGTATCCTATGCTGCGCATTGGACCAAATCTCGAATAGTAGACACCCGAATAGGACAGGAAGGGATATAACGGTAAGACGAATTTATCAAGTCGCAAGAATATAAATTGAAAACAAGTCTTCCCTTATTTCATTGGAATACGCATTGCGAAGATAAACTATTTCCTAAATAGCATCAATGAAATTTACTACCCCAGATTCTGTGAGAAAGTTGAAAAACAACCTCGATGAGGTTTTGAAAGATTGTGTTGATGAATCATCAAACCCTGAAAGAAAAGTGCACGGTGTTGCTTACGGTGTGACAAATGAGAAAGAAACCGTCTATTTGAATTCATTTGGTGTGGCAGATCAAAAAACTGGTAAACCGTTTGAAAAAGATGCACTTTTATGTTTCTGGTCAACTACAAAAGCCATTGCCTCTATTGGTATATTACAGCTAATTGAAAAAAATATTATTGGGCTAGACGATCCGGCTGGGAAATATTTGCCATCCATAGATGAGATCAAACTTCTCAAGGGATGGAATAGCGACGGTACACCCAATTTAGTCCAACCTAAAAATCGGATCACTATCAGACATTTGCTTACTCACACTGCGGGATTCAGTTACTCGTTTTTGTCTGAAGACTACTTGAGAAACCAAAAACGAACCGGCCACCCCGACATCACAAACATTACGGATGATACTTTCAAAAACTTGTTCTTGATTTTCGAGCCAGGTACAGATTGGGCGTACGGGTATAACATTGACTTTGCGGGTCGCCTTCTTGAACGTGTGACAGGGAAGACATTGGGACAATACTTGGAAGAGAATGTCTTCAAGCCGGCCAAAATGGGTTGTTCTTTTACCGTTCCACCACACGAGAAGCATCGCTTAGTTTCTTACAATCGTCGTCAACCAGATGGATCATTAGCTCAAATTGATTTTGAACTCAAGAACGAAAAGCCTCATCATATGGCTGGCCATGGGCTCTATGGAACAGTGGAAGATTATCTCAAATTCATTCGGATCATTCTCAATGAGGGCAAAACTCCTGATGGGATTGAAATCATCAAGAAATCAACCTGGGAACTTGCGGTAAATAATCTTTTGCCAGAGGGGCTCTATGTTAAGGAATTGGTTACTAGCAATCCAGACTTGGCTAATTCGGTCCCTATTGATCCCAAAAACCCTAACCTCTGGACCTCACTGTTTTGTAAAAACTCGACGAGTTTGCCTACTGGTCGTCCTAAGGGCTCTCTCTACTGGTCTGGTTTGGCTAATCTCCATTTTTGGATCGACATCGAGAACAAAATTGCTGGATTTTATGCAACCCACGTCTTCCCGTTTGCAGAAGCATCGTACGCAAATTTCATCGACTTGGAGACCAAGACTTACCAGAGTTTGTAAACGGATAGGTTTTTTTTTCATATTGTTACTAATGAAATATCTAAAAATTTTTCAACACTCAAGTAATCTTTACTATTTATCTGTAGATGTGTAAAATCGTTTAGTTCATTGTATAAATCACTGAATTGTTTGTTTCGTTAACCACATATCCAGCAATGTCCAGACAGCGCTAACGCGAGAATCTAGTCATTTTGCAATCCTACCGAAATGAATGCGGACATGCATATCAATTCTGCATATACCTTCTCCGTCCTTTTCAAAGGCTTCTTGATAAGTTCAACCTAGTACGCCATTTGCATTCAACCCTTCAAAACTACAAGGTAATTTCATACTACAAACTGATACTGACAACACCACCTATTTGTGATAACTACATCTTATTCCTACTTTCTTATTGCTACTTTTTTCATCTTTATCCGACTTGTCAATGTTGTTGCCAACAAGTTACTCTGACGCTTTCCCCACCATTCCTATATCACACCCGCTTCAGATCACTCACTCAAAAATCAATGCTCACATTTAGATAACTTCCCGCATACTGTATCCAAATCTTCAGTGCATCTGCATGCCAGAACATTCGGAGTTCGTCGCATTGGGACCTCCGGTGATCGGGACCAACCCAAGAAAAAGCAGTGCTTTAAAAAGTTGTACTCATGTTCTCTGCTTGCATGATTGAATTATCATGTCTTTACACTCTACGGTTGATGTTTGTGATGAGTATACCGTCTGCTGCTTTAATCAGTGTACTAGAAACCTCAATTTATCACTTCATTTGTCATGATATTTATTTGCATTTATCTGACAGCGTTTTATTTCTAATCTTTCTTTTCCGTTTAATGACCTGATGCACCAATAACAAATCGCCAACAATCAAAACCCTCAACATGTTTAGTCAACATAAACCTGTCTTACTCTACTCCACATAATTTAACTATTGTAGCAATTTTTTACCCCACAAGAAAACTATGATCTTTATTTTTGTGTATATGGCAGAAATCAATTCCGGATTCAGTTTGAAACTTTTTAACGAAATGAACATCAAATTGCTGCAATTTCACAAGGACCGGAACCTTCATCAGTTGATTACCTCCTCTATACTGTACTATTTGTAATCCTTAACTCCCTCGAATACCCACGGAGTGTGCTTCCCCACTACAGTATAGAGGATAAGTTGTAGACATAGGAAATTCAAATGAAGTAGCTGCGAAATATTCTATGACATAGTGCATGGATTAGAGGAGGTGACTTACAAAATTTTTGAAGGAAGGAAGGAAGTTCAAAACTGCGGACCGTAGATGGGTGGGGACCATGAGAATAAATGCCTCAGTTACTCGGACTTTGATGGACTCCGAAGGCTATTTTAAGGTCGATATTCTGCCAGATTGTGAATAGTCAATCAATATCAAACAAGCAAAAAACAGAAAAATGGTAAAAGCTTCAGAAATAACATTCGCAAAACCCAATGAAAAAATCGAACATCACCAGTTTGCGGTGATCGGTTGTGGATTTGGTGGCATGGCCGTCGTGACTAAGCTCCGTGAAATGGGACTCAATGACATCAAAGGATTTGATGTAGCAACTGCTCCAGGAGGTGTGTGGAGAAACAATAGGTACCCTGGTGCTCGTGTAGATTCAGATGTACCCGTTTATCAATTATTTTTGAAGCAAACTACTGGGTTCACCTTCAGTGAAAGGTTCCCAGGATACAAGGAAATCCAAAAATACTTCGATTATGCAGATACCCAGTTGAGTGTGAGTGAGTTGTACTCCTTCGAAACCATGATCACCCATGCTGAATGGAGTGACGAAGAGAAGTTGTGGCACCTTAAGGCAGAGGGTAAACACCCTGGTCATTATACTGTTAACTTTTTGATGAATTGCACTGGATTTGCAAGTAAAAAGTTATATCCTAAAGTCAATGGTTTGGGAAACTTCAAAGGACCAGCTTTCCATACAGCTGACTGGCCAGAAATCGATTTGACAGGTAAAAGAGTTGCAGTCATTGGCACTGGTGCCTCTGGTGTGCAAACGATTCAAGAAATTGGACCCAAAGTGAAAGAGCTAGTCGTCTTCCAAAGAACTCCCAATTTAGCAATCCCAATGAGACAAAGAACACAGGTTGAGTCAGAACAAGAAAAACGGAGACCCCAATATCAGAAACTCTTTGAGAGCTTGAGAAAAGAATCGTTCGCAGGGTTTGAATTTAACCCGGATCCTCGTAAAATTTCTGAAATTTCGGAGGAAGATATCAGGAAAAAGTTCGACGAATCTTGGGAGAACGGTGGGTTCAGATTCTGGATTGGGGCCTTCAGTGATGTCTTGAAAGACCCAGAATCAAACAAGGTTACTTATAACTATTGGAAGGAGAAAGTGCAAGCCAGAATTAAGGATCCACGTAAGAGGCAAATTTTGGCACCCGATGTGCAACCACATTACATTTTCACGAAACGTCCATGTCTTGAACAATATTATTACGAAGTATTCAACCAAGACAATGTTGACATTGTTGATTTGAAAGCAGAGCCAATTACCCTGATCACTGAAAATGGTGTTCAGACTTCAAACAAACATTATGAATTCGACGTCATCATTTACGCCACTGGGTTTGATGCAATAACTGGAGGATTCTATCAAATGAATTTGAAGGGTGAGAATGGTGTTTCCATTGATGAGAAGTGGAAAACCGGCACTTCAACCTACCTTGGTTTAACAATCGCTGGGTTCCCCAATCATTTCTATCTTTATGGTCCTCAGGCCCCGACAGCATTCTGCAATGGCCCCAGCTGTAACATGGCTCAGACTGTTTGGATCATGGAATTGTTAAAGTTTATGAACGCAAATGGCTTTAGGTATGCGAATGCAAAGGAGGAAGCCCAAAAAGGCTGGAGAGACTATATCACGGATCAAGTCTATTCAACCTTACTTCCTCATACCGACTCCTGGTATATGGGTGCTTTAAGAGAATCTGCAGGCAAGCGTAAGGAAGGTTTGCTTTATGTCTTAGGTCTTGATAGCTACGTCAAAGACATCCAAAAGGAAGCCGATGAAGGCTACCAGAACTTTCTTTTCGCCTGAATCATCCAATCTGGTTATTTATATGGCAATAAATAAGTTGCGATCTAGCATGTCTTTCTCTTTCAGTACAATATGAATAGTATCGACAGTGCTTTTATGAGTTTGTTTTTATTAGTTTATTTTTATAGTTTCGAATGCAAAATTGATTTTCAGTATTTTGATATCGACTATGGATGAAGTAATTTTTCAGTTTAAAAAAAAAAAAAATTTTAGAACAAGATACAACCATCAACACCTAAATGTTTATTCTATCTGAGATATCAGACCTTGTTCGAGTTCCCCCACATACATTCAACCTCCCTATTGTTACTTCTATAACGAATGAACTAAATAAGAAGTATGCAAACAAAGTTATTAACAATTTGGGCTTGGTCATCTCGATCTGGGACATTTTAGAGATAAAAAATGGTCTCTTAAAGCCTGGAGACGGAGCTAGTTTTGTTGAGACCAGATTTCGCAGCATTTTGTGGAAACCATTTGTGGGTGAGGTGTTGACAGGATTGGTATCTGACTGTTCTGCTGAGGGAATCAAAGTCAAGCTCGACTTTTTCGATGACATATTTATACCTAAGAACTATTTGTTCGAGAATTGTGAATACAAGCCGGTAGAGAAGGCGTGGGTGTGGAACCCGGATGGTGAAAATGAGCTTTTCATTGATATACACGAGAAGATTAGGTTCAGAGTGGAGGAAGAAATATTTGTAAATATAAAGCCCAAGAGTGCGGAGGAAGTGAATACTGACGAAAAACCACAGACACCCCCATATGCTCTTTTGGCGTCGTGCCAAACAGATGGTATGGGATGCATATCATGGTGGGATTAATGAAACAACTTTACGATTTAAAGTGTACTATATGAATCTTTTATTAGAGTTTAAAGTTTATAGCTATTTTAATTATATTGCATGTACTGACTGGTCGAACTGAATTTCAAATTGCCCTTGATAACCTTGTCAACTGCCTTCAAGAAATCCTTTTCGTTCGCAACTTTTCTCCGAGCTCTGATAGCAAACATACCTGCCTCAGTGCAAACAGACCTCAACTCTGCACCAGTAGCATTAGGACACAATCGTGAGATCAACTCCCATCTTATCCCCTTCTCACAGCTCATGGTTTTGGAGTGGATCCTGAAAATATTTGCACGTCCCTCGAGATCTGGCAACGAAAATTCAACTTTTCTATCTATTCTTCCTGGTCTAAGCAATGCAGGATCCAATGTATTGGGTCTGTTTGTAGCGAACATGACCTTGATATTTCCTCTAGGATCGAAACCATCCAACTGTGTAATCAACTCCAACATTGTTCTCTGAACTTCATTATCACCTCCAGCTCCGTCATCAAATCTTGCTCCACCAATGGCATCCACTTCGTCGAAGAAAATGATACATGCTTTTTTAGTTCTGGCCATTTCAAAGAGCTCTCTGACCATTCTAGCACCTTCACCAACATATTTCTGCACCAATTCGGATCCTATGACTCTGATAAATGTGGCATCTGTTCTGTTTGCTACTGCTCTAGCACACAATGTCTTACCAGTACCTGGTGGTCCATATAGTAATATTCCCTTGGGTGGATCAATACCCAATTTAACGAATCTTTCAGGGGATAACAATGGCAATTCCACAACTTCTCTTAATTTCTTGATTTGATCTTTACATCCACCTACATCGCTGTAAGTCACATCGGGCTTCTCTTCTACCGTCATCATCGTAACAGATGGGTCGATTCTGGGTGGCAATGGAAGCTGAATTTCATATTTCTGTCTATCGACTCCCACTCTCATGCCTTCTTCTATATCCGTAGGGGATACCCTCTCTCCAAGACCGACCACAAACTTGGCAATCTGCTTGATATTAATCACGTATTTGGCCTTGTTGTCTGCATTTTGCAACATCCCAGCTATAGGGTTTGGATTTGTAGCTTCAATTATCTTCGTGCACCTTGCCACTTGTAATGGCTGTTCTTCTGACATTCTCTGTTTATCACCCATAACATCCCACAAGTGCGCTGGTGCCAATCCCGTATCACTCTCCTTGATTCCAATATTCTCCTTGATTCTCTCTTCTACTTTCTTGAGATCCTGTTCGATCTGTTTCAACGCTGCTGCGTATGGCGCCGCTCCATATGTTTTAAGCACTTGGATATCGCCTTCGCTTAAGGGTACAATTTTATCTTGGGACAGCTCATCATCCTCATTTGGAGCTACGTACTTATCCCAATCAGCTTTTGGAGGCATACTATACTTGAATTCTTCTAATATAAGTTTAATATATCCGATATAAACCCACTCAAGATAAGTGTAATCGTTAAGTATGGGTGGCGATTGATTTCTGGATAGATGTTAAGAGTGCGCATTCCACGACTTTTTTGAAAATCCCCAGCATCAACAGTTAACAAAAAATGAATGTTAAAAGAGCTAATATTACTTTACAGTGGTATATAGAACATATAGAATGACGTATTAGCATGCATTGACATGAATGAATGATAAATATATTATTTTTTTCAGAGCTTTTCCAACAAATTTTCATTAAATAGTGACAAAAAAATGAAAGCCAATAACAAGGCATTGATCAGTAGGCACGAACAGTTGGAGGAACGGGCTTGCATTCAGCCTCATTCAATGTGCTCTTCACAACTTCTCTGTAGTCCAAGACGACGTCATCGCCAGAATCTGTTTGGTAGGATAATGAGTGTTTCCACCAGTTCACATCATCTCTGTTGGGGTAGTCTTCTCTCGCATGTGCACCTCTCGATTCCTTTCTGGCAGCAGCAGAAGTAGCGGTTTGAGTAGCACAAGTCAACAAGTTTTGCAATTCCAAGGTTTCGACTAAGTCGGAGTTCCAGATCATGGATCTGTCTGTGGTACCAATATCAACGAAGGACTTATCGACTCTGTTGATGTTCTCGACACACTCGTCCAACGTTTCCTGGGTTCTGAACACAGCACATCCCCTTTGCATCACCTTCTGCATGTCCAATCTGATCTCTGCTGTAGACCTTGGACCGGTTGCTATTCTCAATTTGTCAAGATTCTCAATAGATTCTTTACCCAAGTCTGCTGCAGCTGGTTTCAATGGAGTACCTGGAGTCAAACAATCTCTTATAGTATGCGACACTGCTCTTCCGAATACAACCAAATCCAACAAAGAGTTGGCACCCAATCTGTTGGCACCGTGAACGGAGGCACAAGCAGCCTCACCACATGCCAACAAGCCTGGAACAACTACATCCTCGCCGTTGGGACCCTTTTTCAAGGCCTCTCCATTCCACTTAGTTGGAATACCACCCATATTATAATGTACTGTTGGCAAAATGGGAATGGGCTCTTTGGTGACATCAACACCGGCAAAAATATGAGCAGTTTCAGAAATTCCTGGCAACCTCTCCTTCAATACGCCGGGTGGTAAATGATGCAATTGCAAGTACATGTGGTCCTTTTCAGGACCAACACCTCTACCTTCATTGATCTCCATAGTAATTGCTCTGGATACCACATCTCTACATGCCAAATCCTTGGCAGTTGGGGCATAACGTTCCATAAATCTTTCACCTTCAGAGTTGACCAAGAAACCACCTTCTCCTCTAGCACCTTCGGTAATCAAACATCCAGATCCGTAAATACCTGAAGGATGGAATTGAATGAACTCCAAGTCTTCCAAGGGCAACCCAGCTCTGGAAACCATTCCAAAACCATCACCTGTGCATGTGTGAGCTGAAGTACATGAAAAGTATGTTCTTCCGTATCCCCCAGTAGCTATTACAGTCTTGTGAGCTCTGAATCTGTGTAAGGTACCATCCTCCTGGTTGTAGGCAATCACACCAACACACTCCCCATCTTGCATCAACAAGTCCATGGCAAAGAACTCAATGAAAAAGTGAGTGTTGTGTCTCAAAGCCTGTCCATACAAAGAATGCAACAAAGCATGTCCAGTCCTGTCAGCAACAGCACAGGTTCTGTATGCTTGACCTCCTTTTCCGTACTCCTTTGACTGACCTCCGAATGCTCTTTGATAGATCCGGCCTTCTTCGTTTCTGGAAAATGGAACACCGTAGTTCTCCAACTCGTAAATCGAGTCTGGTGCCTCCCTCGTCATATAATGAATCGCATCCTGGTCTCCCAACCAGTCAGATCCCTTGACAGTATCGTACATATGCCAATGCCAATCGTCCTTGTGCATATTTCCCAACGCTGCGTTAATACCACCCTGTGCTGCAACAGTGTGAGATCTCGTGGGGAACAACTTGGAAATACACGCAGTCTTGAATCCAGCTTCTGCCAACCCAAATGCAGCTCTCAATCCTGCTCCTCCGGCTCCTACCACAACACAATCATATTCGTGATCCACAACATGGTACTTTTTGCCCAAGTAAACGGGAGAGTTCACATCTTCCCCCCTGATATCTTGTCCCACCATTTCAAACCTACCACAGCTAGCGGAGAAGCATCGTGTCAGCAATGCCTTGTGGCACACCCTTCTCAATGGACTCAATTGTAACATCTTCAACGCAACATCAAAGGGATCAAAAAAAATTAGTCTTGGGCAGTTAAAAGTTAAAATACCATATTAGTAGCCATGCAAAATGACCTGTTTACTTAGTTGAAGTAGAACCACCTTTCCCGCTGCCCGGCAGCATCCATGGAAGAGGGAGCAAACCAATCAAAAGCAGTTAATTTGTAAAAAAAAGATTTGAAGGGTTCCCGATACCGAGTGCATTTAGGAAGAAATATCAGTATATGTAGTGATGAGGTACGTAAATATCGCAGAGGGATTCGATCTATGGGGAGAGTACTTCGTGGTGGAACGATTTCCCCGGAAAACTATAGGAGTCCGAAAAAGGTGATTCAGGGTAGATTAGTAGAGATTCGGGGCCGAAATGGAGATGCCTTCGTTTCTAGCGGAAGATAGCTCTGGGGTACCAGACTAAAGAGGAATACGACGATTCCAGCCTGGGTTGCTCTAGAAGAGGATTCAGAATAAAATTATGATGGGGAATCCCATGTGAGGGACGTGTAAAGGTAGAATACTACGATGTGAAAGGGGGAGATCGTAGTTGGTGGGAGTATCTACAAACTTGAAGTGCGGAGGTGTCAAAAGTGGTTGAATGCTTGAAGAACATATACAGGTTTGACACATATGTCACAGTGTCGCACAGCAGACAAGCCGAAGCAGAACGGACAATCGATTGATCGAATTCATCTGTGAAAGCGTCCATCGCATTATCGAGACGTGGGGAAAGATTGTTTTCTAGGAGCTTCTGAGAAACTCTTTTTACTCTTGCTTCTATTTGATTTTCTACTGGCTTTATTAAAACAAATCGATGGATTTTGCAATCGCGAGAAAGCGAATTCGAGTATCGAGCGGAAGAATACTTCAACTAAAAAACCATCAAGTTTTACTTTCCGTGGATCAGAATTTACAAGTGAATAAACGGTGGTATAATATTCTGTCGTAGAAGGTGTAATGTACATACAGATATAAGGCTAATAATACAAGACCATGGGCAGAAACGGGACGTGAAAGGACATCGTGAGAATATAGCATTTCTGGCTGCAACATTCGTGCGACGTTGTACAGCGTCAGGATTCGCAGGTGATGTAGGCGTTCGCTACAATGAGCATGCCGCACTCATGATACTTGAACGGAGTTTTGATATGTGAGTGCACAAACCCTGAAGGTCTTGAGATGCGGAGGTGGTGTGGTTGAAGTTGACGAGGCGGGAGTTGAGATCGGTGAGATGACGGATCGCCGACGAGACCGCGAAGGCGACCAGCGATTTCGCAGTATGTCTATCGACAAACTTGAGGAGGTTTATTATCAACTGAAGGTTTCCGTTAAACTCGCCGAGTTTCAAACTGGAGTCCGTCTTGCTAAACATCTGTGGTTCGAATATATCGGCTAGGGATGCGAGATTGTAGCTGATGACATTGAATAACATTTTGTACCAGTAGAGGTCGTTAATGGATACTTCCACGCCCGTCTTCGAGTTGTCGGTCATCAACAACGTAAATGAGTTTGAAAGGAAATGCAAAGTGAATTGGAAGGACTCACTAGAGGAAATCTGGTCCAGCTCAATAAGCATGTAGTAATATTGGTAATTGACGCACGAGACATGAACGTGGAGGTACGGCGATTGGGCATAGTCATTGTGTATACTAGAGCTGGCCTGAACACGCCATTTTTCGATACTGTTAGACAATTCTGTCAATTGTGCTGATGCAGATTTCCTTTTTAATTTCAAGTCTAGTAGTCTGTCCTGCAATATCAGGAGTTGGATTCCCAGGTTGATAACGTTCAAGTTTTCCGATTGGAATAACTTTGTGTCCAACACCGTAGGAACATCAACTATTTCAAGACTAGGAAGCTGACTTGGTTTGTCCTTCAACAAGCTGAACTCTTTGTCCATTGCATATATGGACCAGAATATTCTTTTCATCAATTCAGTATTACAGACCTCCTGTTTATACATATCAGTCTGAACTATGATTCTATCCAAAACACCTAGCACACCCCAGCACAAATCCTCATTTATGGACACCCGAGCGTAAATTGCTAAAAGTAACAATATCTCGAGGTGTTCTATGCCCTCCTCCGAAGTCATACTAAGCTGGAAGTTCAAAACATCGATCACAGACGTCACCACACTTTCATTGAAATAAGAGTTGAACACATCACTCTTGTTGACGCTATCATATACTACGGAACCAATCGCCATTAAAAGGTGCACGTCTAGCCCAACAATTGTTTCGGTCTTGAAGTCAAGCTTGTCAAATGATGCCATGAATTTTTCTTTATCCAAGAAAGGGTACCTGTACTCGAAATTTTCAAAGTACGTCATTACCAAAGCCCTGGGTAATTCCTCCTTATCAACTGCCCGCATAGTGATGAACTCCTCTTTCAAGTTGGAATTGTGTTGTTTTTGTAGCGATTTTATTATAAGCCTATCATTTGTGTCGTCAGCCAGACGTTCGCTTGATTCTCGTCTCTGAATCGGTCTTTGTTTGAAGGACAATCGTCTTCTCTTGGTCTCTCTGCCCCTTGAATTCTCGCCGGATTCTGATGAAAGCAAAGAATTTACTGGAACAAGCTTCTGCGCAACAATTCGCTCTCTGTCCATTGATTCTTTATTTTTGCTGTCGTTATCATCCACAATTTGAAGTATCTCAGTGCTGTTTCCCGCTGAGACAGGCAGAACTGTAGCTCCTTCATTGGCATTTCTGAAATCCGATTTCTTCCGTCGATTGAGCTGTCTTTCAATGTACGTACAGTCAGAGCCACTTTTCTCACAGTTGTCGCACTTTGGAAACAGTCTCGAGCATTTCTTCTTGAGTCTGTAACATCTGTTACAGTTGTTTCTTTGAGTAGTGCTCGAGCCATCTGATGGCTGTTTTTCACCATTTCTTGTGTCGTTGGTCCCTGAACCGGAAGAATCACTTGTTTTCAATACAGACGAGCTTGTTGCTTCCTTCTGAACCTCTAGTAGTCTTTTGTTGGGCGGGGTCTCTGTTCCTTTCAGTATACTATTCAATCGGAACTTGCTAGCAATGGTTCCATTTCCCATCAGCTTTCGGTAGTAGAAATCCATTTTCAGATCTAGCTTCTGCTATATATCTTGCTGATGTTGGACTTCCGTTTTGGCTCTAGCTTTCTTTTATCTAACTTTCTCGTAGGTTTTCACAACGATCTAATTACTCAATATTCCCAACGAAATGAAAACAACTTTTTTTTCAGTAACGAAATATTGTTTTCTTCGAGTCACGATGATAATCAACTTCCTATGCTACAGAAGACTTGTCTTCGATACTCAGAAGTCACTTGAACGGTTCAAAAAGAGTGTTAAGAAAGATGACAAATTTTTATCGGAGGTTCAAGGAGAACGGGGCCGTCCATCGTCCGTTGCGGTATTGCCCCATTAGGAAATTATTTGCTATGTTACTTCGATGTTAATTTTTACTATGTACAACGGTTTTATCTATTGAAAAGTGTTCTGAGCTCTCTAGTAAGAGCTGAACTGTGTTTACCGGTAGTGAATGAGACCAGCAATGAAATTCCTCGGGAAAAAGAGATTCGCATTGGGAACTTCATCCGCATTAAAGCAGATGGTGAAAACCGATCACTGCTGGCATAGCTGACAGACTTACGGTAAATCTATTACCAAACAGTGATTCACCCCCTACTGATATGTATTTATATCTGTACAGCATTCACGGAGTTTTGAGATCCAAAATGATGCTGTAACAACAAGTATAAATGGGAATTATGCAGTTTCCGCAATAGACTCCGAGGTTTGCAGAGCTTGTGTTTGTTCACGAAGCTCCGCGAACGCCTCCAATGCTTTGATACGTAGTTCGTCTAGAAGGACTGTTTGGTCCTTGGGGTTGTGTGGTGGCAAGGCGTCATGCTTGACTAAATCGGGTCTCCAATATTTTTCGTCTCCTTTACGCCACAAACTCTCCCACATCAAGGTGGTGTCTTCCAACTCGAATTCCTCGATTACATGCGACAAATCAGCAATCGCCTCCTGTGCGTACGTGGGTCTGTATTGGCCAGAAAACCATATATTCCCATCGTTATTTTTTTTCCTCATCTGCTTGGCCTCGTTGGATTGCGTTACATCTCTCGTGTGACGGAGTTGTACCAAACCTTTGTACGCAGCTATAGCGTACTCGTAGTTGGAAAACTCGGCCACACACATGATCTTCCACAAATCGTTTCTCCTGCTGGGCTTCCTGTTCTCCCAGTTAGGTTTGACAAACTGCTCGTCGATCTGATCTTGGTGGAATCCGGGAACTTGCGAGTACAATACCTGTCCGCTGAACAAGTTCTTATATAAGTAGACGTGTGGTGCGAGTTGCAATCTCTTCAAGTCCTCCTCTGTCTTCTCACCCTTTGCTATACGAGCCCCAAGCACCTTCCGCGCCTTGAGCTGCTCGATGAGATGCTTCCGCATCTTCTTTTCTGCTCTTAAACGCATGATAGGCATCTTGAAATTGTCAATATATCTACCTCGGTGTCAATAGAACCTGCAACTATAAGATCTATGCCTTTTTTTCACCAAGGTCTATACTGTTAACCAGAGCCAGGTACTGAAAAATTGGTTGAAAAATATTGCGTGCGCTACTCACTGTGACACAAAATTGAGTGATGTTGATCACGTGATATTGCTATCAATATTGACTTTGGTCTACTATTCCTTCTTCAACGAGGATACTAGGTATAGCTATAGCAAAGAAGAGTAATGAGTGTCTTTTCTGTAGTAGCATATGGAGGGGTATGGTTGTTACTAAACCAGGCCCTTTTCTTGTTCATATACCTTATTGCGTCTGGAAAACAGCCTGCAAAGTTGGGCAGAATAAAACCACTGGTGAATAGCGATGACATCAACAGCTATATACGACATCAGGTTGGAGAGAATGTGCAATTAGCGGCGGTGTATGTCGATAGGTCGGATGAGGAGTACAAGAAGGAAATGATAAAAAAGACGCAAGGGCCGCAAAACGTGCTGCTGGGGGTTGTCAAGGTCTTCGCATCGATGATGGTGATGAGCCTCAATTTCATGGCACTTATGATGGTAGAGATAACCGTGGGGCTGGAGAATGTAATGCCGGGGGCTGTGATTCACTTTTTCATCGATTTGTTGGTAATGGTGCTTTCTGTAGTGCAGCCATTCATCTTGGTGAACTTGGTGTTGCACAAGAAAATGGTGCCTGACATACGGGTAAAACGGCAAGTTGCATCTAGTGCTGTTGGGATAGTAGTGTGGTTATGTTTCCTTCATGGATTTGGAGTTTTATCGCAATCATTTACACCTTCACACCTGGTAGATCATGCCCGCTCAATGATGGAGAAAAAATCCAATGAGGTTTCAATTTTAGGTATCACAACTCTAGCAGTTTTGTCGGGCGTTGGATGTATATCAACACCGTGGGAGCTTTTCTCTCTAAAGAGCATGTTACTTAAGTGGAAACAAGATGAGTTTCTTTCCCCAAAGAAGAAGATTGTAACTGAACAATCAATAAATAATACTATTGTGGGACTAAATCAAACAACTTCGCTCCTCAAGAAAAGAAGACTGGAGCTTAACAGCCTTCTAGTGTCTAACGCAGGCACCATATACAATAATCCAAATAAGTCATCTGATTATGTCCTTCTTGGCGGAAATGTCAAATCTTCCAGAATGCAAAGAGCCGAGGGGCTTTTCCATAAAGTTCAGTCATTTGCAAGCCTTTCGAGCTTGTCTCTTTCAAGCGAAAAGCTGGAGCAAAAGGAACTTAATGAAGAAATCAGTAACCTTGACTCACTTCAACAAAACATTTATGATGAATTGTTGAAGCAAATTGTTGAGTTCAAGATCCAGAGGGTGAACGAGCAGAATTCTGAGGCATTATCAGAAAGTGTGATGAGAATCTGTCGTGCTGCATTCGGCATCTACTGTATCTACAGATTTGCAAACATATTCTTACTCTGGGTGTGGTCTGGCCTCTTCCAAGATACTGAGAATCTTCTGGATTTAATTTTACAAGAATCACTGGTGGATGGAGAATTTTCTCCACCTTCGAAGGATGCCTTGGCAATTACCCTATCTAAACTCATAAAGACAATTTTTTCGCTAACCATCTCGGAGTCACAATTGGTGAATCAGATAAGTTTCATCCTTTCGGGCAGTTTGTTTCTTTGTTCCTTTTCCAGCGTCCTCACTACACTCAAGTCATTCAGCAGGTTCCTTCCTGCCTCAATCTGGGAGCAATCTGTGGCTAATAAGTACACAACCCTACTTTTTCTCCTTTCCCAGCTCCTTGGAGTCTATATCTTTGCCACAGCTCTTCTCATAAGAACAATACTCCCCTCCAGCATGTCACATCAAATCTCGAAGATTCTTTCCCTCTCTGGTAGAGCGGTTACTAACGAATCTATTGCGATCAAAGAAGTTCAGTTCATCGACAATTGGTTTAACAAAGTCTTCTTGATCTCTGGTCTTGTGACACTCGCCCTGTTGGGCATCAAGCACTTTGTCTACCGTGACGATGAATACGATTACGATGATAACTACGATGAAGAGTCTTTTATGGAAGACACGCCTCACAAGTTTTAATCTAAATTCGCAACCAATTTATTTATTTTCATGTCGAACGAATTGTTTGAAACAATTTTAAAATGCTAGTACATACACTATCAAACTTGTAATAATCGAATGCATTTGTATAGTATTAAAGCCGAAATAAACCATGTAGTTTCTTGGTATGATTTTAATTCCGTCTTCAATCCTCTGTAATTTTCACAGGATGATTTTGTGATTTCGGACTATCAGCTGCTCCAAGACGCACTGCATAGCCAATATTAACGTGCTTGATAGAACATAGGGACAATCAGTGAGGGGTTAGCTCCTACTATAGAATTGTATTTAGTACAGAGATGTGGACAATATATATCGCCTCGAGGAACCATTAAATAGAGTTGCTTTGGTGTTTCGAGATTTTTCAGATCCTAAAGATTT
The DNA here is from genome assembly GCA_031081845.1 of Debaryomycetaceae sp. UCDFST 68-768.1. Taxonomy (NCBI): domain Eukaryota; kingdom Fungi; phylum Ascomycota; class Pichiomycetes; order Serinales; family Debaryomycetaceae; species Debaryomycetaceae sp. UCDFST 68-768.1. Next base: position 1,556,558 of record JARYTA010000002.1, on the reverse strand, counting down.
TTCAAATACTTCATCATGTCAGTAGTTCATATTCCAAGGGAGTCACATAACGATCCATTCAGGTTCAGAATCAAGTACGAGGATGCCAAAAAGGTCCTCTCACCTGGTGTTGAAATCAAAGCAGATCAAAGCTCTCCTGTTGTTGAGAGTAGGTCTAAGGTCACGATTGTAGGAGGTGGGGTATCTGGTATCTCAGCTGCTATGACATGCTTGAATAAGCTCAAAGAAGAAGATTTCGCAATCTTCGAGAAACATGACAATTTTGGCGGGACTTGGTATGCCAATACGTACCCTGGGGCAGCTTCAGATATACCTGCTGTGTTATACTCGTTTTCTGGGGAATTGAATGACAACTGGAGCAGGATTCAACCTCCACAATTTGAGATGGAAGAGTACATTTTATCGGTGGTCGAGAAGTATAAGCTCAAGGAGCATGCTAGGCTTAGTACTGCAGTGACTCAGATGCGCTATATTGAAGAGGCAGGAGAATGGGAGGTCACTGCCGTTGATTTAAAAAAGGGACAAACGCTAAAACACACAACCAAGATTTTGGTAACTTGCTCAGGTGGTTTAGTATTTCCCAATGAATTTCTGCCTCCAGGACTTGAGGACTTCAAGGGGGATTTCATGCATTCTGCTCTCTGGAAACACGACGTGTCATTCAAGGGCAAAAATGTTGTAGTCGTTGGAAACGGATGTTCTGCCAACCAGGTCATTCCCTCGCTTTTGAGTGAGTACGATGTGAAGTCCATTACTCAAATAGTTAGATCCAAGCACTATATCATGCCTCCTGTCGAACCTTACCTTCAGACAATTTACCAACTTCTTTCTTTCTCGAGGGCCGGTTTGTTGTTTATAAGGTGGATTGTTGCAGTTGTCGCAGAGTCAAAATTTCCTCTCTTCAAAGGAAATGGTATTTTGGCTAGAATTGTAAGGTGGCATAACACTAGAAAATCTGTTTCTTATATGAAGAGAACATGTCCCAAAGAGTATCAAGACAAGTTGATTCCGGATTACAAGATCGGGTGCAAGAGAATGATATATGACAATTCTTACTTGCCCTCCCTTCACGATAGTCGAATTAATGTCGTTAACGACCCAATAGACCACATCACTTCAGACAGCATAGTCTTCAAGAATGGCGAGTCTGTAAGTGCTGACATCATCGTTGCTTGTGTCGGCTATGATTTGCACAAGGGAATTTCAAATTTCCAAATCATTGGTCGCAACGGTCTCGAAGTTGGTAAACTATGGCAAGAGGAAGCAATCACTGCCTACGAAACATTTCTCGTGCGTGATTGCCCAAATTTGTTCTTAATAGCCGGCCCCAACTCTGCTACCGGCCATAATTCCGTCCTTTTGGCCTCTGAAAATGGTTGCTCTTATTTCAGTAAAATTGCACCCAAAATTTTGTCCGGTGCCTACAAGTCAGTCTGTGTAAAAACAAGCAAATACAACGAGTGGCTTCAAACCGTCCAAGAAGAGCTAAAGGGTTCCGTCTTTGGATCTGCCTTTGGTGGTTGTGCTTCCTGGTACTCTGATCATAAACAGAACTTCACCGTCTATCCATATTCTCAAATCACCTACTGGTGGAGACTGAACTATCCCAGATGGCTGGATTTAGACGTAGAAAAAGCCAAAGAAGACTAGAACGCTGGCTTCTAATGGTATATCCGAATCCCAGCTCACCTACGCTCAAATTATGTTATAGTTGTTTAACAGATCCTTCTAATTGCAAAATATTCTCTCATAGTTAAGTATGTTAAAAAAATGTGTGTTAATACCAGAAAGGAATAAATAAAAAATTCAATTACGTCGACTCATCTCAGCATATATTTCAGTATTTAATCGTGAAGTTGCATAGTATTTTAGCGAAAAGGTTAGGTCGTATATTCAGAGCCAACATGTCTACTGGTAAACTGGCAGTTTCTTTTTCAAGGGATTCTTTGGAGCAAGTTTTGAAGAGAAGGTTTTTTTTCGCACCGTCGTTTGAAATATATGGAGGTGTGTCGGGATTGTATGACTATGGACCTCCAGGATGTGCATTCCAAGCCAATATCATTGATATATGGAGAAAACACTTCATTTTGGAAGAAGACATGTTAGAGGTTGACTGTACGATGTTAACACCACACGAGGTGTTGAAGACTTCTGGACATGTGGATAAGTTTGCAGATTGGATGTGCAGGGACTTGAAGACTGGGGAGATTTTCCGTGCTGATCATTTGGTCGAAGAAGTTTTGGAGTCCAGATTGAAGGGAGATAAGGCTGCTAGAGGAATCAAGGAAGTTGAGCAGGAGGAAGACGAGGACAAGAAGAAAAGAAAGAAGAAGGTCAAGGAAATCAAAAATGTGAAATTGGAAGATGATGTCGTCGCAGAGTACGAAAATGTCCTTGCACAGATTGATGGATTTTCCGGCCCACAGTTGGGAGAGCTTATGACGAAGTACAACATTGTCAATCCTGCAACTGGTGGTGAATTGGAACAACCAGTGCAATTTAATTTGATGTTTGAAACTGCCATTGGTCCATCCGGTCAGATGAAGGGTTACTTGAGACCTGAAACCGCACAAGGACAGTTCTTGAACTTTTCTAAGTTGTTGGATTTCAACAACGAGAAGATGCCGTTCGCATCTGCTTCTATTGGTAAATCTTTTAGAAATGAAATTTCTCCTAGAGCAGGTTTGTTGAGAGTTCGTGAGTTTGTCATGGCTGAAATTGAGCACTTTGTTGATCCTAATGACAAATCACATTCCAGATTTCAAGAGGTTGCGGACATTAAATTGAAGTTCTTGTCTAGAGATTTACAGCAGTCTGGTTCTACTGTGCCTGTCGAAAAAAGTATCGGTGAAGCTGTCAAATCCGGTATGGTTGACAATGAGACTTTGGGATACTTCATTGCTCGCATCTATTTATTCTTAATCAAAATTGGTGTAGATACAGATAGATTAAGATTCAGGCAACATCTCGCTAATGAGATGGCACATTATGCTGCTGATTGTTGGGATGCCGAGCTTCAAACTTCTTATGGCTGGATCGAATGTGTCGGTTGTGCCGATAGATCTGCTTATGATTTGAGTGTCCATTCAGCTAAGACCAACGAGAAGTTAGTTGTGAGACAAGCTTTGTCGGAGCCAATTACTGTTGAGAAGTACGAAATCCTTATCAACAGAAAAAAATTCGGTCCAAAATTCAGAAAAGATGCTGGAGCAATCGAGAAGTGGCTTTTGTCTCGTACACAGTGTGAGCTTGAAGATTTATCGACTGAACTCAAGGCAAATGGTAAAATATCCTTCACAGTTGAGTCGGTTCCAGATAAAATTGATTTGGAAAGTGAGTTTGTTGAGATAGAAAAAGTCAAAAGAACTGAGCATACTCGTGAATACACTCCAAACGTCATCGAGCCATCTTTCGGTATTGGTCGTATAATTTACGCAATTTTCGAGCATCGTTTCTGGGCAAGACCAGAGGATAAGGATAGAGTCGTTTTATCTTTTCCACCAATCGTTGCACCAACTAAAGTTTTGTTAGTCCCATTGTCTTCCAATCCAGATTTCAGACCAATTGTCAAAAAGATTTCAGCAAACTTGAGAAAGGAACAAGTTCCTTTCAAGGTTGATGATTCTTCTGCTTCAATCGGAAAGAGATATTCCAGAAATGACGAATTGGGAACACCATTTGGTATCACTATTGACTTCGATTCTCTTAAGGATGACTCGGTTACTTTAAGAGAGAGAGATTCAACGAAACAAGTGAGAGGTTCTTACACGAAGGTCATCAACGCGATAAAAGAAATTACTTTCAACGGTGCTACCTGGGCAGAGGGAACCGCAAGCCTCACTCCATTTGAATCACAAAGCTCCGATTGATTTACTAGTATATAGGGAGTAATAAATTTTATTCAACTATGTAAATGGATTACTGTAAAGCCACATTTGCGTTAATTTTCAAAGATTTCCTTCATGAAGGCATCAGAATTAGGACTTCTGCCGAGTAATTCTTTTAGTGAATCCATTGAGTCGACTGATCCTCCCCTTTTCAAAACTATATCTCTGTAACGAAGACCATTTTTGACGTTCATAGGGTCATCCTTAAAAAGAGTATAGAACATGTCTGTGGCGAAGACATCAGAATACAAGTATCCATAATAACCTGCTTCATATCCACCTGCAATATGACCAAATGAAGCGTATCCAATTGTACCTTCTCCTCCAATGCTGAATGATATTTTCTCTCTCATTGAATTCCATGTTTCAGTCAAATCTAACTTATCAATTCCATCCTTATCTGCAATGCTGTGAACATGCATATCGAAGAAACCGAAATGGAGTTGTCTCAAAGTGAAGAGACTTGTGTTCACATGTTTAGATTTGATTATCTGGTCAACTAATTCATCGCTAATCTGTTCCTTCGTTTCAAAGTGCGAGGATAATAGTTTTAATCCACCCTTTGTCCAAGTCCAAAACTCTAACATCTGAGAAGGAGCTTCGACAAAATCTCTCTCTACCAGTGTTCCATGGAAACGTGCATATCTTGTCTGAGATATCAAATTGTGTATCCCATGGCCTAACTCGTGAAAAAATGTCACAACCTCTCCGTGGTTTAACAACGAAGGCTTTTCTTTTGTTGGTTTAGTGAAGTTACAAACCAAAGCTGTTGATGGCGTGTTTCTAACATCACCCTTGACCAAAAATCCTGGATCCAAATGGAAATTGGCAGCATGTCCATACTTACCTTCTCGTGGATGAAGATCAAAATATATCGTTCCCACATACTCATTGGAGGGCAGACCATGATTGATATTCTTGAAGACTGCAAATTGTTGAACATCTTCGTGCCAGGTATATTCTTTCCCAATTTTCTCCAATCTTTCGAATTTCAAGTCAAAGAGTGTTTCGTATATTCCAAGCATCTTCAGAACAGTATAATCAAGTGGGAAATATTCAGATATCTTGATATGATCCACCAGATACTTATGCTTTAAAAGAAGTTCATTGTAATAACTCGAATCCCATGCATAGAATTTATCTTGCTTTGGCAATCCTCTTTTCTCTAAATCTTCATTTTTAAAATTCAATAAGCCTTCAAGATCCTTCTTTCCCAAACTGTCAAGTTTTGTTCTCAAGTCTTCAAGGAAATTTAAAACATTATCCTTTTTCTTAGCAAGTCTTTCTTCTAATACGTAATCGGCGTAGGTTTCATAATTCAATGTTTTGGCCAATTCAAAACGTATCTCAATTATTTTTTTCAAAGTTGAAGCATTATCAGGGCATTTGCTCTGGTTTCCTACGTACGCTTTCTTCCTGGTCTCTTCGTTGTTAGCATACTTTAGAACGGGCAAAATATCCGGGTATTTGAAAGTCATTTTGTACTTTTCTTTCCCATCTTCTGTAACCTTCGCAAACAGATTGATGACATCTTTAGGAACTCCATCAAGTTCCTCTAATGTAAAAAGAAGAAAGCTATTTTCTTCATTCAATGTCTTCGAGAATTGGATACACAACTCGTTTAGCTCTTTTTGTAATTTTTTAACTTGTTGCCTCTTATCCTCTGGAAGATCTAGACCATTCCTGACACCCCTTCTTACAATCTTTTCTAAGTATCTCTTGGTCTCAGGATCATCAACTTTTATCTTTCCGGAATCGACAGATTCTTTCAAAGTCTTGAATACCAAGAACACATCAACTCTGGATGCCTGCTCAATTGAGTTCTCTGCCAAAATCTTGATCAACTCATTGGACTTGTCTCTCAATTCTTTATCTGTCGAAACATTCAGGTAAAAGTCAACGTAAGTCTCCTTAAGACTGTTCTCGTTGTTGAATTCGGCATACTTCTCAAGAACGTTTTCAATGGTAGGTTGTTCGACAGAAGCAATGTAATCGTATAGAGCTTTTTCGTCTCTGATCAATTCATCAGCGAGAACTTGGAGATCCTCTTGTGTATGAGTCCACTTGGGTAATCTCGAGTATAATTCTGGTTTCACGAGTGTCATTGAGTTTTAATGAGTAGTTCAGCTATCTTATTTGCCACTTCTTGGTACTTGTGGAGGAGAGCAGTAATGACGTACTCGTAATTCTTCACTAAATGCTGAATTTGTGTACAGGATCGCCGAACAATTCAAACGGGGTCCACAGTAACCATCTGTCTTAGAATTAGAGCTAAACAACTTGTATGAGTTGGTTTTCTTATGCCTCTCAACTTAGATAGCAGATTGTTTTACTATCAGTTTGAATATTAAAGTTAAGAATGTTAATGCAAGATAAAAATTTGTATTTTTTTTTTGTTCTAAGGTAAAAGTTCTGATCAGGAACTAGTCTAAACTTCTTGTTGATTATACCACTAAAGAACTCGTTGATTTTCTATTAAAGTCTTCCTCGTGGACGCATAGCTTCACTGGCGGTTTTAAAAGGTAGCCGACGGAAAGAGAGTCCTGATCACTGCCTGATCTTTTTGTATCATTGAAATTTATATGTATACCCACAACTAATTACATCGCTCCCTTTTCATCTCTTGATGACAATATGTTGCTCAGAGTTTCTTGTACGCAGCTAGTATGGTATCAGCATTCATACAAGGGCTAACATGACAAGGTGACTTGTGTTGCTCCTATTTCTTATGTATTAAAGATGGGTATTTGTTCCCACTTCCTTTTCTATACAGTTCAAAAAGAAACTATCTGAAGGAGGCTCGATGTTCTTGCAATGACAAGACCAGACTCCATGTTGTTGCTATTGTAAGACTCTTTCGCTGCACTTAGACTTATTCACTCTGGTTTCATAATTCCCGATCTTTCCATTCAGGATGCCTGTAACTTCACCAGAACTATTAGTTTCCTTTCACCTTTCAACTTCAAACATAAGAAAATCGTTGGCAATATATGTCCAATAATGATCAAGGGTATACACAGTGCTTTAAAACTACCTATCCCCTTCAATAGAAGATAGGCCGCCGTATTGGGGACTATGTATTTAATCAAGTCTAGCAATGAGATATCAATCTTCATTCGTCTTTTTGAATCACAATTGAAGATAGCTATCATCATTATATATGTGTAGTAGAAGGGTAATATGAGGCAGAATATTAGAAGAGAAAGACAACCCGTTTCGTAGATAATATCCATTATGTCTAATGTGTGGTAAAAAGATAAAGTATTTTGGCGAAAAAATTCAAAATTATAGAGAAAATGGCTGCAAAGTGTAGATTGGGTGTAGCAAGAATTGGTCAACAAAATTTAGAAGATTGTTTCTTTAGCACCATATGTTACATGCTTGGGAGCATCAGTGATAGAATAAGCACGTCTCCTGTTACGGTCAACTGCGATATATTTGATGAAGTCAACTGTGAATATGTGGGAATTAGTGAAGTGGATCGTAAGTCAGGAAACTAAATTAATGCTCTAAGCTGTGATTGAGTTTGATTCCGTCTTTCAAGAACATTTTGAAGTATATGTAAATGTTCATATATATTGATATACATTGATGAATAGTATATGGGCCACATAGCTGTTTGTTTCAGAGCGAAGAGTAGTTTTAACTCACTATGGGGAAAACTGGGGATATTGTGTAACGAAATTTTTTTATTTTAAATTGAGGGCGTGTGGTCTAGTGGTATGATTCTCGCTTTGGGCGTTGTTAGATTTCTAACTACAAATATGCGAGAGGCCCTGGGTTCAATTCCCAGCTCGCCCCAATTTTTTTTATTTCCTTACATCGATATGGCCGATGCTATGTCTTACGGTGTAACTGGATTACAAAGAAATCGAATCTAACAGTCATTCATCATATGCTATTTATGCATGTTTATAATACTTACTTCGATCAAGGCTATGGTAAATGAATACTCGCGAAATCACATCACAAACACCTCCAACAACTTGCCGAAATCGATGCCGTCACCACTATTTATATCAAATATTTTGAGACCATCCACATTGAAAATTCCGTGAGAAAGACCTATGAGCTTTATTTCAGTTTCAAACACAGACGAGGGCCATAAAGGCCCAATTCTGACATCATTATTCAACACCAATATCCCACTATTTTGAAATTTAAGGCCCTGGTATAGAGAGTGGACTTGCGCCTTTGTATAATTATAATTGGTGTGCAGTGATTTGGCTGTAGCTACTACCAGTGGCTGAGATGAAGCAGAAATATTATTGTTGAAGTTATTTCTGTAAACGGGATTGAGGTTGGCTGAATTTTGAGCGAGCAATGATAGATTCAATCTATTGTTGGAATCATTGATTGCTTGAACTTTCCAGCTGACCACCTCACCTAATTTGATAGTGAGTTTTCCTGTGAATGTCAATTTGAGTCCTGATAGTGATGAATTACTATTAGTTGCCAAAATAACGGTCACGGACGACGGAGATGTAATGCTCGTTAAATCAGATTTCTTTTTCACTTCAAAGTTATTACCACTTGTTGCAGAAATCGACAGAACCGTCGGTATAACAGCGGCACTGCGCAGTTTTTGCACACTGTTAAAGATCGCCGCCTTTCTTGGATTCGTACTTCTATTTGAGCTGGTTAATCCTTGGACTTGGGAATGCGAAAAATTATTAGATGTTTTCAAGGCATTATTTATAGGTGGAGCAGCCATCAAAAAATCTATCACTGGAGACCACTGCGTAGTTATTAAATTGCTCATATTCTTGTATGACGATGACAACTGCTCGTACCTTTGGATTCGGAAAGAAAGTGTTACCTGGACAGATTTCAGTGGCAGCAGATTTTGAACTTCAGCAGATCTGTCCTTGTCAGTAACCAACTGGTTTATCAACCTGTAAGTCAAGCAAAGAGATTCTTGTAATTGAAATCGAACAGGAAATTTGAAACTCCCAACCTTTTCGATAATGCCGGTATTGAAATTCATTGTCATTTGCTCAATATAAAAATAGTAGGAGTCATTGCAAGGTACCAGGAAAAGATCCATTTCTTCTGATGTTTCTATATTCAAACTAGCCAACAAAACGTTATTTTTACCAGCAGGCTTTGTAGACTTCAATTTGATGATTAGAGTAGCAGATACAGGGATAACGGCATAAGCCTGGAGTAATTCTATCTCTTCAAGTTCGGTGACAGACTGCGATTGAACCGCCGGCTGCGGTTTTCTTTCTTCCACGTTGACCTCATCCGTAAATGTGTAGGCCGAACTTTTCAGATTTGGTTCCTCTGTAACATTATTGTTTAGCTCCTTAAAAAGATTCCGACTATGTGCTGGTATGTAATCACGTAGAATATTATCACTTTTCAATTGGTGTTCAGTTTCAGCAGCCAGGGAAGATTTTTTAAAGTCGTAAAAACACGAAAACAAATACCTTGGATTTTCAAACCGTTTTCTGGGATAGGTGGCTGTGAAGTCAAATCTCCATATCACGTATTGCACTGCTTCATCAACCGCACAATTGTAAACTATATTTTTATCGGTCAAATTTAAATTCACAGAGATGTTCTTATTTTCGTTGGTTCCTTCGAACGGGCTCAGTCCCTCCTTCCTCTCAACACCATATTCCATAGCTGATTGAGGAGCTACTGATATTTCAAGAAAACACAGTGTTTGTGGCAGTATTTCCTCTTTCTCTCCCTTGTATATCACATACCCAAATACGTTCTCACCGAAAAAAAGCATGTCTCTCTCACCCATTGTCTCCACATCTTTCAAGAACTCCGTAATAGATCTATTCTCGTTGAGCCCCTCTATATCTCGGGGGAGTTTGACCGATAAACTCATCAATGCAGTTAAGTATTTGGCTATTAAGAAAGTTTTATGTGAAGATCTACTGGAGTTTGTTGAAATTTATATCAATTCCTGTATCTATGTGTACATAATATAGGCTAGACAGACTATAGACTATACTTGATATTGACTATCATAAGACAAAAGCTCATTGTGTATCCATCTATAAGACTGGAAAACGACACCTATAATACAGCCACATGTTATGAGAATTAAGGCCACACCATAGATTGTACCAATGACTTTGAAGGCTCCTAAATTGGCGAAAGTGTGCGCCAATTCGACATTAGACAAAGACATGGTTCCCAAGGGGAAAGTCATGGCCCAGAAAGACTTGTCGTACTTTATGAGACCCTTGAATACCTTCTTCCAGAAGGGACATCCTTCTTGGGGCCAGTATGTAGTGCTTTTGTCGTGGTTGGATGCAAAAGGGCTTATTTTGGACAAAACAGACGAAACAGCGATGAAAGTCCAAAAGTACCCGAACGACGTCAAAAACAAGGACATCATGGTGCATGAAATCAAAATGATGTTGGATAATGCAAGTGTCAAGATGTTTATATTGGTGGGGTTCGCCAAAACAGCAACGCTTTCGTAGGATAAATAATGCAGTGTAATGATATGTTGGAAGTTGTGTATTATAATATCGTGGGCATTTCTCCCTAGCAACATTATTCCAAATGCTCCTTGACCGAGAACACCAATAGGCAAGAAGCTGGTGAAGACAAGACTAGTACTTGGGATCCTGTGAACAAAAAGCTTCCACATATGCACACTAATGATGATAAATGCAAGGAAGATAGCAATAGCCCATAGGACGTAACATACTACCAAAGTCAAGATTTGAAGATGCAAGTGAGGCAAGTCTTGAGTGAAGAGGCCTCCCGAAGAAACTGCAACCGTCAATGTAACGATAGGAAGCAACAAGGTTGCATGCAAATTTGCATCCGCGAGCTTTTTGGTTTCGCTCTTGCGTTTTCCAAGCAACGCAAAAAAGAACACGAAACATGCAGTGTATAACGAAAGAGCTACTGAGATCCACCACAAAACGTATATGCCTATGATCCAGCTCTTTCCCGTCAAAAAGTAGAGAAAATTAATTAATGTGGTATAACCCATAGGATAGCATCCCATGAACACGGCTACTGCAGGGTCGAAGTGGAACTTGTACCAGTTTGCCTTATACTTGATCGATGATACCGTGAAGCATACCGTCGTCACCAAGAAGAAAAATATACCTATGCTCCACATGATTATCCCACATATTTGTAACCATTGCGCTGGGTAAGGGAATCTGTACAAGATACAACTAGAAATTCCCGTTCCCATAATGGACACAAAATATGCCGGTGTGAAGTCAGCGATCAACTTTTGTTCGATGCGATGCCATCTGCTGCTGACGGCTATTGTACTGCGTGAAAGATCGGTGCTATCGCCAGACAATTTGGAATTCATTAACTGTGGCGCCATTGTAGCAAGTGCCTGTAAACGAAAAAAATTTGATGTAAGCTCTAGTGTGCCGTATTTAGACAGCTTAAAAGGGTTCTATATTCACGCCAAAGCTATGTCTTTTACGGATGTGCCGTTGCTGTCAGTAGTTAGCGAACACTTCGAGGTCAGTCTCTTTGTAATCAAAAGGCAGCTCGATGTACTATAGTCTCGTGGACATCAAGTCAAGATGTGGCGCTTTTTCAGCCTTTTATAGAACTTTTGCTCCGAGCTTTTAACAGAGGGAATACTAGTAAATTAGTCACTTTTAGCTGTTTACGGAAGGCGGAAACATGAGAGAGCGGCCGCCCAGCAGATATCAAGCAACGCCCGAAATATTACCACAATAGGCAATTACAATCGGAGGTCTGACCAACATTGGTGGGTTCCACCTAAGAGAGAACCGGGGCGGATGTCGTTCTACATACTCTACTTTAGAAGGGGACCGAGGCGTGACGGAGTCCGTTTGCCGTGCTTTTGTGGAAAGGAACGCTAAAGTTAGCTGCTTCCCAATTTTTTCGCGAAGAGATATTGCGCGAACGAAGAAAGTGTCTGTCAATCAACCAGACGTTCTCCAAACATTTCCATGACATTTTACCAACAAGACAGGACTAGTCAGGACAAGACAGACAAACGACAGACACTAATGGAACTAGAGACCTGACACTTTCCGGAGTCAAAACGCAAAACACGAAGCCCCGACCCTCTGACAGAAGAAAATGCCCTACGCTAAGTACACGAAGTATTTGCGGTGCCGCTGAAGCGTGCAGTTGGCAGCTACTATGTTTGCTGATTGGGCGGCGCCGAAACAGATGACCTGATCGGCCCCCCAATACTTCCGTATTGGGAAACATTTGGTTTACACAGACAAACAAGCTCCGGCCACTTTGTGGACACGTTGCATTCTCCGATAAAATACCAAATTAGGAAGGTAAAAATAGAGCAAGTCGGCGGCTCTAATTATATCGGCCGTCAGTATATAAAGACGACACTCTAGGCCTCTTTGTCAAAACTTAAGACCCCCTATATAACAAATTCACCTTGACACATACATTGGTGTTGATATAAAGTAATATTATTATCTTCACAACTGTCATTTGCAATCACAGTTGATACGAATAAAAAGCTTTATCGAAAACTACTTAGTTCGAATAAGGCCGGATACAAAAAGCGCTCAGTAATCATCGGCACTCATAGACAAAGCAGTCTAAGAGCCAAGAACTGACAGAAAGACTTAGCTGACTACAGATAGTTCACTAAAAGTCGGTAAGCAGCAAAGTCTACCGTGAGTGAACATTGTTTGTCTCAAGAGATAAGCAAACAGAAACAGTGAAGACTTGACCTAAGGTCTTCGATTGCGAAAAAAAAAAAAGGAAATTTTAAGATTTTACCATGTTGACTATCAGCAGCGGACACTTTAAATCGGTCAATGAAAGCTTCAATGGAGCCGTGAGCTCAGCACAAGGAAGCCCAAAGATGTGTTGTACTTGTGGAAAGTCGCACTTGACAGAAGGCGTACAGATGAGCTCAGGAAATACATTGAGAGACTCCAGACCTAAGAGGCTTGATCAGACAGAAAACGATGCAGAGAGACTCAGAGAGAACACTCTTGATAATCAAACGAAGAACAACGACGACCACATAATTCCAGGAAAGTTTGGGGAGCTTGTGACGGAACTCAAGCGTATTCTCGGACCCAACAAAGGACTCAATTCAGAGGATATCGACGTGGAGAAAGTGCAAGAGTTGATGGAGAACTACGAATCGAACGAAGATGAATGGGGCAGATATGCATTGCACGACATGTCTCGTAACTACTCTCGCAATGGTGTCGTCGATATCAACGGAAATGCAAATTTGTTGATCTTGGTCTGGACCCCTGGGAAGTCCAGCGCCATCCACGACCATGCAAAGGCCCACTGCTGTATGAAAATCCTCAAGGGGCAGCTCATGGAGTCTTTGTATGACTTCCCTGAATCTGAGGGCCACGAGTTGGTGCCTCGTAAGAACACCATCATGCATAGAGAGGATGTGGGCTACATTTCTGACGATATTGGTCTCCACAAGATTTCCAACCCCTCGTCCACGGAGTTTGCCGTCTCACTACACCTATACACACCTCCATACGCCTCCATGTATGGCTGCTCCATGTACGAAGCCTCCAGTGGAAAGAGGCACCATGTCGACATGAGCAAGTACTACAGTTGGCAGGGCAAACTTGTCAACCCAAAGAACAGCTCAGTTTGCTAAGCTGCATCAAGGGCTCGAGTTAGCTCTCCTTTGCATTTCTACTCATATATAGTCATCTTTATAGTTGTTATCAACGTCTATTCCTTTATCTCTCGTTGGTGGTCGATGTTTTAATCACGTGATTCTTCAATTCCTCGTTTATCGCCTATCAATGTTGGTATTCTGCACTGTTAAAATATTGGAGCTTGTCGTCGGTTACTTGGAAGCCAGGACACTAATACAATCGTCAAAAGCACATAGTATAGCTTTTAGTATACACTTGGGACCTAGCCGTTTCGAGCACATTCACTAAAATTGGAATATAGGATTATTTATACTGGATAAAAAAACCTTGAAAATTGGAGGACAGAGTGATGAGTTCTCAGCAACTTATATACTACGGTCCTCGGTCGTTGAGACCGTTGAATGACAAGATGAGACATGGATTCGATGAAGACTACAACTCGGAGAAGTTTCTCAATATTTTAGCCAATACATTTTACATATACTTCGATGACAAACGACATAATACTAATGGGAATCCTATCGACGAGGAAATGAAGAAAGACCCCGAGTACTGTAAGAATTACCAGCCAATAACAGACTGGAAAGTGATGAAAGAACGTCAAAAGACTATCAGTGCTGTATTGGTGCTATGCTTAAATTTGGGGGTGGATCCACCGGACATCATGCGCACCTATCCCTGTGCCAAGTTGGAGTCATGGTGTGACCCTTCTACGTACTCCGACACCAAGAAGGCAATTGAGATGATAGGGAAGAATTTACAATCACAGTATGAAACGTTGTCATTAAGAACTAGGTATAAGCAGTCATTAGATCCTTGCGTTGAAGACGTAAAGCGATTCTGCAATCTTTTGAGGAGAAACGCAAAGGAGGAAAGAATATTGTTTCACTATAATGGACATGGTGTTCCACAGCCAACCGCAAGTGGTGAAATATGGGTCTTCAATAGAGGATATACACAGTACATTCCGATTTCGTTGTATGACCTTCAAACATGGTTGGGTGCACCCGTGATCTTTGTATACGACTGTAACAGTGCGGGAAACATTCTTCATAACTTTAAGAAGTTTGTGCAAAAAAGAATTGATGATGATAATGAAGGAAATCATGATTCAAGTGCACCCTCACCTACATCCGCATATTTAAATTGCATTCAACTTGCAGCATGTAAAAGCAATGAACTCTTGCCTATGAATCCTGACTTACCAGCTGATTTATTTACTTGCTGCCTCACTTGTCCAATAGACATCAGTGTTAAGTGGTTCATAATGAAGTCACCCTTGAAGAAGAACTACTATTCATTGTTGCCCAAAAATTCAGTGGGGAACGTCATAATACCAGGAAAATTAACAGACAGGAGAACACCCTTAGGTGAATTGAGTTGGATATTCACTGCAATAACTGATACGATAGCATGGACAACATTGTCAAGGCCAATATTCAAGAGACTTTTCAGACAAGATTTAATGGTGGCTGCGTTATTCAGAAACTTTTTACTTGCAAAAAGAATAATGCCGCAACTTAATTGTAATCCTATAAGTGACCCCCCATTACCGGACTTGGTGAGACATCACCACATGTGGGAATCTTGGGATTTGGCTATTGATCAAGTTTTTGCCCAATTGATAAGGAACAACAGTCCAGCTACTGAAAGTCTTGAATTGTTGATAGGTAAAAATGAAAATACTCCAGTTGCCAATACCAGGAATGGTCAATTATACTCGGCCACGTCCGACTCCACAAATACCACTATTAGGCCAACAAATACGTCAAATCCAACAATCACAGCTCATTCAAGCACGAATGGATCTGCTAATGGGTCTGCTAATGGAGCATCACACACAACTACAACTCAACAGCCTACTCAAACACTCACAAATTATCAGCATTCCACCTTTTTTGAACAACAGTTGACAGCATTTGAAATCTGGTTGAAATATGCTGGGTCTTCGACTAAAGAGCCACCGGAACAATTACCAATCGTTTTACAAGTTTTATTGTCACAAGTCCACAGGTTAAGAGCTTTGATATTATTGTCTAAGTTTCTCGATTTAGGACCGTGGGCAGTATACTTGTCTCTTTCTATTGGAATCTTTCCGTATATCTTGAAATTGTTGCAAAGTCCAGCTCAGGAATTGAAACCTGTTTTAATATTTATTTGGGCAAGAATAATGGCAATAGATTATCCAAGCACTCAGCAAGAGCTTTGTAAAGATAAAGGGTTTAATTATTTCTATTTAATTTTGAATTCATCTTCATCGAATCCAATTGGTGCTCCAGGTGCCCCTGGTGGAAATTTGGGAGGAAATAACAGTATATTAATCAATGATGATCACAAAGCAATGAGTGCATTTATCTTAACATTGTTCATAAAAGATTTTAAAAGTGGTCAGAGATTATGTTTTTCTGTCGAAATTATCAACAATTGTTTGAATTTCATTCAAAATAGTGAAAATCCTCTACTAAGACAATGGTGCTGTCTTCTTTTGTCCCAATTATGGAACAAATATCCAGACGGAAAATGGATAATTTATAAGGATGGATACTTGGCAAAGTTTTTGACTTCAGTTAACGATCCAATTCCTGAAGTCAGGACTTCAATACTTTTAGCATTTACTAACTTCTTGAGTGATAATTCCCCAAACGAGCTAAACAAAACTGCAAATGGTCCTGGAAATTTTAATGCTGATCTCCGAAGGGATGAACTTAAACAGCAGGACCTAAAATTAGCTAATGTTATTTTGGGATTATTGGGCGATGGATCCTCTATGGTCAGAAAAGAAATTGTTTTCTTCATCAACAAATTCATAAAAATTTACTCTAAATTCTTCTTGGTTGTGGCCTTCAATCAATTGGAAGAGGAGATTGTACTCATTGACAATCCAAACAACTTGAATGACTTTAGAAAGAGATCAATAGCTTATGGATCAATTTTCAGTTCAGTTTGGAAATCCTTGTTGATTCTTTCTGAGGATCCGCATAGTGAAGTGAAGATGTTGGCTGAAACCTTAGTAGATCACGTCATGATGAACTTGAATGAGAGTGAACTTGGCCCTCTCGCCAAGGAAATGCAAGAGTATTTGTTGAATAAATCCACTATAAATATCAGCGAAAGCTTCAAGCCAACAAAACCAATTGTCAATAAAAGGTTTGGAACCGTCAACGGCGATTCTAAGAGAATGGTTTCTAGTCCTTCTTTGAACGCAAAGAAAGAGAATTTTGTCACCATTAATGGTTCTTTATTAAAGACTAGATCATTATCAGAGATGAAACATAATGAAAACCATGGTGACAGAGATGATTCAGATGCAGAGTCTATTTCCTCGAAATTAAGACGCATTACTATCTCTAAGATATTCCAAACCTTCCAAATTAGTGAGGAAAATGATTTGAAGAACTTCACAAACTTATTGAATTACGGACCTAGCATAAGCAACTATGGGGACGAGTACATACCAAAAACTCCGAGATACAAGCCTAGAGATTTGTATAAAACTTCAGAGCTCCCTGACGAATCTGGATTTTTTGCTTATAGTTGCGAGTACTTCCAAGAACCCCAAATGTCCAAAAATGAAATTGACGAGCCTGGATCAAAAGAATACATTAAAAGACTTTGGCGAAGAAACAGAAACGAGTCTATTATTCAAGAAACACAACCACAGAAGAATTTGGCCGTGAGAGGAGACTGGAACCGTAATGTCACGGTGATTAACAATAAAACACCTCCAAAACTAATCAGATTCACGCAATTCGAAAAGATTTTGGTTTCAAGCGATGAAAAAGATAACGTTTCTGTATGGGACTGGGAAGCAAACAAAGTCGTGAAAAGATTCTCTAATTGTAACCCTTATGGAACAAAAATCACGGATATGAAATTCTTGAATGAAGATGATCTTCCGTTGATACTCACTGGTTCATCAGATGGTGTAATAAAGATTTACAGGAATTTTCACCTCCCCCAAGAAGGCGATGAAAATAATGTGGAATTGGTTGCGTCATGGAGGGCATTAACAGATCTACTCTTGACCTCCAAAAGTTCAGGTTTGATTTCAGAGTGGCAACAATCAAGAGGTTCCTTGCTTGTCAGTGGTGATGTCAAGATCATAAGAGTCTGGGATGCTCCCAGAGAATTGTGCTTGGTTGACATTCCTGCCAGGTCTTCCTCTTCCATCACTTCTCTTACATCCGACCAGGTTGCCGGAAACATATTTATAGCAGGTTTTGATGATGGAAGTATCAGGGTCTACGACCGTAGGCTAGACTCTAGAGAATCCATGGTGCGCACCTGGCACAACAACAGAATCTCCGCTAATCTTCCGTCGAATAAATCTATTGGTACGGGCTCTATCAGAAAGGTTCATATGCAAAGAGGCGGTTTTAGAGAACTTGTGAGCTGTTCGTCTGACGGCTATGTGAACTTGTGGGACATCAGGAACAACGAGCCAATCTTGACATACAACAACGACCCTGAAAAATCCATTCGCTCGGCTGACATACACGAGCATGCACCTGTAATAACCACCGGTTCTAAATCGGTCAACATTTGGACTACTTCAGGTGACATGATCGCTGCCTTGCGAAATCCTCACGATACCTATTTGAAAAATAGAACTTCATCCTATTTATCGAACACAACTTTTCATCCACATCGTATGATGATAGCTACAAATTACAACCAAGACGCACACATAAACGTGTACACATGCTCTCAGGTTGTTCAGGAGTATTGAAGCTCCAACAGACATCCAGGTCGTCGTTGCTGGATACTTCACCGGACACGGAAATGTTTGTGTCACAAAAACCAGTATAGTTTTGTAGTACAAGATTTTAAAATATAAATCTTCATACATTTTATACTCTCCAGCGCCAAAAAGCTATTTTATGACAGCTCCAGTACATAAAACATCGTAGATGTCGTCAGGTTTAATAGCGGAGTTAGAAGAAGAGGAGAACCTGAAATGGAGGAAGAAAAATTTAGTGACAGTTGCAAAGAAAGGCGAAGGCAAACAGACGCAAGTGAACGATGAGCCTATATCTTTGTCCCAAAGAATGATAAGTGCATGCCTGGGGTCTTTGATAACGTCTTTGGTAGTAACACCGTTTGATGTGATCAGGATAAGAATGCAACAACAGGAGATTTTGCTGACATGCTGTAATATGGACATGAACAAGGCGTACCAGATATCGCAGTCGGTGGGACGAAAGAACACGATGGTTGCGGCAGAGAACCCAGCGCCAGAACTTTTCTGGGTGGACAGGGAATACTGCAAGTCTGCTGGGACCTGTAGCCGTATAACATCCACTTACCAAGGTTTTTTCGTGGTGTCCAAAAATGAAGGATTAGCAACATTGTGGAGAGGACTTTCACTCACGCTATTTATGACTATTCCATCCAATATTATTTACTTTACAGGATATGAGTACATACGAGACCACTCACCAATCAATTTGCATCCGCTTAATCCATTGGTTTGTGGAGCTTTCGCGAGGATTATGGCGGCCACGTTTGTGTCTCCGATGGAATTAGTGAAGACTCGATTGCAGTCGGTACCAAATGACAAGCAATCTAGTTCAAAAATCCTATCCAATATTCTAAGGGATCTGTTGAATTCGGTTAGAGATAGAGGATTAAAGACATTATTTACGGGATTGCAAATAACATTATGGAGAGACGTGCCCTTCTCTGCTATATATTGGTCTAACTATGAGTTTTTGAAAGAAAGATTGTCCAGGGGCTTGCAGGCTAATTTTGAACTGAACTCTTCTACGGGAAATGATTGGAAGGTGTTTACTACAAGCTTTTTGGCTGGGTCAGTATCAGGTAGTATTGCAGCAATTTTCACTCATCCTTTTGATGTTGGTAAGACCAGGCTTCAAATTGTCTCTCAGAGGGACCCGAAGACAGGAAAGATGAATAGAAGACCAGTAATGTTCAAATTTCTCCTCGAAATATACAAAAAGGAGGGTCACAGGGCATTGTTCAGTGGACTTGGACCCCGTTTAATGAAAGTTGCACCTTCATGCGCCATAATGATTTCTTCATACGAGATAGGAAAAAGGTTTTTCAAGAATGTGAATAGTATTTAAGAGTCAATGTGTTCTAATATTTGGCTTTATAGATAATTGTATATAAGAATAGTCGAATTGACAAGTTTACATTCGATAGTTATCAGTTTCCGTTGTATCATCTCGAAGTTTCAAGTAGGTAGTTTAGCGTTTTCAACTTTTTTTTTTTTTTATTTTTTCTTTTTGTTTATTTAAATATTCAACCCCATTGCTCTGGTGGTTGAAATCCAGGATCTCTTATACGAAAACCATCCAAGTTTGAATCAGTGTTACTGAGTCTGGAAGGCGAGGGGTTTAAAATGTTATGCTTTACGCTTTCGTTGTCTGAGTTTTGGGTATTGTGGGTACAAGGTGTAATGAGCCTGCTGTACCTATTAGTTTTCAAACATTCAGTACATATGTTCACATGAGCACCTTTACCATTCTGGGTTCTCTGTTTCTCCATAATTTTGAGTGGATCGAAAGTCTCTCCATATTCGTTTTCTTTTCTTGCATGAGTTGGTTTAGAGTATGGATTTTCGATCTCATTTGCAGTTCTTGTGCCATTAAACACATTGCTGGAGGCCAATGATATATCTTTACCCTTAAGCCCAATCCCCAATTGGTTGATATACTTCTTGGGTGAGCTTCTAGTGATGTCAGCGCTGGTTTCCAAGTTGATCAAGCAGTTGTAGTAATCCGAGGTTGAATCATTCAAGCTACTTGAGACGTTTTGCAAAGCAGCGGCAAACTCTACCAAAGAGTCTTTCAAATCCTTGGATATTGATCTGATATATTGCTGCTCAAGAACGTCCAAGTTCCAAATGGTTTCTTCCAATTTTTCATTCAATAATGTCGATGAAGAAGCATTAGGACCGTACTTAACTTCGTTGTCTCTCAAATCCCTAACAATCTTGTTCTTGGTATTCACCAAATCTCTCAACTTCTTCTCTCTTTGGTTTACAAACTTGAAACTGAGCTTGAGCTTCTCTAGCTTCTCAACAACAGATCGGTTGCTGTCATGTTGAGATGTGATGAGAGTGCTAAACTCCTTGACCAAGATTTCACAGTCTTGATTTGGTATATATGAAGCCCAGTTGACTAAATCGTATGATACTTCTGATTGCAAGGCCAAGAGCTTGTTTTGGACTTTTATAAGCTTTTCGATTTTGGATTGTAGCTGATGAGCTAGTACAACATTACTCTTCTCTTTATTTCCTCCAACAGACATCCCAGTTTTATTGAGAGTGCTGGCACTATAACCCCCCAATCCTGAGAAGGAAGAGAACTTATCGATAACTTTGAGTAGCGCCGTTGCTGGTCTGTTCATGAAAGACTCGCCGGTATTTTCGTTGTTCGATCCATAGTTTGTGTTAGCGGTAGCATATTTAGCGAGATTAGATGGGTCTGAGGATTCGAGTTTAGGGACATTAGTTTTAGATACATTTTCAAATCGGGGAGCATCGATCCCTCTTACATTAAACATCGTATCGTACAAGTATCTAAGGTTACTCAAGAGTATATAAATCTCACTCGAATAGTAGGAATCTTAGATTGCAAAAACAAAGATCAGTATTCTGCCTTTTTGTGATTATAGATTGCAACCTATGCCACAAACAGTAATCAAATTAAATTTGCTGATGAAAATTCCACTTGTGGCATCTGGAATCTCTACAAGCCAGGGAGATAGTTTATCATGTCTAAATGTATCAAATACACGTACTATATCAACTACTACTCCTGGTGGTTGGTGTTACGTCTAAATGCAAAACACCAAGCAGAATTTCTCTGTACTTGAGAATATGTCACTAACACCAGTTCATTTCTTCGTCACATCTTCATCGATGTTTAACCCAGTGATTCCTGCCACGGATTTTCTCACATAGTCAACACCATTATCTATGCTCTTTTTACCCGAATATGTCGTTTGCTCAATTTGTTGAACTACGGCACCGGCCTTATTCATTGCAATTTCTTGAGATTCGGCTAAACGGGGAGCCTTCTGCTTCTCCAATCTCCAAATGAAAGAAGTGGTATTTGTGAAGGTTTCTGGCAAGAAATACTTGAATGAAGCGGTAGCTAATACCACCGGAAAGGTGATTCGGGCCAAAATATTTCTTTGGCGACTGAATATGGTCCCGGACAACCCACCTATGATTATGTACAATGCATTAGGAAACAAGTCTTCCCTCTTGTTGTGCAAAGAACTCACAGTGTCAGTCACATTTCTCTCCTTCTGTTGGTATTTATCGTAGCCTTCATTCAAATAGTCTGTGACTCTAGTGTATTGTTTATGGGTATTTTCTCTTATGAACTTGAAAAACGACTCGAAAGAGTTTGACGACCTTACAGAAATACCATCAATAATTCTGTTCGAACCCAAAGCATCAACCTCGTTTCCTGCGGCTGGAGTCACTGTTCCTGGCAAAGGAGTGACGTTGGCTTCGTCCTCGTAAAATTTTCTTTTGCTCTCGTTGCTGATCGTATTCCCTGAGCTTAACAAGTAAGCACCCAATGGAATGGGAACGAAATATTTCATTGACCTGGCCAACATAATGCTAATATTGTCTACGAATTGATAACCCTTACCTTCGGTTTCCTCTTCCTCTAGTGGTTAAGTTGGGCGAAATATCAAAATGTCGCTGAATCATATTCGACATTTTTCATTTGATGAATCTGCGACATTGTCGCTTAGTTCTTTTGATATGTGAGCTTCAAAGATGAAGTATTGAGCTCATCGGCACTTGAATATGTATAAAGCATTGCGAAATATACATAAGTGTAGAAGATCACCTTATGTTGTCCAAAGTGGATATGCTGGGTACTTTCAGTGGGGATTCAGGAGACAAAACAGCACATTTAAAGGAGCCCCATCGCACTATGATTTTTTGCGAGAAGAGGGCATCGAAAGTCAAGCGAGAGACCTGGGGTCCCCTTTACCCTTTGATATGAGGCGTAATAGTGAGACATTTGGTCAGATAGTGAGAAGTGAACAATACAAGGAAAATGATGAGTTGGAAGAAGTAGATCATGATCAAATGGTGAAGACTCAGAGCGAAGTGAAAAGTCCATTCAGAAATGAGGATGGCAGTTTCATCAAAGGAAATTCGGCAGAGGAAGCAAGACTCCACGACTTGACACTCAAGGGTAGAGTGGATAACGGAGTTGTTGAGCTACCAGAGGAAATATCGAAAACCATAAATAACCATATTCTTCGATTAACTAGCCCTGGAAAGCTTAGAGAACATGCTGCGAATATGTTCCAGAGCATCAGCAAGGAACAGCTTCAAAAGGCACCAGAATCTGCTATTGAAAGTGATGCATTCATTGCTGCATTGTTTCTTCAAGATTATGCAAATGCACATCAGGTGTTGACAGAGCTTCGCACCAGAGTGGGTGTCGAGTCTTTTCAACCAAAAAGTGTTCTTGATATTGGATATGGACCCGCCACAGGAATGGTTGCTTTGAATGAGATTATGGGTGAACACTTCAAACCGGACACTAAAGATGCCTACATAGTTGGAAGAAAGAACTTTGAAATGAAGAAAAGAGCCAAAATCATACTTTCTCGTCAGCTCAACGAAGTTGTGTTCTCAAATAGTGAGGAATCTGCACAAGACCAGGAATCACTTGAGAAAAATATCACGGAGCATGAAAGCGAGAACGAAGACGAGTTCGAAAATGAGGAATTTTTAGGGCCCGTGAACACGAAAGATATCAAGATTGT
This sequence comes from Debaryomycetaceae sp. UCDFST 68-768.1, assembly GCA_031081845.1. Classification (NCBI taxonomy): domain Eukaryota; kingdom Fungi; phylum Ascomycota; class Pichiomycetes; order Serinales; family Debaryomycetaceae; species Debaryomycetaceae sp. UCDFST 68-768.1. The sequence goes on along the minus strand of JARYTA010000002.1, from coordinate 1,533,307 downwards.
AACAAAATTAAGAGATTCTTTACCAGTATCCAAGCAATACGATCTCATCATAGTGAACCAGGCATTGCTCACTAGGGAGTATAGTTTCCCTAAAGACATTGATATTAATATCCATCTAATCTTGAGACTTTTGAACCCTAACGGTCATCTTGTTTTATTAGAGAGAGGAAATGCTTTGGGATTCGAGACCATCGCAAGAGCCAGACAGGTAATGATTCGTCCAGAGTCATATGGTGGAGAAATAGGCAAAATTCCTCGTCCGTACATAAAAGGCTCAATCAAAAAGCCTCAAAAGTTAAAGAAAATTGATCAATTAATCTCAGAAGATGATGTAAAATTTGAAGAAGAGTTGTTAGAAAAGTATGAAAAGGAAGACCTCGAGGAAATGCAAAGTATGAATACAGAAGAAGACCTGTTAGAAGAAGAGTTGGATGCTAAGTATGGCAAGCCATCTGAAGACGATTTGAAATTTGAATTTGAAGATGATAAAAACTTCGAGTTAACATCTGTTACCAAAGCATCCGAGAGACCGACTATTGACGACGTTGACTACCATATAAGTATAGTTGCTCCTTGTTCACATCAAAATAAGTGCCCTTTGCAACTAGGCGATCCAAAGTATTACAAAATTCCTTCTCACAAGCACCGTCTAGATTTTTGTGCTTTCAATAAGACAGTACTTAGAACAAAGTACACCATGGAGCTCAAGAAGGGAAAAAGATTAGCTACAAAATGGGAAAAGTCTGCTGAAGATGGCTTCGGATTAGATCGTCTTTCGAAAAAAGTCAAGAAGAGCCTTACAGGAACAGGTAGACCTGGAGGAAACAACATAGAAACTGGATCATATTCATATTTGATTGCAAGAAGGGCTCCAAATGATGGTGAGTCAGTGAAAAAGATAAAAGACGAAAGAGAGATGAACTCATCAACTCTACTCGATACTTCCCATCCAAATAACTGGCCTAGAATCATACAAAATCCAACTAAAATAAAGAATAATGTTAAATTGAACATGTGTGCACCTTCGGGAAATATAGAAACATGGCAAATTCCCAAGAGTCTAGGGAAACAAGAGTATTACGATGCACGAAAAGCTAGCAAGGGAGATCTATGGGCTTTGGGCAAGAAAAGTGTGATTGTGAAGAACCGCATCTCAGAAAAAGTCAAAGAGAAACTAGATGTTCTTTCAAAGACGCAGAAAAAGACATTTTTGAAGGAGCAAAGAAAGAAGAAATGGAAGAAGGTGGTTAGTGCATCGGAAGATGCATTTAAAGATGACATCGTAACGCTTGCAGACTCACTTGCCACCAATCTCGAAATGTCTAAAAAATACAAGACAGCAGGCAAGAGAGCCAAGTACGACGTCAATATTCTGGACTACGAAGGAAAGTAACGAATTACCTGTAAATATCTTTAATATCTGTAAATAAGCTAACTGTTTATTATATTGCCTTGAAACCAAGTAAAATCTAGTGTAGGCCGTCTCCATACTTACGGTATCGGAAAGCTGCCTGTTAAGACACAAATCTCCAACTACAAAAAAATCTCTGTAAATATACATCTTATATTGAGCGATTTCAAAACGAACTATTGCCTATATTCTATAGTACATCAAATGTCGAAAATCCCAGTTCTGTATCAGATCATGCTATCATTACCTTCTTTCCAGCCGTTCCATCAGGCCCTCCGCTTACTTTCTTCTGAATGAAGTACCCTCTGTCAACTTGGCCTTACCTCCGGTAGGGGTGCACAACACGGTAGAACAGTTGTCGCAAGTGACTGCAGTTTGCGCGTGCGAGAACACTGTGGTGATGTTCAAACAGCCCTGGCATTTGACGTCCATGAAGAATGATCTTGGCGATTGAACTAATTGTTTCAACTTGTGCTTTTGAGCCTCAGAGGCTGCGTTTGGGTTTAACAAATCTTGAACTAATACCATACTGTGTTGCTTCTTTCCTTATGACCTTTCAATCTTTCCAGGGGTGGGTTAAAAATTTTTCACTAGATATTCGGCTGTGGCTTTGTGTAAGATGAAATGCGCACGACCCGAAATTTGCTCAAAATTCTGAAAAGTCATATATTACCCTTTTAGGAAGTCAAAACTTTAGAAATTGCAACCATTTATTACCGGATATTAGTGTGGTAAATTAGTGTTAAGGATTTGTTTCTACAAGAAAGGAGAGGTTTGATGAGCTTCAGAAAGCATAAGATCAATGTTTAAATTTCCAATGAGTTTGGGGATCAAGCTTGATTCAGCAAATACTGGCGAAGGAGTCAAAAAAGGAGGTAATATGGGGCAAAACGGAGCATTTGGAGATATTGGCGGCAACCACAGAGAGGAGGTAGCAAAAAGAAGAAAGAGTAGTGGGAATAGTAGGACGAGGATGAGTCGAGGCAAAACGTCAATGGGAGAGTCTTACGAGCAGGATGTGGAGGAATTGAACTCGGACATTGCATCTGTGATGATGCCGTTCAATTACCTGGAGATAGGCGAGTCGAAAAATCTGGACAGGATTGTGCGGACGTTTACTTTGGTGATAGTAACGGTTCCAACGATAATTGCGGTGGCAATTCCGGTGTTGTTTCCACATGCGCAGGCGAATGTAGACCTAGCCAGCTTGATCACTGATGGGATCATGATTATACTCGTCAGTTGGTTCATCAAGTTCACGACGGAATGGCCCTGGAAGTGGATGCGACAGATCAAAAGCACTAAACGCAAGTTGATCAACCACGTCAATTCCACAGCAATTATAAACAAAGTGTCTTTGGGCAATCTCTCTGACGCTAAGCTCAATGATGAGATATTGGAGAAAAACATCTTGCTCATCAAGAAATTGATGAACTATGAAGCGATGTCTATGTTTTTTTGTCTCATTGGAATAATGCTTGGGTCATTGTTAATGATTTGGGCGAGAAACTACATCATAGTGGAGGAAGCAAGGAAGAAAATCGTGTTCAGTAACCTCAATATAGGTCTCTATATTTTTTGGGGCATTTTCAGACTCATAATGACCTTTACTGACAACATCCAGAGAAAGTCAATAGGAGCTATAAACGAAGGTCTTACGAATCCAGATTTCTCGGAATATAAACTAATCACAGAGGAAAATGTGAACATGTATCTTCCAGGGAACGAGGGCCCATCTACACCTAGACGGAAACAGAACTCTTACACCGGTAATAAAGCAGATGATGAAACTGTCCAAGATGAGTCCAGATTCCTTCTGTTGAAAAAAATCGAAGACCTAGAGTACAAGTTGGAAGAGCAAAACAGGAAAATACTAGAATTGACTGAGGATAACAAGTCACAAATAGTAGAGATAAGCTCTTCTCTCACAAAGTTGGAAGACTCCGTGGATACAATAAACCAACAAAAACTAGGAAGCCCGGTAGCAGCGGACAGGGTGTTTCTTAAGCCTTTTCCCCTCAATCTAAATATAGAGGGAAATAAAGTGTATGAGTTGCAAAAAGAACCAATGAATACAATTTTTGAGGAGGAAGGTGAAAATGAGTTGGGAGGAGATAGTGATCGGATATTCCACAATGAAAATGGCGAACTACATGTTCCCTTTTACAACAAACCTCTATCATCCAATTCCAGAGCAACAGACATCCTCAAGCCCACACTAATAGAGGAAGAAAGCAGTAAATTCTTTCCCAAATCGACCAAAAGCAGAGAAAATGAGCACGGGAACCACTTTTCCTTACATGGACTACCCTTTTCTTCTTCAATAAAAGAGCTTATTACAAGACAAGTGTACAAAGACCAAAATCATAAAATACCATTGAATACAAGTATTCGCAATCTAGTAGACTATGAGTCTGAGATACATAACCCTTCTGAGCTCCCAGTGGAAAAAAAAAATGAAAAAGACACAAACCAAGCTTACGTCTCACTATTCTCCAGCGTGAAAGTTATAGTTAATACTATCAGAACGCAGTTATCTGTCACAGATATTATAAAAAATCCCAGAAACTTGAAGACTGTTCTTATTGACGAAATTGCACCCACAATACTGCAAGTAACAGAAGAGAACTTGGAGGCCTATATCAGGAATATAGAAATCGTCAAAAGTCTCATGTGGGAGCTAGCCTACAAGTACGTGATAAGCAACATCGATAGTTTAAAGACATATTTTTCCCTTTTGGATAAGAAATATCTATCCTCTTTGAGAAGTGGGAAAAAGGTGGTCGTTATCGTGTTCACCAAAATCCCTATCAACATAGTGAGAATCCAACTCAATATTTTCTTTTTCCTTCCGAAGATTTTGATAAAATTCTTCATTATATCACCCATAGTGGTTTACAAGAGAGAGACAGGACTACCAGAAATAAAGCAAGAAGTCCCAAGTCGTTCTTTTGAAGGAATAAAAGAGTTCAACTTGTCTTCAATGGATCACAATAAGTACCTTCAGCAGTTTGTCGAGGGAAATCCTAGCATCAAAGCTCGCAGGGTACTTCTTAACAAGCTAGCTAAACATTGCGACATAGATGGAAATTTCGACGACCATCAAACAACGAGCCCTGTTGCTCTTTATGGAGAAAGATAGGTCCTTTGCTTATAATATTCGGTGTGTGATGGAAAATTTGCAGCTTGAGCAGCTTATCAAAGTGTGGTGCGAACAATGCTCATAACCAATTAAATATCAAGAATCCGTTTTCAAATTTTTTATAGTGATACATTTCTAATCTTCCTCAGATATCTTCGATGTCGTTTTAAGGGAACACGTCAATGGCCAATAAAAGACGACCCAAGAAGGCTAGAGTGCCGTACAAGAAGTATGTGTATGGGGCAAGCACTAGCAAAGAAGATTCTGATAGTAATATTGGAAGTGGGGTCGGCTTAGGACTTGAGGTTGATGGAGAGTACTCACTAGAAGACCGTGATGGAATGTCGGATACAGAGGGTATGATGAGTACAAACGGCATAGGACGTACTGGAGGTTTGATAAAGGGGCGCGCTGGAGTGTCTGGGAGGTCAGAGAATGGCTCAAGCTTAAAGCTGCCAGATGAACATCGCAAAGGTCTAATGGATCTTCCTGCCGAAGTTATAGCGATAATATTGAAAGTTCTCTATTATAAGGGAGAACTCACTCCAAAGTACCTTCGTGTCTGTCGTCTATTTTATCAAATTGCGTTACCTATGATATATATTAGACCACAACTTAAAGCCACAAATTTTTTTGCATTCGTTGATACGATAGGGTCTAGTAAGACTATTGGCGATCATGTGGTTGAGCTTGACTTGTCATACATAATACAGTCAGGGAAGAACGCCTTTGTCGCCAAATTGTTGAAGAGGTCTCGGAAACAACTAAAGCTTTTTGTGGCGCCTCAGACGAGTTTTGGACTAGGTCCCTTGATAGCATTGAAAAACTGCAAGCTACTACAGGTTCTTGACTTGCGATTAGTTTCTGAAACCTTGAACCTCGAAGAGTTGTTCAAGTCAATTAAAGATCTCACCGACTTGACTCATCTTTCGTTTCCGCGGTCATCCATTGAAATCAACAATATAAAGAGCATCAAGTGGCCTCCAAAGCTATCATTTCTCAGAATATCAGGCGGAGTTTCCGATCAGTTCTTGTTAGACTCTGTATTTCCTGATACCATCACACAGCTCGAGTTTGCTCATTGTCCCTTCATACAGAACGTTGGGTTCCACAACATTCTCTCACGTCTAGGACACAACCTTAAGAGCCTTCGAATTCAATATCCTATGCCGGGTTTGAAGTCTGATGCCACGGACATGGTCTTCACCTATTGTCCCAACCTAATTCTGCTTGAAGTCACAGTTGACTACGTTTCAAGCTCTTTTTTCGACGAAGAGAATCTACACTACTTACCATATACCAGACCTTTGCGCAACTTGTACATCGACAGCAGTGGGATGCTAGGCACGTCGGTACGGTTGGATCCTATAGATCTCGCGGTAGCCATGAATGACGGAAGGCTTCCCCTTTTGAAAAACATACGATGCACCGCAAAGCTAGGCTGGGACCCTGATTCAGAGTTCGTCAATTTCATTGTCGACAAACTAGACTACAGAGGAGGTGGTTTCTATATTGGTTACTGAGCAAACCTGATGATGTATAGATTCCAACTTACTGTATATAGCAAATATAGAATTTTCAGCCTTTCCCCGGCCTTTGCCATGAATCTTTTCACACTATCAACGCTGTAGTAGTCTATTAGCAATATGGAGAAAGAAACAGTTAGATATAAGCAGGGGATATATAGACCATACTATTTAACATCAAAACCTTTGTCTTTATTGTCAAAGACCAGACTCATCAAGGTTGATCATTTTTTCATCTTCGTGTTACTCTCGTTGAGTGTTCTAATTCGGTTGTACAAACTCCCAGTACCAGGAGCAGTGGTGTTTGATGAGGTTCACTTCGGTGGGTTTGCATGGGAATACTTTAGGGGTCGTTTCTTTGTAGATGTGCATCCTCCATTGGCCAAGTTGATATATTATGGCATTGCGATTTTGTTTGGATGGGACGGTCAATTTGAATTCGAGAGGATTGGCAATCACTACAATGAAAGCGTTCCTTATGTACAGATGCGGGTGTTTCCAGCGCTCTGTGGTATTGCAGTGGTAGTAATTACATTCCAAATCTTAAGAGCCTCATATTGCAGACCTTTGGTTGCATTTTTTGGGGCATTGCTAGTTTTGGTGGAAAATTCTTTGGTGACCCAGTCAAGATTGATTCTTCTCGATTCTCCATTGTTGTTGGGTGTTGCAATCTCAATATATGGGTTCAGGAAAACTAAAATTGAAAAGCCGTTTTCATACAGTTGGTTCAAAAGTACGGTGTATATTGGATTGGGATTGGGTATAGCCACTTCGACCAAACTTGTCGGGATCTTCACGATTGCTTGGGTTGTGATTGTTTCGTTGATACAATACTATTACTACTTGGGTGATTTGGATGTATCGCGCAGGTCATGTATCAAGCATATTGTGTATCGCGTACCGGGTATGGTTCTTGTTCCCTTAACGATATATTTGGCTACATTTGCAATTCACTTTTCCATCTTGAAATACAACGGTACCGGCTCCGGGGCTGTCTCTCCTAACTTCAGATCGACTTTCGTTGACTCGGATGATTTAAAGAAGCGTCCAGTGGAGGTGTTGTATGGAAGCACGGTGACCATTAAACACCATAACTTACAGACGTATCTTCACTCACACGATTTCCCATATAAAAGTGGGTCGAAGGAACAGCAAGTGTCTACTTACGGGTTTTTACAGGACACCAATAATGAGTGGATAATAGAAACCAAAAATGTCGATAAAAAACTTGATCAAAAGTTGATGCCTGTGAAGGATGGGGACATTATCAAGCTACGTCATAAAAATACCGGTAGATTTCTTCATGTAAGTGATGTGAGGCCGCCAATTTCTGAACGAGACTATGCCAAGGAAGTCTCCTGTGCCGGTGAAAATGAACAACAAGGTGACAACAATTACGAATTTAAGATTATGATAGCCCTGACCAACAAGCATGCAAAAACAAACTTGCCGCTTATCAAAATGAGAGCAACTGAATCTGTATTCCAGATCATATCCAGAGGTTCTAGATGCTCCGTCATAAGTCACTTAGACAAGCTTCCTGATTGGGGGTTCCATCAAAATGAAGTCTTGTGCATCGAACTACCCACTATACCCAACTCGTTATGGTACATCGACCACCTTTCTCACCCCCTCTTAGACGACGATGAGAGTCACCCTAGAATTGACTTGGGCCATTTCCTGTTTTGGGACAAACTAGTGGAGTACCATCGTGCGATGTTAAGAGAAAACAGCAACATCTTGAGCGACCATGCTTACGCTTCTTCGCCGGAGTCATGGCCCTTCTTGTTGAGAGGCATAAACTACTACTCAAGCCGTCCTGACAGTCACATTTACCTTCTAGGCAACGTCGTGATATATAACTTGGGAATTCTTTCGGTAGTGATACTTTCGCTCAAGTTGCTGCTCCATCTATTCAAACTTTTGAACCCCTTCCAAGCGCCTGCATTGCTCTACACCACTTCTACGTTCTACGAGAACAGTTTGGAGTTGGTGATCGGCTTCTTGTTACACTATTTCCCCTTCTTCCACATGAAGCGACAACTCTTTTTGCATCACTACTTACCAGCACTATACTTTTCAATCTTGCTCATTGCCCAGTACATCGAGTACCAGATCTTGCGCAGAAAACAGTTCGGTCACCTTATCATGCTTTCGATCCTCGCAGCTTCGATATTCTGCTTCCACCACTTCATGCCCATCATCTACGGCACCACATGGACGCGTGGAGAGTGCAACACATCAAAATGGTTCTCTACATGGGACTTTGATTGTATGTCATACTCGCATTAAATTAGAAGATATGTATACACATAAATGTCTCGAAAAGTGCAAGCACCATTCCTCTGTAAGCCTTCAGCCCGCTCACGCTCTTGTCTCAGATATCCCCCGAGCGAGCTCGGTGATTAACGACTCGCACCAGTCCACGAGCTGGTCCTTCTCTCTGATCTTGCGCATACGCTCATCCTCCACGTCTTTTAAATCTTTGGTGAGTTTTTCAATGAGCTCCAACTGACTTTCAGCTGACACACCTATTCCCGGAAGCGAGTCGATAAGCATTGTAATTTGTCGTGATTTCAAGATGATGTCTGTAGCCAACTCGTTGATGGTGTTTTCAAAGTGCTGCTCGGCATCTGCCCTACTCGTGGCCGGATCCGACCCAGCTGCCGTATCTCCACCATTGTTGTGTCTACTACTATCTCCTCCGGGGCTCTGCTGGCCCCCAGGGCCTGCAGGGCCTTGTTTCTGCACCATTGCGTTCGCTGCAATGTTGGACACTGACATCGGCTCCTCGTCCAAAAGTGCAATCTCCGCATTCGTGCTCACATAATTTACCGTCGCATTAAACTGCTCCACCAACTGGTTCAAACAAAGCTGTAACTGACTCAATCGATCCGTCATAGCTCCTACAATCCGCCGTGAAAGTGCTATCTTCACTATAAATTTGCAAGAAAAGTCCACTAAATGATGAATTTGATATTGAAGTCGCACGACTTCAATATCAGAAGACTTCTCAAGTCCTCGTAGTATTTCTCATGGTTTATATGGCTAAAGATGAGTTTACTTGATGATAATCCTCCTGCCTGGCAAGATGACTACGAGGTCAGCAGCTGTTTTCTTTGCCACAGCAAATATACGGTTTTTAACAGAAGACATCATTGCAGAAAGTGTGGTAGAGTCGTTTGTGGTAGGTGCTCAGATGAGCCGATCAAGTACTTCCCTCACACATACATAGCCAACAGTGAGGGGCGTAAGGTGCGGCTGCTGCCGTTCCAGATGTATCGTACGTGTGACGAATGTGTGGAGGAGATTCGGATGATCCGTAGGGCGTTGTTCAACAACCAGGGGGATTTTGGGGAAACAGCTCCACCTGGTGGTGAAGCTCTTTCACGGCTGGAATCGGTGAATGAGGGAGGTGGCGCAGACGACAATGACAGCACGACGAAGTACAGCACGATGACAAACACTCGGAATCTTGGATCTTCCACTAGTTCTTTCTCAGACGGAGGTCGTGGTGGACGCCACCACCGTAACACTGATGCTGACAGCAATATCATTTGTCCGGTGTGTGCATCAGACTTGTTGAAGTTGTATATTGACGAGCACCGCAGACATATTGACGACATCAGCAACGAGGATTTTGAGTTATTTAAGGTATCTCACATCAACGAGTGCTTGATCTCATTTGACTTTAATGAGCAGAACCAGCGACTCAACCCGGAAAATAGGGCAGACAAGCTGAAGAGACACACGCAGAACAAGATGCTTGTGTACAACATGCCTCCGATCCCCAAACCTAAATTTGAGAGCATTCCTCATGTAGAGGGCACCTCGGTTGACACCATCAAGCTCGATGCTCGGGGCAGCGAGGAGCAGAACGTGTCTGATTATGTGGGGTCTGTGACCTCGAACAGCACTTTCCCCCAGAACTCGGAAAAGGGGGGCTTGGAGTCGATCGACAACGAGTGTGTGATCTGTCTCGAGGAGCTCAAACCAGGCGACAAGGTTGGAAGGCTCGAGTGTCTCTGTGTTTTTCACTACAAATGCATCAAAGACTGGTTTAACAAGAAAGGTTATGGAGAGTGTCCGGTACACTATTTCCATTCGTAGAAGCCGGTAGTGGTTGGGTATCAATGTTAACTATAAGTTTTGCATAAGCTTTGATGGGGTGGTTTTTAAATTTACAGGCGATCAATTGGACTTCATCTTTTTGTTCTTTATTCTTAATTTTGGTGAACATCTTTATAATTTATTTTTGGATTGATATTGTGGGAACAATATGGGGAGAAAGTGCATTTTTTTCTACTTTTTCGCCTTCGTGTGGCATCTTTTATTTCTTGACGTAAAATGGTAGTATAAACTATTATTTAGAAAATATGTACATGTACATGTTTTAATTACTGCTCCTCGCGATCATTATCATCTCTGTGCCTCTTCTTGGTTCTTCTATTGTGGAAATCCTTTGTTTGTCTTATAGCCTCTGCACTGGCCCTGTCTACGTGCACATGTAGAGCATCCAAAATATCTTTGGGAGGCGATGGATCTTTGGGAAGCTTCTTTCCCAACACACTTTCAATTCTCAAATAAAGTTCCAAGTCATATTGAGTGACTAAAGATATAGACTTTCCGGATCTACCAGCTCTTGCAGTTCTTCCCACTCTATGGATATATGCTTTCGAATCGGTGGGAATGTCGTAGTTTACGACGATATCTACCGAAGGAATATCTAAACCTCTAGCAGCCACATCCGTGGCTATCAAGATGTTTGATTTTCCCGACTTGAACTTATTCAACGCACCCAAACGCTGTGCCTGAGTCAACTGACCATGCAAGGGCACTGCAGCAAATCCCAATATTCTTGCCAATAAGGACGTTCGTTGTGAATGCGCACACGTTCTTGTGAATATGATGATAGACTTTCCCACATATTCGTTCAAAAGATGAATCAAATAGGTGTTCTTGTAGCCGTCGCTAACAAGCATCATGGACTGCACCAAGTTGTCAGCAGTCTGGTATTTGTCCGACACAGCGACACGGACAGGATTATGCAAAGAAGCTCGTTGTAATTTTTCGATCTTATTGGTCATGGTGGCAGAAAACAAGTAGGTCGTTCTCTTGGGTGGAATAACTTTCAAGATTTTATCGAGAGCAGGTCCGAAGTCCATATCCAACAACCTGTCAGCCTCGTCCATCACAAGATACTTCAAAGCTTTTAAAGAAAATCCCTTGGTGTGCTCCAAGTGGTCCATGATTCGCCCCGGTGTGGCAATCAAAATATGCGGCTTCCTCATCAAGTCCCTGGCTTGGTCCATCATGTCCATACCTCCAACAATGCATACACTTCGCAACCCCATAGTGGCACCTAAAGCATCAAATGTGTCCTTTATCTGGTAAGCCAACTCTCTCGTGGGTGCCAAAACTAGCCCAAAGTACGGGGTCTGCGCCTCCCACAAAGCCTGAAGAATAGGTATAGCAAATGCAGCAGTCTTACCGGATCCTGTTTGTGCCAAACCAATGATGTCCTTGCCCTCGAGCGCATGCGGAATGGACTCCAGCTGAATGGGAGTGGGTTTCGTATACTTCATGTTTTGTATGGATTCCATGATCTCAGGGATCAAATGAAACTCGCTGAAAGACACAATGTCGTTTCTTTTCTCTTTTTCTTCAGAACCATTGCTCTCTTCACTCTTTTCGTTTGGTGTGTGCTTCTCTTTCTTGTGCTCATTGGCCCTATTCTTAGTTTCTTCTCGTTCTTTCTGAGCTTTCTGTTTCTGTTTTAATGCATTTTGTTTAATTCTTTCGGCCAATTCCATCGTAGAAAGAGTGGAACCGCCTAACTTCTTAGTTTCCTTCTTCTTTGTTTCCGCTTTAACTGACATATTGGGCCTTAAAATTGTTATCCTTCTATCAAATAAATTTTTTGAGATGAAAAATTGATACTGTACTGCATTATATGAGATGAGATTGGATTTTTTTCATCTCATCTCAAGACTTTTTATTGACGACTATATTGATAGCAAGAAGTGATCAGAAGTAAGAATGGCTAAGAGAAGACAAAAGAAGAGAACACATAAGAAGGTCAGTGAAGAAGAATTGGCGAAAATACCTCGATCCATGGTGTTACGGTTGGGATCTTCTTTGAAAAATCAATCTTTAAGCCAGTTAGTCAAAGACTTTAGAAACATGATGCAGCCACACACAGCAATAAACTTGAAGGAGAGAAAGTCTAATAAGCTTAAAGACTTTATTGTTATGGCAGGTCCGCTTGGAGTGTCGGATCTCTTCATTTTCAACCAGTCTGAAGAGACGGGAAACATATCGTTGAGATTCGGCAAGATGCCTCGGGGGCCCACATTGCAATTCAAGGTGAACCAGTACTCGCTTGCTAAGGACGTGAGACGTATTTTGAAACATCCCAAGTCAGTGGGGAAGGATTCGGCGGAGTTTTTGACACCTCCTCTTTTGGTTATGAATGGGTTCCAGAATAATGTGAAAGAAGCAGAAAACCACGAGAAGTTGCTTATTACTATGTTTCAAAACATGTTTCCTCCCATACAGCCCCAGATAACGAGGATATCGTCCATCAAGAGAGTTTTGATGATAAACAAAGACCGCGAGACAGGCGAAATAGACATAAGACACTACGCTATTGATACAAAATTAGTGGATGAGAACAGAAACATCAAGAAGTTGATTAATTCTCACCACAAGTTGCACAAGTCGCTCCCAAATTTGTCCAAGGTCGAGGATGTGTCCGACATGTTGTTGGACCCCTACTCAGTGGGAGGAATCACATCTGATTCTGAAGTGGAAGATGATGCAGTTGTCCGAATAAAGGATAATGAAGACTCCAAGGTGACAAAGCCATCTACAACAGCACAGAAGCAATCCAGCATTCCAACTACCAAAAAGAGAGCAATCAAGTTGGTTGAGCTCGGGCCTAGAATCAACATGTCCTTGATGAAGATTGAAGAAGGATTGGTCGGTTCTTCAAAGACCATTTACCATTCTCAGGTCTCGAAATCGCAACAGGAGATCAAAGAACTTAGCAAGAAGCATGAAATCAAAATGAAACTCAAGCTCGAAAGAAGAGCAAATCAGCAGAAAAATGTGGATATAAAGGTAGCAAAGAAGCAGGCAAAGAAGGCGAGGAAGTTGGCCAACAAAAATGGCGAGAACGCTGAAAATGACTCCGGATCTGACAGTGAAGATGATAGCGATGAAGTCGAAATCAATCCGAGCGATTACGAGAACGATAGTGAGTTGTATAGTGATGTTGAATAGTAAAGATTACTCCATATACAACCATGCAAATATATATACATTTATCTCTATAATTTTCATGTTAAACCGGTTTAAAAGAACTTTTTAGCTGTTCGATCTCTTTGACAAGAGTTAATATCTTCTTTCTTAAATTTATTGACTCTACAGAGTCCTTCAATGCCTCGCTGAAAAATATTTGAGCTTGTATGAGTTCAAATGGGACCAAACCTCCAAACTGGTGGATAGGATCTTTCAATGTAACAGACTCATTATCTGGTTTATGCTCTGAAGGTGGATCTGCAGCCTTTAGTTTTGGATCTATACCTGATATGAGTTTCTGGGACTCTTTCTGGTCACTTGAACCAATAGATTCCCGCTCAGAGTTCTTTTCTTCGGATATGGACAGACCGAAAGAGTCGTCCTTCTTAATCTGTCTCTTCTTTTCCTTCAACTTTTGGTTTTGTAGTAAATCCACTAGTATGATAGACTGGCCAATGCTTACAGCTTTAGTGGCTTGTCGTACTCTGAGATCTATGGTATCCATACCGAACTTCTTATAGAATGACCCATCGCTGAAGTTTGCTCTACTTATATTCAAGAAGCCGTTGACAAAGTTTAAACGGTATTTTTCATTCATCAAGTGTTCGTATCGATCTAGTAGTTCCACTAATTCGAATGTCTTTTGATCTATCAAAAATGCATTTTTGTCGCCTTCTTCGAGAATTGGAGTATGGATTGGTTCCTTGGATTCTCTGATGGAAATATCTTCTAACATCTTGGAGATCAAGGCCTCATCTTGGCCAATGTCTGTCATATTTGTCTACCCTTTAGATATCAAATTACACAGTGATTGAATTTTTCAATTCGCAGATACTTATTTGATTGAACTATAACTTATAAATTCTCTTTAATCTTACAAACTCTGCTCTTGGGAGGATGCTGTTGAAGCCAAAGTCATCAGAGGTCCTCGAATTTATGAGCTTGATCTCTTCTTCCGACCTTTCTTTCTGTCTCATTTGCTTTCCATGCTCAAATACGCTGTAGATGAGCTCTTCCTCACCATGCACCAGAGTAGATTGATTACCATACACTATATCAGCTACATCATGTATGATGTTTGCTGTGAGCCCCCAAACGTCATATATTTTCATGTCAGAATCGGAGAGACGTCTGGATCCGAGTCTACCCCATGTAGATAGGTCTTTCTTGGCCTTCTTGGTCTTGGGCTCGCCAGCAACACCCGACAGGGATGTAGCATGCTTCATAGTGGTTTCTTCTTCAGAAGACTCTTCTGATGCGGAAAGGTCTGCAATGTCTTTCAACCACGGCGCCTCGCGTGGGTTGAACTGCGGAAATGAGTACGACCGGAGACTCCAGGGTATCCCGCCCCATTTTACCTTGTGGGACATACGATCTATGCATTCGAGAGGCTTCTCGTTTGTGTTTGGGTACAAGAAGTCTCGTAAGGGACAGGAAAAGATCCCCGAGCTCTCCCCTGGATTCAAGCTGATCTTGAGGTTTTTGATCAAATTCTGCTCATCAAGCGTTTCCCCAGACTTCATGAATCCTACACAGGGACGCACACCCGAGAAAGTACGTGAGAGATAACATGGCAAGATATTTAAATGCTGGATCTCAAACCCATATTTCTGCATCAACACAGCGTTGTCGCTCTCCAACCCGATCTCTTCAAACATTTCCCGACGGGAGACCTGCCACTCAGACTCCAACCCAGTGTCTGCCTTGCCTCCTGGAAGCGATATATGTCCTGGAAAGTGTCTTAGCTTCGATGACCGTTTTGTGAGCACCACTCTCAACTCCCCGAGGTTCCCAAGAAAGAGTAGAACGAAAACAGCAGATCTTCGTGAAACCGGAAGCCTGTGCCACACAGAGTGCACTTGTTTCTGGTAATGCTCACACTGATACTTCTCCAAGCTCCTAAGTAGCTCTTTATCTGTAATCCTTTCCATCACAGCTCTTCTATACCCTAGTACTGGCTTCGAATTCTTCGTCCGTATCTACACGTGAAAATCTTCAATGGGGTTGAAATTACATTTTTCACAACCATTAGGGTCCTGAACAACGGCATAGCAACCTCCCAAGTCATAGGGTCCACTTGCCAAGATACATGAAACGAGATGGGCACTTGGGTGCCCGTCTTGGCTTTACCACAAGTCTCTCCCGTCCTTGCTCGCGATTTCAGAAAATACCGAGTCCGTAGATCCTCTTCAGATAATTGCTTAAGCTTCCTGGGCCTAAAATACTATAGAGATAACCAATCTTGCCCTAACATGCCAAGTGATGGCCTACATCCCAAAATCCCCGAGTAGTACATCTATATCTACCGCATGAACAATCCCATGCTGTCCAAGAAAGCTCTGTCTGTGTCATTTAGCGTAGAACCTCAAGATGGGGTAACTGAAACTTTCCTATTTATATATAAGGCCAAGAGCAAGAATAGCACGAAGGTGGAAAAAAAGTCGACGAAATCGGAGATAGTTCAAAGATGAGACTAGAAACTAGATTCGCTAAGTGTACAGGGAAACTCTAGAGGTTTGGGGTGTCTTTTTCATAATTGAGTAGTTATATATTAGAGTAAAGCTATAGAACCCTCAGTTTTTGTGCTTCCATAAGTTCCGATACCAAATTTCACCTTAAAAATCCACCTTTTATATTGTCTTTTTAGCTTCTGGAGATGACACCACTCGTAGGTAGGTTGTGGTTGTGTTTGTATTTGGCACAATTGGCATTGTGTTGGTCGCCAACAGATTCTTATGCTCCGGGAAACATTTCATGTCCTGGAGATGTACTTGTTAGAGACGCTTCAGACATCTCCGACCATGAAAAGAGCTGGATGAAGGGACGCCACGACGTCACGGACGAGGCACTCATTGAGTTTTTGCAACGGGCAGACATGGATGACTTTGATGCGGAGGATTTTATCAAAAACAAGGCTAATAGGTCTTTGAACATTGGGCTTGCGTTCTCTGGGGGTGGTTACAGAGCGATGTTGTCGGGTGCAGGTGAGCTTTCGGCTTTGGACAACAGAACGGAAGGGGCTGACAAGCATGGTTTAGGGGGGTTGCTTCAAGCCAGTAGCTATCTTGCGGGACTTTCCGGTGGAAACTGGCTTGTTGGTACTATTGCTTTTAATAACTTCACTAGTGTGCAGAAAATCTTAGACGACGGAGAAATCTGGGACTTGGAGCACTCGATTGTTGACTACGCAGGGTTGAACATCATTAAAGCCACCGAATATTACTACTCTATATACAAGGACTTGAAAAAAAAGGAGGATGCTGGGTTTGAAACTTCAGTGACAGACACTTGGGGTAGGGCTTTATCTCACCAATTTTTTTCCACCACCAGTGACAATGGTGCATCGATGACATGGTCCTCGATTCGTGACTGGGATGTTTTTACAGAGCATCAGATGCCCTTCCCGGTTGTGGTTGCTGATGGGAGACACCCTGGGCAGTACATTATTAGTGGAAACTCGACCATTTTTGAGATCAACCCGTACGAACTAGGGTCCTGGGATCCTTCGTTGTATCTGTTTTCAGATATAAAGTATCTTGGAACGTCATCCCATAGTGGAAAGAGTATAATGAAGACATGTGTTGGAGGATTCGACAATGCTGGGTTCATCATGGGCACTTCTTCGTCCTTGTTCAATCAGTTTATTCTTCAAATCAATACCACCCATCTTCCGAGCTACTTGGTTAAGCATATCACTTCGCTACTTCAGAAGGTTTCTGAGCATGAAGATGACATAGCAATCTATGAGCCAAATCCCTTCTTCGAATACGAGACCGATCATTTCCAAGTGATGTCGAACAATGAATCGTTGTTTTTGGTGGATGGAGGAGAGGACAATCAAAACATCCCGTTGTATCCTCTTTTGGCACCTCACAGAGGTCTCGATGTGATCTTTGCTTTTGACAATTCAGCAGATACTGACGAGAATTGGCCCAATGGTACCTCGATGGCTGCAAGTTATGAGAGACAATTCCTCCATCAAGGAAACGGCACTGTTTTCCCTTACGTGCCTGACGTCAAGTCTTTCATCAATTTGAACTTGACTTCGAGACCTGCTTTCTTTGGTTGTGATGCAAAAAACCTTTCGTCTTTGTTAGACGATGATCAGGACAAATCGGATGTTTACGATACCCCGTTGCTTGTATATATTGCAAACAGACCTTTTACTTACTGGTCTAATACCTCCACTTTCAAATTATCATATGAAGAGGATCAAAAGAGAGGTATGATCAAAAACGGGTTTGAGGTTGCATCCAGGTTGAATTTGACCTTAGATGATGAATGGCCTGCTTGCGTGGGTTGTGCCATTATTCGTAGAGAGCAAGAACGTTTAGGAATTGAGCAATCAGACCAATGCAAAGAGTGTTTCAAGAACTACTGCTGGAATGGAGATATCGACACAAGCAAGCCTGGTGTCAATTTCGTGGGCAATGGTGTTACAGGTGGTGAAGGTAACGTCTCTATCAGTGGTAGTGGTGGTGACAACGGAGACAGTGGTAATGACAGTGGAGGCGATGACGACAATGGCGGCAGTGGAAAGAAGCACAGTTCTGGATACTCACTCGTGCACTCTGGACACCAACAAGTGTTCAAAGTTCTTATGGGTGCCATATTATCTACCCTCGTTTTATCTATTTCTTTTTGACTTTATTTACTACATTATTTATTACAGTGTCTCTATGTACATTTAGTATGCATTGGCACATAAAAGTAATTAGTTTGAATCAAGTATTGTAAAGGTTCACTACAAACTCAGCTTTTCATCAATGGCGCTGGAAGACTCATTGTTGGTGAGCTTTTTCCCCGTAGATTGCCCCAGACTTTCTCTCGCCTAAATTAAAATGCCCATACGCAAAAAAGACCAAGCATGCACAACCTATATAGAAGCAAGATAATACGAATGACTTTAGTGTCTATTGAACCCCCTCATGTGCGACGTTTACAGCTGACTTAATCCCAGTTATGATTATGTGATTATCCTTCTTCCGAGTGAATAACGAAGTCCGACTCATTTATTTGCCTAATTAGGTAACATTACCCTCGTGATAGAGAAGTATAAGAACCATCGAAGCTCTTTCAACAAAGATCAAGCACTAAACCACCTTCTCACCAGAAAGAAAAGCTTTAGTTGAATCGATTACAATATGAGCTTTGTTATCAATCAAGAAATTGCCGACTTCAATGGAAAATTGTACAAGTTGTCTCACGACTCCAAGAAGACTAACACCAAAATGGACGTGAACGTCTATGTTCCACCAGCAGGCTTGAAAGATGGCAGTGGCAAGGTCCCAGTTTTGGTATATCTCTCTGGGTTAACGTGTACTCCTAACAATGCCACTGAGAAGTCTTTCCTTCAATACTTTGCTTCGAAATATGGATTTGGAATTGTATTTCCAGACACTTCTCCTCGTGGAGCTAACATTGCTGGAGAGGACGATTCGTGGGATTTTGGTACGGGTGCTGGGTTTTATGTTGATGCCACTGAAGAGCCATGGAGAAACCACTATAACATGTACTCGTACGTGCATTTCGAATTATTGGAGGGATTAGCCAAGCAATTCCCTAATCTTGATTTTGAAGACAAGATTTCCATCACAGGTCACTCCATGGGAGGTTTCGGTGCATTGGCAGGATTCTTCAAGAATCCTGGAAAGTACAAGTCTGTTTCTGCTTTTGCTCCAATCTCCAACCCTTCAAACTGTGCATGGGGTGAGAAGAACTTTACAAACTACCTAGGAAAGGACAAAGAAGCATGGTACAAATATGATCCTAGCCATTTGATAAAGACTTACTCGCATGAAAACCAGCCAGATATATTGATCCACCAAGGTGCTCAGGATGGATTTTACTACAAGGACCATCAATTGCAACCAGAGAATTTGGTTAAGGCAGCTCAAGAATCAAGCTACAAGGGTAAAATTGATTTGAATGTGGTTGAAGGATACGACCACCTGTACTTCTTCATTAGTTCTTTTATCGAAGAACATGCTAAGCATCATGCTAAATACTTGGGTCTTTCCAAATAACTATCTATTAAGGCGCCCACAAAACTAGTGAGTAAATATTGATTACATAGTCTATACGGAAATCACATAATAGCTTAAATGGCGTCATACTTACTTTTCCATGTTTTGCACCACGATACTTTCTTTTCATTTCCTTCATTAACACCTGTAGTTATCTTCAACAAATCCTCACAATGCTTTGTTAGACTTTCAACATCCTCTTTTATTTCATCATCCACAGTCTTATCCAACATCAAGTCCAACGTAAGCTGATCGATGATTTTGACCAAGTTCTTTTGATTTGCATAAATACGATTGATAGCCTTAAATTCGGTTACTGAGGGTAATGACTTCGATACTGAGAACATAAGCAACTTCACCAATTTTATTTTTTGCACCAATCCCTTTGCATATTCTATAACTTCTTGTGTCCTCTTCTCCTTCTTTTCCTCAATCGAGCCATCTTTTGAATCCGATGGTGGTTCTTCATCCTCAAGATCACTGTTGAACTCATCTAAACCAAATGGATCGTCGTCATCGCTGTCATCTGGATTCTCCGTCCACTCTTCAAAATCGCCAAGTCCATCATTTATTAACTCAATGCTTTCATTGATTTTCACACTGAGCAATCCTACCTCTCCTCCTTTGATCAATGACACTATGTTGTCGCAATTAGTCCAGATTTGTCCCACAGAAATCAATCTCAAATCCCCTTCTTTGTCGTCCTTCTTTTCACTTTTCTCTTCGTCTTCGCCCACTGAGACGTGCTTGGTTATCTCTTGAACTAAATGCAAGTTTGAGTCTATGAGCTGGCTCGTTTTATTGACTATTTCCTCGTGAAAAATTTTTGAGATTGATGCTTCCTTCAATTGAGAGACAACAGCCACCACTAAAATCATAGTTTCCACCAATTTTTTCAACGTCTCATGCGCTGCTTGGTACAGACTTTCAAGCCTTTCCGGGTTGAATATGATGCCAACCTTGGTTGTGTGTGCTTTAACTAATTCTGCTAGTTTAGATAATTCTTCTAGAGGATTTTTCACCTTTGATGATTCAACTGTGTTCACAATCAGTTGAGCTTCGTATATAGTCTTCTTCCAGTAATGAAGAGCCTCATCAAAGGATGTTATAAGCTCCTTTACCTGGGTCTCTGATTCCACCATGTCGTTATTCTTTAGAGTCTAAGCTCTTCTCGAGATTTAAGATGAGAAGAGCCAGAGAAAATTCATACTGACACTACTAGTAAACACTAACGATTACTTTACATTATATTTATGTATACACATATGATTTATATGACATAGAGGAGTTCTTTGTCTATATCTGTATACTTACCAGTCCTCATCATCTTCCTCGTCATCACTTCTGGCGACTTTTCCTTTCCTCTGGTTCAAGGCTAATGCTAATGCGTCTGCCAAATTACTTGGTTGACCACCAGGGCCAGCATTGGAAGGAGGTGGAGAGCTAGCAGTTTCGCCTCTAGCATCTTGTAAAAGTACGCTGGGCTTTTCTAGTTGAGTTTTTTCTACTTTCTTCAATGCACCAATACCTCCAGCACCTCTAATGGATTCCAAAAGTGCGTCTCTGGATGGATCGACAGCGATAGGTGGTGATTCGGCAGATGTTTCTGTGGAGAACATAGCAGGAGGAGGCGGCGGTGGAGGTGGTGGTGGTGCACCTGAGCCCGATACATTTGTGGGAGCTGTCGCAGTTGGGGGAAGAGGTGGAGCCGGTGGTGGAGCTGGTGCGTTTCCAGTTGGGTTGGCTGGGAGCATCCGAGGTGGTGGAGGAGGTGAAGTGGGACCAACAGAACTCTGGTTAGTTGGCAATTGCGAGTATCCATTGCTTTGAGGAGTAGGTAATGGAGGTGCTGCCGGCATAGGTGGTGGAGGTGGTGGTGGGAAAGAAGTATTTGGACTCTGTGTCGTGTTCTGTGAAGGCGGGGGCGGTGGCTGCTGCCTATTTTGAATACTATTATTGTTGAAATTAGTTTGTTGTGCTGGCTGAGGTGGTTGGTAGGTGGCTGGAGGAGACGTAGGGGGGATGCTACTGAATTGTTGGGGTTGTTGAGAAAATCCACCTGTAGGATTTGTCCCTACCCTTGATGCTCTTGGAGGGGGTGGTGGTGGAGCGCCTGTTCTTGCCGCTCTTTGTGGTGGAGGTGGTGGAACCTGGCCATTCCCTGTTCTTTGTGGGACACCTGGAAGAGCTCTTGGAGGTGGTGGAGGGGGTCCGTTACCTTGACCAGCTCTGGGCGGTGGAGGTGGAGGTACCGATCGACCTGACAGAGGATTGAAAGGAGGCGGTACTCCGTAGTGATGTTGTTGAGTCCCCGAATTATGTCCTCCAGGAACACCAGGCAAAGGCCGCGAGTTCAAAGGAGAATAGGTTTGATTTTGATACTGCTGGTTTTGCTGCTGTTGTTGATAAAATGCCAGGGGTGCAGTTGAATTTGTAATACCAGATACCTGAGGGATAGGAACGTTCAAGGGAGGTAATTTGTGCGCTGGTGCAGAAGGTACAGCAACCTTATTTGAGGCATCACTGTCAGATGAATTAGTATCGTGCTCTGCCCTATGAGTATTATCTGCGCTGCTGTGTGAGATTTGAAGCGACTCGGACGAGTATCCAGGTGAAGCAGTCGAGTCGTATAATGCGGGAGCACTAGGTGGTGGAGGCGGTGGTGCTTTCTTATTTTTCTTGGAATGTGCTGATGAAACAGTCGAAGTCCTTGTAGGCTCATTTTGAGCAGGCGTGCTTGTAGTCTTATGTTGGAATCTTCTGGGGATTGGAGGCTCTAGTCCGACCAAAGGACCACCCTGTTTCGCAATATAATCTTTGATGAATTCTCTATTATCCGCAATCATGTCTTCTGTGATCCCAGCGGCAGCAAGCTCGCTATACAAAGAACGCCACTCTGGAGGAGGAGCATCATCATAATATAATATACCCTTAGCCCTACGCGATCGCTGACCCGTGTTCACATCCACAAACTCTCCTCTTGGCCCAGGTGCCAGGTTGCCAGTATCGCCAATTTTCTTTTTAAGTGCAATCGCATTTTTGTTATTGTTCGTAGCCTTCGAGCCATACTTCTGTCGGTTGACAACTCGCTTGTGGAAGTGTGTCGCCTCACTGGTGTCCTCAAATAACAACCCTACAAGGCATTCTTCGATCTCAAACGTATGGAAAAACTTCCGATCCTGATTGTACTCAAAATTAACGTACAATTCCTGATCCCAAATCACTCCTCGGTGACCAATTACATCCACCATCTTCAAAAAGAATGTATGTCCCACTAGATCATCCACTAGCGCTACTGCTCCCACCAAATCCGTATACGTCCATTGAGTAGGGTCTGGATATGCAATATATAACCGAGCAACAGTCGCATCTATCACCTTATTTGTGGCTTTTGGGATTGCCCTTTTGATCTTCTCTTTATCCTCAGCTAATAACAATCCCATATTGCCTTCAAAAAATCTATTTTAATACACAATTGTCACTGGTGCCCTTTCTTTGAGTATGGTAAGAAAGAGGAAGAATATGAGGTTCTGTAAACTGTAAAATTTCGAATATCTCATTTTACAGTTTACGATTTTCCAGTTTATCTCCACTGATAAAATTTTCAGGTTATACAGGTTTGAGAAGAAGTAGATCATCGCAATTACAAAGTATATAATGTCAGGTCGTCAATCAGGAAAAGCCAAGCCATTAAAGGCACCAAAGAAGAAGCAAACTGACTTGGACGAGGATGATTTGGCGTTCAAGGCCAAGCAAAAGGCGGATGCTCAGGCTAAGAAGGAGTTAGCAGCTAAAGCGAAGAAGGGAGGTCCTTTAGTAGGAGGTGGAATCAAGAAGTCAGGAAAGAAGTGAGGATTAAGGTGTAAGAGGGTGCAGTGGTGAATGGTTGTGGATCAGAAGCTGTTAGTATGAAGATCATTGTATACGAAAGATTAATTTTCAGTAATAAAGGATTTTGGCTTTTAAAGACAATGAGACGATGTAGGCCACGCATGGTATTCGTGAGCTATGTAAAAATAATTGCAGTACGTTCGGTATAGGGTTCGGATCATAGACGATAGACTAACGTCAGTGCAAAGAAATATAGAGCTAGGAATTGAAAAAAAAGAATGCGACCTCGGTGAGGGTCGAACTCACGATCTTAAGATTAACAGTCTTACGCCTTAACCAACTTGGCCACGAAGTCATGTTCTTATTTTTTGGGGAGAAATGTAGACCCTTTATACAATCCAATGATACTATAATTGTCATGGAGGAGGTGTAGTTACGTTATAATGCATTCTAATACATTCGCTACTTCGTCTAGGTTGTAGGGGCCACGTATATAGCACCATATATCACACAGCTGTGTTTGTTTCCGTCTCGAAAACTGCCATACGAGTACGCCAAATGTGATGTTGACGTTTCAAAAAGGGTGCAAAAAATTAGCATCTAGAGAATACTTCGAGACTCCGAAAACCGTTCATTGCTGACCATTTACAAGGAAGTATGCCACTGTTATCTGAATTCCAGCGTGAGTGTGCTTTGCTTTGCGGCGTTTATTTATTTATATTTGAGATTCAATACGACTCTTTTTTTCATTTTTTTTAACTTCTGCTATAAAATTGGGGAATGTTATATATGTAGATAAAAATGATTACGCTTAAATCACGGATGGAAGAACAGCCTTGACGTTTCTCTTCTTGTTTGCTTGACTAGTAATCTTGTACTGTCTAATGATTATGCATACACCAACAATTGCACTCAAAATCAGTATTTTGAAAATGTTATCTAAGGCTGTCAGTTGACGTTTTGCATTTGTTCGCAGCCTATTTTCTATGCTTCTTTTAATCTTTTGATGCCAATTACTCAATCCTTTCTGTTGCTTTTTGTTTGTGGGATTCAAGACATACGTAGGAAGCATCTGGGGAGGTCTGTAGCTCAACCACAATGGTTGTTGTTTCTTACCATCCCACTCATAAAGCTGCAATTTTAGTTTGTTGTAGTATTTATCCTCTTCTATGATGAAAGAATGCATAACCTCCTTTTGCTTGTACCTCATGTACGTTGATTTCGACTTCCCATTCTCGTTGCAAGGATCACTGAGCAATTGTCTTCCATCTGATTCATAAGGTGTCAATGTCAACCTGCCTTGTTTATCTATGTTGTACTTGCCATGTTGCCATATAAGAGAAGCGGTTGCGCAAGAGTGATTCGAAGGGTTGGGTGTGACTAGGTAAAGAGCCTGCTCCCAGTTTCCATCGTTATCGAATGAGTACGATACACCTGGTAGGGTTGGTTCAATTAATAGCTCATCTACTGGATCGTAGAAGCCTGGCCCTGTAACAACAGTTTCTGATCTGCTAACCCAGGTTCCCTCTAAGGTAAGCTCGAGAGCTGCACACTGATAAATGAGGGCACCAAATAGTTGAAGAATCAAGAACCACATAGCTGGATTGGTAGGAGAGAAAGAAATGTGAAGTGGAAATTGGTTGGTTTTAACTTAAGGGTCGGTTGCTCCATATTTATGATCAAGTTGATTACTGCATTATTCTGCAACTTCCTATAATTTACTGCTGCGACAAAAATATGTTCTCGTCAAAAATGACCTCTACAAAGGCATAAAAAAGAAGCATAAAAAAAAGTAGTTCTTGCTTTTCATTTCAAACTTCCAGCATTGGCTGTTATTGCCTGTAATTACGGGCACAATTACAGGCACAAGTAATGGAGTAAGTGTAAAGTAGGGTATATATGTAAAAACTTTTCTTTTAATAAATTTCTAGAGCGACCCAAATCTACAAACTATAGAGCCTGATGAGATATTCCGAGGACTAGAATTTGTTAAAGTAGTCAGATACTAAATGAACTTCTTTAAAAATTACAGTCCAAAGAGTATTTCAATTTATTGTTGGAATCAAAGATACCCCAGTACTTTTCAACATCAGAAGTACCAGACTCATTTGGTTTCCAAGCCTCGTCAAAAGCCTCGAAAACAGCAACATTAACACCCCACCCTCTCATTGCACAAATGGCGTCTTGCCAGTATTGCTTGGCATTTTCAACAGATGGCTCAGAGGCTTCGTAGGAGGTACCTTCGGATGGCCATCCAGTCTCTCCAACCCAGAAGTTGATATCGGTTTCGCCCTTTGTGGTTTGGATGACTTGCAATGCTTGCATGATATCGTCGAAGAATGAGTAACTGGAGTTAGACTTGGTTTGTCCTTGCCAGTAAGAGAATGCATTGGCAAAGACGAAGTCGGCACCCTTGATTGCTGGCTGAGCAGCACCATCAACCAAGACGTTCCAGGAGTCGACAAAACCAACTTGGACAGAGGAGTATGATTTACCGTCCTTATCTTCAATGGACTTGAGCAAGTCCTTGACATCAGAGATCTTGGAAGCCAACTCAGAGGCGGTCATGTCGTTTCTGTAAAGAGCTTCAGATCCAACAGTGATGACCTTGACGGTATCAACAGAGATCTTTGGCAAGTATGATTTCAAGGTAGACTTTTCTTCTTCAAAGTGGTCGTCGTCGGTTGGCCAAACACCCAACATCAATTGGAACCCAGCTTCATCGGCTGCAGGTCCCAAAATCTCCAAGGTGTTACAGTCAGAGACAGCATAAGTCTTGACTATCTTGGAGTATGGCTCCAATTTCTCGAAGTCTGCAGCGTAGTCCTCTGCAGATTTACAGTTTCCATCGTTGTCTTTAACACCCAAATTGAATGCTAACTAAAAATATGTTAGTATTTCACTCTTCGCTTTGGTGTTCATCACACCGGTAGTGGTGGGAAAGTTCAATGAGAATAGCACCACATGATGTCCAGGTCGCTCCCCATGCTTTAAGAAACTTTAGAAAAAAAAATTTCAAAAAGACTTCATGCCGCAAGCACAGACATAGTAGTATCGCCAAACACACAAATGACCGCATTACTCAACAAAGACAGATTTCGAGAAAAAAACAGTACCGTTCAACAGCAGACAGACCAGAGAATCAACGCATACACATCAGAGCCTCACAGGGCGCTCTCGCGCCCTGTTTCCCCCCAAAAACTTGCTCTAGCGTCTCACCACAAAAACACCGATTTCCCACAAACCGTTGGAGAATCGACCTCCTTGCACCAAAACACCCCATCCTGCTCTCACGGACACACAGACCCACCCGATCCAACTCCTACGCTCCCTCTCTGCCCTCTTCTGCTGTTTTACCGCCCAAATCGTTCATCTTCTCCATTTTTAGCTGCATTTCTTCGTCGCCTATTCTCCCACTTTTCCCCCTATCGTATAATACTTACATCTCCTAATGCACTGACTGCTGATACAGCCAAAGCAAGTCCATATAATGTTTTCAACTGCATTTTAGAGTAATCTAATCAAATAAAATTAGAATAAGAAGAAAGAATATATATGAGAAAAAACAATTGTTAGATATTATTATAGTAGTAAGGAAAAAAAAAATCCTACTACAATTTCGTTTGTGCCACCAGACGCTTTGTAAACAGCGCGAGCACAAATGGCGATTTCGAGGCCAGAGGGAGTGTAGGGGGAGAGCGGGACGTATACATGGAGAGGTATTGGGTTTTTAGTAGGGATTTGGGGGCCAGATAGGCGACGAGAGAGAGGTTGGTGAGTAGGAGAATGTATGAGCGAAAAGTTTATAGGAGAGAGAATCGAGAGAATCGAGGGAGAATCGCTCCAGATTCGCACCAAAATCGCACCAAAAACGAGAGAAACGAGGCAATTAGCGGGGGAAAAATATTATTTAGCGAGGAAATCGTGGGAAAATGTGAGCAAAAGCGGCAAATGCGGGAAGCTAGCGGGAGGAATGGACAAAAATAGGGCGAGAATATAGGAGAAATAGGGCGGAAGTAGGGCGGAACTAGGACGAGCTGTTGAATTTCAGGACGAGGCGGTCGAGGATACGAATGGGTGCTAAATATGGCAGCAAAATATTTGGTTCCGGCAGTTTACGGCTGTCCGATTCGTAGATGGGGCGGATTTGGCTCGAGGCTAGATTCGAACTTTGGAGTGCTTACGTGGTTCTAGATCGGGCTGTTACCTGTGTGCAGGAACGTATACGAGGGGGGAAGCCCATAGGGCGGGCTCCACCGCCCTATGGGCTGATCTCGGCGATGTGGGGGCGAGATGAAGAGTTGGTGGCGGGAATTTGCAAGGAGCTTTGCGCTATATATAGAATTTGCGCGCACGTGACGGGGTCGATTTGTTTGGCCCAGCGGGAAACGGCGTTGGCGGAAGCGCGAGCCTTTGCAGAGGGACTTGACTTGGCAGGCCGACGGCCTGCCAATGACCGCACTTCCCGGGCGGGCCTCAACGACGTAAACAAACACAACCAAGTCGCACCCAATCGAGGTTACACAAAAATGCAAGTTACACAAAAATGTAAATTGCACAAAAACAACAAGTTGCACAAAACCGTTTAGTTGCAACAGAGGGGAGGCTGCGAGAGAGGGCGTATCGATGATGTAAGCGACTAGACAGTGTAGAAGGCGTAGAGAGTGTTCTGGGCGCTTAGATGATGTAGATCGTAGTTGTGTGTGAGGTTATTGTGTGTGAGTGTGGTTGTATAAGGGTTTGTGGTTGTGCAAGGGATTGGTTGTGCAAGCGATTGGTTGTGTAAGCGATTGTGTGTAGCCATT
This sequence comes from Debaryomycetaceae sp. UCDFST 68-768.1, assembly GCA_031081845.1. Taxonomy (NCBI): domain Eukaryota; kingdom Fungi; phylum Ascomycota; class Pichiomycetes; order Serinales; family Debaryomycetaceae; species Debaryomycetaceae sp. UCDFST 68-768.1. Next base: position 1,505,264 of record JARYTA010000002.1, on the reverse strand, counting down.
TGGCGGCCTTCAAAGCTGGTGTCACTGTAGCAGACAGCAGAGGTCAATCCGAGCCACCTTAGTATTGGTCTGTCCTAACAACCGCACAGGCGGATACACTACAAATTTAAAACTCTATGAACTCTTCTATTGAATAGCGTTTATTATTCACTCGTCTAGAGCGAATGTGTTTGGGAGTATATATATTATATATTTACTGCGCAAGTTTGGAGAGCGCGATGAGCGCTGCGTCTTCAGTGCGCACACCATCCGGCACCGAGAGCTCACCGTCAAACATCTGAGCCATGCTTTCTACTCCTCCCAAACTCTCTTTATCCTGCTGGAAAGTGTAGTCGAGATCTTTCCAATGACCAAGCACGAGAAGCACATTTCCCAGAGACGGCGCGGCAGAAGCGCTGTGCGCGGCAGAGGAGCTGGGTGCGGTAGAGGAGCTGGGTGCGACTTGCACGAGAGACTTTCTTTGGTCGACCTTCTTGGTCAGGTTGAAGAAGTCGTCGCATCCTATGTATATGGTGTAGCTGTATCCGTCTTTGGCGGAGGCTTCGGTGAAGATGGAGCTGAAGTTTTTGCAAGGACGCACATAGTATCCGAACGAAGACTTGGCACCGACGACGCCGTATGCGTCTGCTGGACTTACGATCTTCTTGTTTTTGACATCAACTGTCACTCTCATGTTCACGGGGACCTCAGCGCCCGCAAGCTCGAGAAGCTCGGACTTGCCTACATTGACGTATTTTGTCACAGAGAGCTTTTTGGCAGCTGCGACTTTCTTGCTCTTCTTTTTGACTTTTGGAGTGTGCTTGGGGACAGTGATGCCTTCTTTGTATGATTTGTATACTTCGTTGTTGCTCATAAACGGGAGCGTGGAGAGTTTCGGCAATTGCTGGGCGTATTTGAACTTTTTCGCATATTCACTATTGGCAAACACAGATTTCACCAAATATGGTGGAGTTACGAAATATTGCAAAAGTGTAGCCAACAATAGGTGGTTGTTTTCGTTGTTTGTGCTGTATGCTGTGTGAGCCTCCTCTTTCTCGCTTTCGGTGCCAGCGTTCTTCTTGTCTGTACTTGTGTCAGCCTCACCAAATACTATTTTTTTGCTTTCCCTGTTCAATCCGGCGTTGCTGACTTTCGATGCTTGGTTCTCTATCTTTTCCTGCCTCATTTCGACAGTGGGTATATCCAAAATTACAATTTCAACCACATTGTATATGGTTGCAGCCTTCGCTATTTGATATGCAACGTAAGTGATTTGCTCAAGATTTTTGGCATTAGCGGACGAAATTATCGAGGAAGGGATGCATAAAGAGTACTTGACTTCACCCATTGCTTTGGAAGGTTTCTTTGTGGGTTTATTGACCTCCGGGTCTGCCTTTCGTTTGGCCATTTCTGTATCAGCTCTGGTTTAGTAGTAATGAAAATTTAGCTCATCTGAATCCAAAAAATATAAAAAAAAAAAAAAAAATTGAGTTCGACTTTTTGGCAATTATGGATCTTACAATAATATCAGATATTGAACTATGTATATGAATTATATTTACTAAAATTTAACTTTCTTTCTTTCTTTCTTTTTTCCTGACTCCAGTCTATAAAACATTTCAAGCTAGTAACTTTGATAGCAAATTTATAAGAAACTCACTTGATACATTTAGCTGGTGCCATTTGCTTCAATCGAGACATCGGCTGAAACAGGATCTTCAGAGGATTCGGCTTCTTCTTCTTCAGCAGCCTCTTGAGCCTCCAACTTGGCGATTTGGGCTTTAGCCTTCTCGATGTTGGTCTTGGTCTGCTCGTCTTGCTTCTCCTCGAGAGCCTTCAAGGTCTCCTTCAAGACTTCGATGGTGGACGGAACATCATCGGCCTTGGTGGGCAAGGGAATGCTCAAATCACCCAATGCAACGATGACGTCTGCATCGACAGTGAAGTTCTTGGATTTGGACTTCTTTTGCTTGGACTTCTTGGACTTGGATCCCTCAAAGAAAGATTCCTTCTCCTTTTTGATGACAACAAGATCTTCAGGCATCTCAACTTTTCTGAGGCTCTTATCGGTGTCAACCAGTCCGTTGGTGGTTTTCTCTTCCTTCTTTGGTTTCACGTATGATGGGTCAAAGTATGACAAAAGAGTGTGGATGGTATTGATCTCCGAGGTGAATGCTGGAACAGAGGCCTCTGCAAGCTGCTTCTCGGCAGCCTCCTTCTTCTTTTGTTTTCTCTCCTCAATTAACTTCTGCTTGTTCTCCTCGTCTCTTCTCTTTCTCTCCTCGGCCATGGCCTGCTTGAATTTGTCAAACTCGGCGTCAAATTCAGCTCTCAACTTCTTGATTTGGTCGTATAACTTGTCCTTGGACTTTCTGAGCTCAGTCCTCTTGTCATAGTACGAGTTTCTCTCGTCCAAGAATGTCTTGTTGCTCTTGTTGAGTTCGTCCAACTCTTTCTGGATCTGCTCAAATCTCTCCTGCACCTTCTTGTTTTGCACAGAACCCAACTTTTTCTTCAACTCGGCGATCTTGGCCTTGTCATCGTCAATGGACTCCTGAATCTTCTCAATGCCCCCGAAATCCTTACGCAACTTACGTAAAGAAGACATCTCCTTGACAAACCTCCTCTCGTCTGCCAACTTCAAGTCACCTGCATCGACCAAACCATCCAAATACTTAATCCTCGAGTCAATCTCCTGCACATTCTTGAAACTGTGCTTCGACGTCTTGGACTGGATATCGGTGATCTTCCTCTTCATCTGCTGGTCGATGTTCTTAATCTGGTCGTTGATCGCCGTTCTTTCAGCCTTGAGTGCTCCTTGTTGCGAAATCAATGTCTTCAACTCTCCCTGGAGCGCCTTCCTCAGCTCTACAGTCTTAGGGTTGGCGCTCAACTTGTTGATCTTGTCGTTGTAGTTATTGAGATCGGTGTCAAGCTCCTTGATCAGCTTTCTCAATTTTTCAATCTCTTGCTTCATCTCCTTGTCGTCAGGACGCTTGATGAAACGTCTGTTGGCAGGACGAGTTGCAGTATCAGATGACATGTTTAAGCTTGAATATCACAATCACTTTTCAGAGTATCCAGAATCACTCGATCTGAACGAATTATAGGCTTTCCAACTACTTGTTCAATAGAGAAATCGTCCAAGATTTTTCAGTAGCGGGCCCCGAGTCGTGCGCGGCCCAAAAACAAAAAATCTCGCCGCAAAATCGGAGCGGCGGTGGGCTGGCGGCAACCTCGCGGTAAATTCGCAGTAACGTCGCAGTAACTTAGCGGTACAATAGAGGTCGAGCCTCGGCACGATTCCAGCCGGTTCGCCCAACAGATAGGCGTGGGAGCTCGCATTTCGGGGATAGCTGGTGGTTTGTCCGGCAAGGGTCCCGTAAACGACACTCTACGCTCTGTTGCCTTCAAATGCTGGCTTATGGACATTGACTCCACCAGGCAGGATGCGTCTGCGGTTCTAACAGCGTGTACCGGAGGCTCGAAGTGCGTTTTTTGGCGAGCCACTCTGGGCCACGCTACAGATCGGCGGGATAGCGACGAGGAGTCGCTATCCCGCATGGCTGCACCGCCGCACATCTTCTTGGCCGCCCCGCGAAGTTCGCCGGCCAGGTTTCGCTAGCGGCAACTGCAATTGTCAACGCTGACTCAACACGGGATCAGATTTTGTGTCACCATTTCCCGCCCATAAGTAAAGTTCAACGAACACAGTGCGCAAATCAGCACCAGATAAAGCCTGCACATAGAATTGTAATATATTACGTTATGTACAGGAATTTATATCTCAGGTCGAAGCGTTGCACTCTGGCCTGCACTTATCGTTAGCTCGAGCTGTAAAAGGTGCCATATCTGCCCTCAAACTGGCTAAAAACTGGCTGAAAACCCGGAGAAAGAAGTATTTAGATATGTAGTTCGTGTTCATATGTGTTTGAGTCTCTTTTGTAGGCTCTCCACCGCCTTCAAAGGGCCATAAATGGCCCTTTGAACAGTCTCTAGAGCCGAAAATCAGTTTTGTGTAATATTCAATAGCCAACTTCATATTGGTCAATCTTTCTCTTAAACATTAATACCATACTATAGTCAATATATTCGTACTTTCTTAGACACTACTGACGGAAGATGGCAGGACACCACGCAGTAAAGTATCTTCGTCATGCGGCAGTCGCCAAACCACACGTTGACTTGAGACTCAAATGGGCATCTAAGTTCTTAGGAGCTAGTATGTGGTTCTATATCTTCTATAGGATTAAAGAGGATGGACCTGTGATCTTTGGACAAAAGTTGCCATTTGAGCACCATTAGACGGCATTGCGTAGACGATAGGCAACGAGACAGAGGAATGAAAGTGCATAAGAGGGTGTTGACGGTGCCATGATGGTATACTGGAGAGTTGGCGGACCGAAGAGCTGGCATAGTAGACATTTAGAAGAGGAAAGCATAAAGCAGAAAACTGAATCTTTTTATTTTTGAATGTCTGTCAGTGCACCTTAGCTATATATGTATAAATAAGCAGTGAATAGTTCTAATGAATATTCGAGATTCATTGATGGTTTTTGTAGCTGGCTCGATGCGGGGCCGTTGGGTGGTGGAAAGACGGCTAGGATCGCGATGGGCCTCTTCCTCTGCTTCTGTAGGATCCACGCGAGTTACCTCGGGGCTTGCCTCGGGTCTTCTTTGGTCTGCGGTAATATGCACTTTTGTAGCCGTCGTCGGACGTTCTGGAGCTGAACAGGTCGTCGTTGGCGTCGTCGTCGAGGAACGAGTCTGAGGTGTTATAGAATGCATCGTTTTCTACATTGTCGGTGCTGTTTTCTGAATACTTATGAATACTGTCGTTTCTGCTGGAAATCACCAACCTGCGACGATGGGGGTCCGGTGTAGAATCAATGAAGCTATCGTAGTTGTCGGTGTCGCCATTTTCTGTGTCCAGTTTGGGCTCGGGTGTGCTTTCTAGCTTGTAGTTGAAATCAAAGCCCTGGGAGTTGCAATACTCTAGACCGAAGTTGCCCGTGCTGCTTAACTTAAAGATCATCAAATTAAAGTCCGAGCTTCCGGGGAAGACATGATCACATAGGTTGAAATGCCAGAGATTGTAGTATGCTTGAAAGTATTTATCGTTCACTTGCTTTAGAAGTCTTCTGTGCGAGCTAGAGTCCTCCTTTTTATCTGTCAAGGTAAGCGGGCTGATGCTGTCGCCAAAATCGGCCGCAGATACAGGGATTTTGTCAAAAATACTGAGACCGATCTCCAAAAGCACCCGTAGATCGTCCGTTTCATCTGACTCTAGAATTGAAATGACGTCGTTCTTTATGGCAGTCCACAACTCCCCGAGGATCATCCGGAGCCGCGAGAACTTGGAACGATAGTTGTCTATGTAGCCAGAAGAACCCCTTGTTCCATCGATCACACTCATGCCGTTGGTCATCACTGGGTAGCGGAAGTGCAATCCTTGACTAATCGTGAAATCAGCATTCATCATTATTGCCAAATGCTCGAGTAACGGTGTCCTGACAACAGGAACATGACTTAAAAATATAGTAATGGACTTTTTGTCTTCTAGACTGCTGATGTTATGGTAGAGCTCTGCGATCTGCGTAAGAGTAATCCACAAATCCCCTTGTCTCCCAGCGTACCGTTCTTCCTCGAGAGATCCGTTATCAAAAAGATTCTGGATCTTCAACGACCCTCCCAAGCCAAACAACCGGATATTGGGCTGCGTATCAAGTGGCGTGGATATCTCGTAGGACTGCAAATGGTCAATTACGTACAAGTTGGGGATTGAATATTCTCCCGTCTGGAATTTGTGAATCACCACAGGATCGTCCAATGGCCCAAACACAGTGTATACGGGACAAGGAAGCGTCTTCTGCCCCGTGAGGTATGCCTCGAGCTCACACAATGCCGTATCCTCTCCAAGAATCTCCTTAATTCGACCCAAATCCTCATCTTCATCCTTTGTCTTGGTCTCAATAGTGCTCAAGTCGTTGAGTTTCTCCACCACCTCTTGATCCAAAACGTTCAGAAATGCAATTATCTGCTTCAAGTATTGAGAGTTATCGCATCTTTCGACGGTCTCCCTAGTCCAGAACCCGAAATTTCCAGTATGGATAACCACATCCACTGTTCCTCCTCCGTATGTTTCCTCATGTATCTCATGAACCGCTTGGAAGTTCCCCCTGAGATCCGACAACGTCAATATTCTGAATGAATTCTTTATCGACATCTCATACACAGCTCTATAAGTACTGTCAGTCGATTATTATAATCACTTTCTTTCTCCCAAGAGCACTTTGAAGATTGGTGGATTTTTTCTGATTAACGCGATAATCATATATACTACTCTTTCTTTTCTTCCCTTAACTATAGAGTCTCATATAAATTGTTCACCAACGACAAATAATTGGCATAGACAAGGGTCCAAGATAATCACTGATATCTTTAGAGACGTCTTTATCAATACAATCCATTTTCAAGCGTCATTGAGGAGCATTTGTACATAATATGAAGCATGTTAGAACCGCTGGACAGACTTCGACATGCCATCCGGGAGGGAAACTTGACAATTACCAAGCGCTTACTCTCGAGATTTCCTGAGCTATGGCTAAATAAGGACCCCAAAAACAAGGGGTGGAGCAATTTGCATTATGCGTCGTACCACGGGCACTATTTGATCTGTTTCTACCTTGTTTCGTTCATAAACAAGACATATGGTTCGTTATTGGAGATGTATTCAAAGACAGACCTCCTCACATTCGACAACCTCACGGTATTGCATCTTCTGTTGTTGAAACACCACTCGCAAACATTGCATTATCTCCTTCAAGAGTTTCCTGGAGAGTACTGGGTTAACTACCCAGGGGGGCCACTTTTACAGACTCCTCTCCACTACAGCTGTGAGCATGGGTTCAGGGAGGGGACGACCCTTCTCCTTGAGTTTGGTGCAAACTGGATGATACAGGATGCCAAGGGTGACACCTGTCTTCACTTTTGTTTCCAGCACGGGCACATAGAGTGTCTAAGGTCTATTCTCCGGTTTATACTCGCTCAGTCTAAAGATAAGGAATCTGGTATTTCGCAAATCAAAGAACTCGAAGCGGTGAAGAACAAGAGAGGATGGAATGCGGTCAACTACGCGACTAGCATTGATATGGAGAAACACTACAATGACATGAAGGAAGCTTTGTTCTCCAGCAATTTGTCTCGAAACGATCATTCGGTCCTTCTTGAGATGGGTTCTGCGAACTCATCTTTGCTGCACCTCATAGATACTAGCAGCCCCGAATCTGCCTCATTAAACCACAGGATACTTGCGAGTCCAATCGTACCCATGGGGAAATCTCAAACTTTAACTGCTACCGCAAAGAATAGGCCTGCGGAGGAGAACGAGCAGAAGAAAAATCGGGCACACTCGCAATCGCTTCCTACTTGCCCCGAAACAGAGACCACTCCAAAAACAAAAGAGTTGAGCACACGCCAGAGGTCTAATACCACTTATAACCACAAACCTCCAAGCCACACCCTCAATCACCAATCATCTGCCGCCAGTTTGGCCCATACCCCAAAATTGCAGCAATTCTCACTTGCAGAGACCCCTTCTCTCAAATCGGTGACAATCTCGCCATCCGTGCGAGCTCCCTCCAACAAAGACGACTTGTCATCTGTTTCGTCCTCACCGTCCAACAGTGCAACAAACATACTGCTCACGAACTCGTCACCTACGGGCTCTATCAAAGGCATGGGTGTGGAGATATTGAATTTTGATACAAACGAGTCCGCGAATAACTCAATCGCAGATAAGTGGCCCTCTTTCGACGCAAGCCCTAAACACATTGTATCACAGACCATTTCCTTTCAAAAACCGAGGAATGCTAAGTTGTATACTGAAGAAAAGAGCCTGCCCTTGAGCACTTCCTTTGCACCCATTCAGACACAGGACAGACAGAACTCAGATTACACCCGTGGTTCTCGCATGTCTTCGCCCTCCGCAATAGCAACAAAGATGAATATCAATACTAGCCGAAGCTCATTGAATGATAGTCCGATTCGCAATAACAGAATGTCGTTTTCTGGGGCTCCCTCTTCTGAGAACTCTCCGTCGTTGCGGAAAGCCTCACTCAGTAACCCCAGTTCCAACTACAACTCCCTGAAGGCACGATCTTCGTCAATATCTACATTTACAAGTATATCAGACTCAAATTCAGAGAATCCCAAGAGCTCTAAGGTAAGTAGTATTAGTTTTAATAGAGTTCGTTAGTTGAGTAGTACAAAATAAAAAAATTCGGAATATTTATCTACTATATAGTTACAGTGTGAGTTGATTTTCAAGCTGGTTAACACATGAGACACCGAGGTAAGTCCCAGCCATCGATAAGTCGATTCTTTACGCCTTCAAAGAAGAGCGCTGTCCGACATAAGGAATCCAATAATGATTCTGTCGCACCCAATGGTAATAATCATCTCAACCACACGAGGTTATCAAATTTTGCATTGAATAACGAGTCTTCGACACCTATAGCTGACAAAGACAAGAATGATACGAATATGGTAGAACATCATAACAAGGAATCCAGCATGAATGTGGAAACAAAGGGCGGAACCGTCCAACAGATTAGAAATAATTTGAAGCGTAAGGCACCTGAAAACAGCCTGGGAAGCAACAAGAAGGCACCCGGAGTCAAATTGACACCTTTAGAAAAGCTGATTGTGGAGTTTAAGGAGAGCAATGAGGATAAAATGCTCATTATTCAAGTCGGATACAAATATAAATTGTTTGGAGAGGATGCCTTGAAAGCTTCGAAGATTTTGAACATAATGTATATCAGAGACGATAAAGATGAACGCTTTTCCTACTGTACCTTTCCCGTTTTTAAACTACACATTAACTTGAACCGCTTATTGGCATATGGGTTTAAGATTGGTGTTATAAAACAAATGGAGTCTGCGATAGTAAGATCTGTTGAAAAAACATCCGGCAGTGATATAATGCGGAGAGAACTCACAGCAGTTTATACCAAAGGGACTTACATGGGTGAAGAGAACGTAACTTCGGATGGTCAGACGATGTTGCATGAAGATGAAGATTTCACGCAATACATCACATGTTTGAATGAAATCACTCTCACCAAAACGGCATTGGTTGCGATAAAACCATCTACAGGCGAAATAATATACGACGAGTTTGACGACAATACGAGGAAATCTGAATTGGATACAAGGCTTACGTACCTAGTACCTGGGGAGATAATGATCATAAGTAAAAACAAGGAGCCTTCCTCAGAAAGTCTCAGATGTGTGAAAGCATCCAACGAAAATGCATTGATTCAACTTAAAGAGCCAAGAGAAATAGATGGAAATTTAGACATTTTTTTCGATCAGTTACGAAATTACAGTGACGATGAGTCTGCTTCACTCAAGAGTTTTTATCTGGTCAATTTCTCCCCCCATATATTAGCTTGCATGACGGAATTGGCCGTATATCTTTCAGAGTTTAAGCTAACTAGTATTTTTTGCATTCCGACCAACATCATTCCATTTTCAAAATCGAATAATTATATGATACTTTCATCTCAAACACTTCGAAATTTGGAAATACTTCAAAATTCGACAGATCCAAATACTTCTAAAGGCTCTCTATGTTGGTTGTTAGACCACACCAGAACTAAGTTCGGACAAAGACAATTGAGAAGCTGGATATCGAGACCGTTAACTTCGAAAGAATTAATAGACGAGAGACTTGACGCAATCGAGGACTTATCATCGTCTTTTAATCATCTAGTGGATTCATTGAAAAACCAGTTAGATAAGATTGGAAAAAGACTAGATCTCGAAAAAATGGTTATGAAAATTCATTATTCTGCTTCTAATACATCCGGTACGATCTCTCGTCGAGATATATATGGCTTATTAGATTCTTTCAACGAGATCTTGATGATAATAGAAAATTTCTCAGAGTCCATTGATGAGGCTAGAAATACTTTCAAATCTAAACTTTTGATTGAAATATTTGAAGATTTACAAAAGGTTTTGAAAAGTGGAATAGTTGCAAAATTTCTTCGAATGATCAATAGAAACTTCATTATGAATAACAACGACCCAGAACTTCAGAAAACAGAATTCTTTGACTTAGATTTTCACAATTGGACGGAAATATCGAATGAGAAGACAGAGATACAAATAATAGAGGGTCAACTAGAAGAAGAATTGGAAAATATCAAACAGTTGACTGGTCGGCCCCAATTGAAATTCATAACAAATAAGAATGAGCCCTATTTGATCGAGGTGAGAAATTCACAGGTCGACAAACTACCTAAAGAATGGAAGAAAATAAATGGAACTACCACAGTCTCGAGATTTCGAACTCCAGAAGTCGAGCAGTTCTACAAGGCTCTTCAATATCACCAACAACTTTTGATTTCTAATTGTGATAAGGCTTTCCATCAGTACTTGGTTGAAGTCAACCAAAACTACTCAAAACTCAATATCATAATCAAAAGATTGGCTACATTTGATTGCTTATTATCGTTGACGGCTACAAGCGTAATTGGTGATAATATCAAACCAACAATTTCTGATGATCAAATAATAAAAGTGAAGAAGAGTCGTAATCCTATAATAGAGCACATACTCTCAGAAAAGAGCTATGTCGCCAACGATATTGACATTAACTACGATGAGAACCGAGTGCTCATAATAACGGGACCCAACATGGGTGGGAAATCTTCATATGTCAAACAGGTTGCTTTGACTGTAATGATGTCACAAATAGGATGTTATCTTCCTTGCCAATCTGCCACTGTTGGTATTTTTGACTCGATCTTCATAAGAATGGGTGCTCGCGACGACATCTTGAACAAGGAATCTACATTCATGACTGAAATGAGTGAATGCAAATATATTTTAGATCATATGAGCAAGAAATCGTTAGTGATTCTCGATGAAATAGGAAGAGGTACCGGTACTAGTGATGGTATAGCTATCGCATATGCTATTTTAAGATACATAATTGAGCATGAGGTAAGCCCTCTTACACTATTCATTACCCACTATCCTTCATTACATATTCTAGAGGACCAATACAAAGGAATAGTTTCTAATTATCACATGGGTTACCTTGAGGTCGATAGAGAAGAGCAGGATATACCTGACGTTGTTTTTCTCTATAACTTGAAAAAAGGTGTTGTGAGTAACCTGTATGGCTTGAACGTTGCGAAATTAGCCGGTATTCCACCCGATATCATTACAAACGCTCTCGAGAAAAGTAAAAACATTCGATCTTTCATTGAGGAGAAAAACGATAGAACTGAAAGTGATTTTTTGGTGAAGTTTTTTCACAATGTTTTGAAATATAATAGGTGCGATGACGATGAACTAGAGAATTTGTATAGAAATCTTTGAGCATCATACTTAGAATTTCAATAGAACAGAGTTAAGATAAACCCAAGAATTCGACGCATTTTTCATTGAATGCAGTTGGATTGTCCAAATATATATGATGTCCAGCATCTTCAAGTACGGTGAATTCTGCTAATTTACCGTCACGATTTTTAATTTGTTCATAAATGTGCCTTCCACCATTGGAATTCATCCAATCTTTTGTACCATACATCCAAAGTGTCTTGACGTTATGTGATACAAGATAGTCCACAAGTCCCCTATCACACAACGGAAGTCTTGCTAGGATCTCATGATTAATGAGTTTTGTTATTGCCAACTCTCCGGAACCTTGGTACTGGTTGAAAATAGAGTACGAATAGCTGTGAAGTTTCAAGATTAAATCTGTAGATTTTGTTCCATCATTTGCTTGCAAATTCTTGAACCTTTGAAATGACCAGAAAGACAAGATTTTTGAATAAGCAGGACCAAAGCACTGTAAGATCTGGAACGGAGATTTCTTGTATTCCCAAATCTTTCGGAGAATAAAGTTCTTGGGGAACCTTGGCTGTCCAAGTTTCTCCCATAATTTCACTAACTCATCATTGTCAGAGTCGCCTTGGGAAGCAACGAGCTCCTGCAATGGATCTCCTCCGCTCTCATGGTGGTTAAATTGTAGTTTTTTGTCATTGATCAAACTGTTATAGCTCGATTCAGTTCCCATGGGGCTGACCAAAATAAACTGGTCAATTATATTGCCGTTAAATTCTCCACTCTTTGTATATTGGTTATTGTACTTTAAAAGATAGCACGCAGAGAGATAGGCACCCATAGAGTGGGATATTAACTTCATCTTTCTTATTTCCCTCTTTTTCCTCCACACTTCGAACTTGTCGATGAACCAGTTCTCGATCGCCAAAATCTGCTTGATTTGGTCCCTCTTTTCCTCAGGTTCAGTCAAGAACTCTGGAGGAAACTTTGGACGAGAAGAATTACCAAATCCAACCATATCAATCAAGTGCAATCTGATTCCTGGCCTCGACTTAGCAATAGCCTCGACGTTCTTGATAAAATACCCAAGCGCGGCCATATACCCGTGCACAACAACCACATGAATTTCGTCTTCCTTCAGTACCTCTTTGGTGTTGTTCTCCACGTACAACTCGTGAACAAACACCCCGTCTTCCACCTCGATATCCAATAACTCGCCACATATAGTTCCCGTCCAGTCTATTTCCTCGTCATTCGACGGGTCCTTGAGTTTGATATCACTTGAGAGAATAGACCTGAAAAGATCGTACTCGATCTGTTTGTTCTTCAACCTAGCCTCGTCCACATTGTTCCCATTAGTGGCTGATTTCAATGCACTCGAACTATTCCACCAATCCTTGACCGATTCAGCAAGGGAGATCGACGATTGACCCGAATCTGGAGATGAAGACCCGTTGGCATCTCCCATTGTAGCGATAGAATCCCGTATTACGGATGTCATCTTCTCTCTACTCTGCTTCTACTAAGCTCCACGATAGTCTTCTAGTCTAGTATAGACGACGTTGTCTAACTAATCTCAAAGATAGAATCTTATCGGGTCCTGATTTAGAAGCCGTCTAAGGTGTGCATACAATCACAAATGACACAAACCGTGGATAGAAATGAAGAAGTGGCCATCAACAAGAGGACGGCCACGGCTCTTGAGTGGCAGTTTCCGCAGTGAGTGGGCGACACCACACTAAGGTGGACAACATGAGCTATCAGAATAAAAAAAAGAAGGTTTCGACCAGGAACTGTCGAAACCTTCAACTCGGGCAACTAAAATACGGCTTTGCAACCTGCGGCAACAAAAATTTGTTCAAGACTGACTGAACTTGATCGCTACAACCAGCATCCGAGCATCTCAATATTCACTGCCTAAGTGCTATGAAACTTCCGATTTGAGCTAGGTTTCATCAAGTTGTTGCACCGGAGCCAGCTGTTGTTACGCTTATGTTGAACACCATGCCCATTAGGAATGTCATATAACAAGTCTTTAGCTCTTGTCAGAGACAAGCAAATGACTTCCAGACGACCCGAACTATTGAAGACGACGGCTCAGTGTGAGTCTTTTGAAGTGGGTGCTTTTATAGTCTTAGTCTGGGTATAAAAATTTCATCTCTTACTAGGGTGCGAAATATTACTTTTTGCTGGGAAAAGTTGGTAGTTCCTGACCAGAAGTGGTCAGGAACTTCTTTCACATGCTCTGGAGTGGATGGATAGACCCAGAAGATACTGCTTAATCTTTCAACGGGTCAGCGATCGAGAACCTTGGCAATCTACAGAGTTGATTGCAACTTCTCATCGCTGTTGATCATTTTTGTGTCACTTTTGTGTTGTATTCACGTCTATAGCTAAAATGCCAAAATCCTAGCTTTTAACATCAATGGCAACAACAAGATGGCCTTGAAATTGAAGTTCAAGCTCCCATCGGAGTCCAGTGAAGAGAGTAACAGTTCTTCTACGCCGAAGGTTAAAATCAAGGCTCCAGTGAAGGATTCAGATGGCAACGCCAAGGCTAAAACCCACAGGGAAAAGGTCAAGGCACCAAAAGAGAAGACTAAACTAAAGATAAGTTTAGGGAAAAAGAACATAATCGACAACATCGGAATCGGTGAACAACAGCCAAGAGCTGTTCCGAAGGTGCGTATAAAGCCAACGAGGATTCCAGGAGAGGGATATGACTCAGAAGCACCTGATATAGAAGACGATCCATTGATTGAACATGGCATTGTAATCAGGTTTCTTGACGATGCTAATTTGGACTTTGTACATAATGGAGTGGAGTCAGGCGACCACTCGGGTATAAACGTGAAGTGGTTGAGCAGAGAGAAGGCGGTGGTGAAGGTTCATAACACATTGTACTCGGCAAGGCTATTGGACTTGCCTACGGTGACCGAATTCTTCAAGACCATAGACAGAAAGAACATATTCAAAACATTTGATGTATGTCAGATACTTCTTGTTCTTCATCAGATTAATCCCAATGATTTCAGTCAGGAAAAGGACTTCGAAGTGCCATCTTCTGTTAATTACATGCATCCTCTCTACCACATGTCACCGAAGTCTGAATTGAGACCCACCAACTACGTTCACAAGGATGGGTTGACCAAGCCGTTCGAAGATGTGTATAGAAGATTCAGGCCAAGAAAACAAAATCATCGGATTATGGAAGATATAGATCGCATAGTGGACGATTTGATAAGACTAGACGATGAAGCAGAGGAAAGTTACTTCGAATTCGTCGACTTGAGTAAACAGAATCGTTACGGCGCATCAAGCGTCACTCCCTCAGCATCCTCAACTCCGGTCCCCGCCAATTCTCACATAAGCACGGAAGAAGAGCCAGCAATCAGCCATGTGGATGATGAGGCCATAGAAGACGAGGAAGTGGAGATCGAAGCAGACCTTGAAGAGGAACTCACAAAAGCATTGGAGCACTCAGATGTCGAGTCCGAGAAGACTGAGATTACAATAGAGAAGGGTGACCAGCTCATGGTCGCAGGAGATGACCAAGAGATGGAATTCGAAGAAGAGCAGGACGAGGAGGATGATGACGACGAAGATGATGATGACGACGACGACGATGGCGAGGACGACGAGGACGCACAGGTCGATAAACAGCACATCAAAATGCTCGAGGAGGAGATAATAGATCTAGAGAAAGCCGTCGAGGTGCACAGAAGAGGTCTTGCATCCGCTACGCACAAGATGATGAAGATGAAGTTTCAATCAAGTTACAATACTCTTAAGGTTTCGCTAGAGAGCAAGAAGCACGAGCTTTCCCGAATAATACAAGAGCAAGAACAGAACCAGCAAAAGCTCAATCCGAAACAAATAGTGTCATCGCAGCACGTCATGGGTCCCGCGGATGAAGCGAACGACCAGGATAACGACGAAGAAGACGAAGAAGACGACGACGACGACAACGACGATGATGAGGTCAATGAAGGTGCCAATGCGGATGACACTCAAGCAGACAACACCAATTTTGACGATATAGATGACTTGTTTTAGGCCGTTCTTGTCTTGTCTCTCTTCTCATCTCCGTTGACTCAGGCCATCCCAAATTTCATGACACAAAACCACTTACTGAATATAAAAATTTCTCTATGGGAATATATATGACCAACTGTAGCATCTATTTCTAGGTTTTTGAGGATTTACCGAAAGACACGATCTCTACCAGTTACGTTGATCTAGTTCCTTTGAAATAAGTCCGGCGAGGAAGCGTATTTTTGGAAAACAACTAAAATGTCCACAAATTCCATCAAGTTATTAGCGAGCGATGTCCACAGGGGATTAGCAGAGCTAGTAGCGAAAAGGTTGGGACTTCGTTTGACGCCATCCGAGATCAACAGAGACTCTACTCGTGAAGTTCAGTTCTCAATTGGAGAGTCTGTGAGAGACGAGGATATTTTCATAATCTGCCAGATTGGATCTGGTGTGGTGAACGACAGGGTGATAGAGCTTATGATTATGATAAACGCATGTAAGACAGCCAGTGCCAGAAGAATAACTGTGATTCTCCCCAACTTCCCATACGCAAGACAAGACAGAAAGGATAAGTCGAGAGCTCCTATCACTGCGAAGTTAATGGCGGATATGTTGACTACTGCAGGATGCGACCATGTCATCACCATGGACTTACATGCTTCTCAAATACAAGGGTTCTTTGATGTTCCAGTCGACAACTTGTATGCGGAACCCAGTGTGGTCAGGTATATCAAGGAGACAATAAACTTCAAGGATGCCATTATTATTTCCCCGGACGCAGGTGGTGCTAAAAGAGCAGCAGGTTTGGCCGACAGGCTCGACTTGAATTTCGCCTTGATCCATAAGGAGAGGGCCCGTGCCAACGAGGTCTCGCGAATGGTGTTAGTTGGAGATGTCACAAACAAAATTTGCATAATCGTGGACGACATGGCGGACACCTGCGGAACCTTGGCCAAGGCCGCGGAGGTATTGTTAGACAACGGTGCCAGAGAAGTGATAGCGATCGTCACCCATGGAATATTGTCGGGTAATGCAATCAAGAACATTAACAACTCCAAGTTGACAAAGGTCGTATGCACCAACACTGTCCCATTCGAGGAGAAGTTGCAATTATGTCCCAAATTGGATACCATAGACGTTTCTGCAGTCATCGCTGAGTCGATTAGAAGATTGCACAACGGTGAGAGTATCTCATATTTATTCAAGAACACCCCTATGTAGTTTTCATACACATTTTACGTACATTTTACATCTTCTTTTCATCAATCCATCCGTTGACTTTGACTCCATATCTTGACCTATTTGGACAATTTTATTTTTATTGTTCCTAAATGCTCTCCAATTTTGACATCGAAAGAATCCACCCTCAACTCTTCCTCGAAAAAACATCGACAAGATGTCTAAAAACATAGAGGCATGTCTCTTTGGTAAGTAGATTATGTTCTGTATGTGTAGTAAAAATAGACTAACCAGTTAGACATGGATGGCACGCTCTTGAATACAGAGGACATCTACACAGAAGCGTTTTCTGAACTTCTAGCAGAATACGGCAAAGGACCCTTGACATGGGATTTCAAAATTCAGCTACAGGGACGCCCCGGCCCTGTAGCCAACAAGATGATGATAGAAAAATACAACTTGCCCATCACACCTGAAGAGTATTTGCAAAAAGCACTTGAAATACAGTCCACCAAATGGCATAAATCACGGTTTTTGCCAGGTGCTTTGGAGTTAATCCAGTATCTTTCCGAAAACAACATCCCCATAGCATTGGGAACGAGCTCAAATACCACCAACTATCAAAGAAAAACCAGCCATTTGGATGGTCAGTTCAAATATTTCAGACACCATATAGTTACAGGCGATGATCCAAGAATTCCCCCGGGAAAAGGAAAGCCCCATCCTCATATTTGGCATGCATGTTTGGAAAGTATCAACGAGGAGCGTAGGAACAACGAATTGCCCGAGATTTCGATCGAAAACTGCCTCATCTTTGAGGATGGTATCCCAGGCGTTGAATCTGGCATCGCAGCAGGAAGTCGGGTCATTTGGATACCTGCGAAAGAAGCTTTGGGGGTGTTGAACGGCAAAGAAAAAGAGATAATTCAAGATAAGGGTGAAATATTGCCTAGCCTAAAGGACTTCGATAAACAGAAGTACGGTTTATGAGCTGAATATATATGGGATGCTAAATATCCATATTACGTACGAAATACTAAGTAGGATTTTCTCATCGTAAAAAATAGCTATCTTAACTAAGTGTATCTTTATCTTTAAATACTATGATAGGCACAGACTCCTATCATATTCTAATACAACTAAGATCAACAGAAAGTAGCAACGAACCTAAAGACTATAGATTTTCACCAATCGAAGTAACTTGCATTGACTTGAACCAGAATCAAATGTCTCTAGATAACATTGCGAATGCTAGGACAGAGCCTATAAGAGCGAAATTATTAGGAGAAGGAGTCATCCGGTTGTTTAGGGAGTTTGAATCGGATATTGATGATGGAAACGGGTACACACAGACTCCCTTGAGAAACCCCGGGGATGATACAATGGTTGCAATTGTTGCTATCCCTACTTATTTCACTGCCACAGACATATTGAGCTTTATAGGGGACCATTTAATGGAGAAGATCACGAATGTTCGAATACTCAAGAGCGATAAGACGAACAGGTTCATGGTTTTGTTGAAGTTCAGCAATATAGTAGATGCGGCGCAATTCCAGCATGATTTCAATGGCAAGCCTTTCAATTCGATGGAGCCCGAGACATGTCACACTCTTTTCATCAGGTCAGTTGAGGTTGATGCCGACATAACAGAGCTTTGCAGCTTGAATGAAGATGAAAACTCGCTGATTCCTTTCTTATTGTTCGACCCTTTCACTCGAAATGTTGCTCAAAAAAACGATGAAAAGGAATCTACAGAAATTTTGCATGCCAACACTCAGTTTGTAGAGTTACCCACCTGCCCTGTTTGCTTGGAACGCATGGACTCAAATGTGTCGGGACTTATCACAATTCCTTGTCAGCATACATTCCACTGTCTGTGTTTGACAAAGTGGAAGGACGACACTTGCCCTATATGCCGATACTCTAATAATATATTTAATAATCAAGTGAGAAGAACGAATAGAAGATTGCTGGCTTTGGGTATCGTGCGACCGCATTCACTGTCGCTCGGAACAGATGCAGTGCTGGCATCCATGAGCCTGGAGAATGAGACGGGTGAACACTGTATGGAATGTGATGTTGATACTAATCTATGGATATGTCTAATCTGTGGAAACGTTGGATGCGACAGGTATGCTCCAGAACAACATTCTTTGAAGCATTTTGTAAATACTGGTCATTGCTTCGCTATGGAGCTTATTACATCCAGAGTTTGGGATTATGCAGGTGATAACTATGTTCATCGATTAGTTACAAATGAGTCCGATGGAAAGATCGTCGAACTACCAGAGAGAAATCAGTTTAGCAGCTCTTCTAAAGAAGTAGGCAAAGGTGCTTCTACCGAGTCAGACAAAGTGGATCAGGTTGGTTTCGAATACTCGCAATTACTTATTAGTCAATTGGCAAGTCAGCGAGAATATTATGAATCTTTATTGCAAGAGCGAAATCCCAAATCGAGGAGAGGGTCCTCTTTGGTAAACAACAGAAGTCCTGCAGACCTTCTCAACAAGGTCGATGACTTGGACAAAAGGGTTTTAGATTTAACTATTAACGTTATTCCTAATCTCAAAGCTAAATTGGCACTTAAAGATGACAAGGTGTCCAAACTATCAAAGGAGCTCAGTACTTCTAATTCCTTAAACCAGGCACTCTCCCAGAAAGTCGAGTTCCTTTCTGAGCAAAACACTTCCTTGAAAAGTCAGATAACGGAATTGACAGATAAAAATGCAGGTTTGAGCGAACAAGTTACCGATTTAATGTTTTTCCTCGACAATCAAGATCGCTTCAAAGATCAATCGGACGATGTCAAAGAGGGTACCGTTGTCGTTCAACAGTCTAGTAAGTCAAATAAGAAGGGCAAGGCTAAGAAGAAGAAGTGAAGTGTCAGGTCCATTTTGTTCTGCATATAATATAAGCATGTAAACTGCTGCGACTTGCGGCAAAACCACAAAAAAAGAAAATCGTGGGATTGATTGCAAATGAATCTCAGAATCTTTCTTGTTGAGTACTATTATCCCACCTCAGAAGCAACCGGCTCTGCACTACACGATATCGACTGAACTCAAGCCAACTGTAGCTCTAAAAAACTGATGAAATTGTATCAAGATATATAAACGCATTATATGAGCAACGCTGAAAAACATAAAAACACTCCTACCCATAGAAAGTTGCCATCATTCACTGAACTTATTGAGAGTTTCCCAAAAAATAAGAGTATAAGCGAGGATGTACCCAATGCCTCAAGACCTCCGTTGAACACTCGAATTTCTATGCCATCAGTATCTCACAGTCCAAAATCGTCATTAGAAAGCATTTCCAGCCAATCCGGATTAGATAGATTGCAACACAATAGACGACAGGAATCTGACCTTTCACCAGAACAACCCAAGAATTATAGATTTTCAAGCTACTCATACGATAAGCCTCCTCTGCATATCCATGATGACAGCTTTCCGGATCAGTTCAAGTTTCCTGCCAATTCGCAATCTACCTCGAGATTGGATACATTTCAAAGAAACCAATCAATCGATCTCAAAGGATCTCAAATACATAAACGCAGCATATCGCTACCATGGGAAGGTACAAAAGCGGCGCAAAATAACAAGAGAGACTTTTTGATTAGAATGTTCAACACGCTCAATAACATAGGTGACATAAATAACAAATCAGAGTCCATCAAAACTGAATTTCTCAAGCTACTAGAACAGAATCATGGAAACGATATTTCTCTCCATGAAAACATGATTGATGTTTCGTTTTCGACCTTTCCAAATATAACTCAATTGAGTGAAAGCTCTGTTGACCAGTTCATATCGAAGATTTCTAACGAGCAACTAGAAGGCCTCGCGAGAACTGTGGCTGAAACCAGTAATTTGATCAGCAGTTTATCGGGAGTGATACGGCAGTCTAGGGGATTTCAAAACCAGCCTACATTTATTGGCCCTATGTCACTGTACAATCCTTTGGATCCTTCCATCCAGGGTTCTCTGCAACGTCCAGCTTTGAAGAAAATCTCATCGAGTCTGAAAATAGAGAAGAGAAAACACAAGAGACAGCTTCTGAGTGCCAGTGGCTCTACCATCAACTTGAAGGTCAAAACACCATCACTCGATGAGTCTGATGTTGTGATGAAAGGAGGCTTGAACACAGAACTCAGTTCGCGCCCCAACCTAGTTTGCACCCATTGTCTATCGAAAAACACACCTGAGTGGAGAAGAGGTCCAGATGGCAGCAGAACTCTATGTAATGCATGTGGTCTATTCTATTCGAAGCTTATAAGACGGTTCGGCCTTTTTGATGCCGACAAGATAATGAAAGAAAGAAAATTTGCAGGCCACACAACAGACCGTAGGATCAATTGATGGCTGAGAACTAAAAGACACTCTATTCCCTCCTTTTCCTTCCAGATTTCACCCGCGAAACTCACACATCCTTTCACTTGTGAAACAGGATATATATGGTTTTTTACTGCCCTTTACCCTCCAAATGTTGGTTGATGAAGTAAGATAAATCCTCACCCATATAAGCACATAAATAGTGCACACTCATATGTTGGAATAATTTATACTTAAGTGTTGAATAATTCCTTATTTTTACGAACAATTACCACAAAAATAGTAAGTGATATTATCAATGACGACGAATATATTGAAAACTTTTATGTAAGACGTTCATCTTATGGTGGTGTAGGAACATAGTATTCAATATGTAGAGATCGATGGTGGGCCATCTAGTAAACTTCGGTCCTGCAGACACATTTCGAAATTTTTTAATTTTTTTTTTTTTGGTTCTAACTTCGATGAGCTAGTAAAAAATTCAGTCTTTGAAGTTTCTAGTTTGATTTTTCTTATTCATTCAGCAGATTATTAATTACCACGCATAGATGTCTGCTTCATCTGACTCCAAGCTTGTCACTAGCAGTAATGATGTTGCCTTCCCGAGAGGAGGAGCAACGGCGTTGACGCCAATGGAGGTGAAAGAAATTTCCAACGAGGCCGCTAGGGACGTTTTATTCGAGTCTACTAAACCAAATAAGAGAACAGGAAGCAGTCAGATGGGACCACTGTCTAAAAGATCGAAGAACTCGAAGAAACTGAAGAAATCTACGGACGACGAAGATGTAGAAGAACAAAAAGCGCAAATAGAGAATTTCAACTTCAAAAACTTGATTCCTGGGGTGACTCTTATAGGGCAAGTTTCCAGCATTAACAAGATGGATGTGACACTTTCGTTCGGAGATAATTTGTCAGGTTACATTCCAATCACTTCCATAAGTGCGGAGGTGACGAAACAACTAGAGATGGTCGATGCGGCCGAAGAAGAGAGCGATGATGAAGTCGCAGTCGACGAAGACGAACAAGAGACGACAACTGCAAATTTACACACCAAGACTCGTCCAGAATTACCAGATCTCCTGAAGTTGTTTTCAGTCGGACAATGGCTCAGAGCAAAAGTTGTTGAATCAACCAATACTAATACCAAAAAGAAAAGAATACAGCTTACTATAGACCCAGCAGAGGTAAATGAGGGGCTTGACACTTCTGACTTGATTCCTGGAAACATAATGCAATGTTCAGTGAAGTCTGTGGAAGACCATGGTGTGATTGTTGATGTGGGCAAGTCAGAATACTCTGGTTTCATATCGAAAAAGAATGTGAAGGAACTTGCCGGTGTTACGTTGCAATACCCAGGACAGACTTTCCTCGCCATCATACAGTCGAAACCGGCTAGACGAACCATAAATTTGGCGACTTTAGATGCAAGTTCGAAAAAGACTACTATATCCACAATATCCTCTATTGATTCCATTCAGCCAGGTATATTGGTAGATGCATTAGTCACCGATGTTACCAAGAACGGAGTTATAGCTAAGGTTTTTGGTATGGTGACGGCCACATTCAATCTTTCTAGTTTGCATGATTTCGATTTTAAACTGCTCAAGCATAAATTTGCCATTGGAAACCAGGTAAAAGCAAGGATAGCAGCAGTTCTTTTGAAAGAGGGAACTAAAAAATTGATCTTATCTAATTTGGCACATGTTTTATCTTTCAAGAGTGATCCAAATGAGATACCTGCCTTAGAATCGTTTCCAGTTGGTCACATATTCGACGAGGTAGAGGTAAGAGGATCTGACCCGAATTACATTTATGTCTCGTTCGGCTCCTCCACTTTATTTGGTGAGGTTCATCATTCCAAAGTAGATTCTGACAAAGTTTTGGAAATTGATTATAGTGTTGGATCAAAGCATAAGGCCAGGGTTATCGGATACAACAAGTTCGACAATCTTGTGATTTTATCGATGCAGCCTTCTGTCATAGAATCCAAGTACTTATCAACTGATGACATTCCTTTGGGATTATTGATTACTGATGCAGTTATTGTGTCCGTCTTACCTGAAGCATCCGGAATAATTTTAAAGATATTTGATGCGTTCGAAATAATGGTTCAGTCAAACCATATGTCTGATATTAAACTAGTTTACCCTGAGAAAAAGTTCAAAGTGGGATCAAAAATCAAAGCGAGAGTACTTAAAAGACAAGGTAGAAAGTTATTTGCCACTTTGAAGAGATCATTGGTCAATATAGAAGATGAAGTGGTTTTGAATGATTTCGATAAAGCTGCCATAGGTTTCAAGACACCTGCTACTGTGGAAAATTTTGTCCATAACGGTGCAATTGTTTCTTTCTTTGGAAACTTATCTGCTTTCTTGCCCAAGAATGAAATTTCTGAGACTTTTGTGAATAAAGCTAGTGATCATTTAAAACTTGGCCAAACCGTGAACGTAAGAATCGCCAGTATAAACGAAGATGCCAGAAAATTGATTGTTACTTTGAAACAATCCTCTAATCTTTCCGGCTCACTGCAAGATTCCATGTCCAACATAGAGTCAGGAAAAACCGTATCTGAGGTTGTCACGGTTGAAAAGACAAAGGATTCCTTGATCTGTGAGTTTGAAGGATTAGGTTTGCGTGCAGTTATCTATAGTGGTCATTTATCAGATGGTAACTTCGAACAAAATAGGGCTTTGTTGAAAAAGACCACCATCGGCCAAAGGTTTGAGGTCTTAGCTCTTGAAAAAGAATTGAAAAACAATATTGTTATTGTTTCTGCGAAGAAATCCTTGATCGAAGCATCGAAAAAGAATGAAGTTCCAGCGTATTTCAAAGATATTGTCACAGATGACAGGGTTATAAAGGGTTACATCAAATCGGTTACCAATATGGGACTTTTTGTTGCATTTGCAGGTAAATTAACGGGTCTTGTCTTGGCTAAGTATGCGGTCACATCGAAACTGGAAGACATTTTCCAAAAGTTTTACAAGTATCAATCTATATCTTGTAAGGTAATAAGAGTGGACAATGAGACTAAAAGATTTTTGTTGACTTTGGTGAACAAAAACACAGAAAATTCCTCAAATGAGACTATTTTGAATCCTATTGATAAATCCAAATTACATTTGAGTGAATACACTGCAGGTGTTATAACAAAAGCTAAGATAAATTCCATCAAAGGTACACAATTGAATGTTCAATTAGGAGACAATTTACAGGGTCGGGTAGATATAACTCAATGTTTTGACGATTTTTCTGATATCAAAAAACAGAAACAACCTTTATCGCAGTTTCAAAAGAACTCTGAGATTAAAGTTAAGGTAATCGGATTTCACGATGCTAAGAACCACAGATTTTTACCCGTAACTCATCAAAAGTCAAACAAAACGACTATTTTGGAATTATCTATGCTCTCCAAAGAACTTGAATCTCCGGACTCTTCTTCTTTGCCGAATCTCACAAGTTTTGACAAAGGTTCCGGATGTATGGCCTTCGTGAATAATATAACCAAAGGTTTCGTATGGGTCTCTATCACTCCACAAATAAGAGGACGTATCTCTTTCATGAATCTCACAGATGACCCTACAATTTTTGACGATTTGGAAAATAAGTTACCTATTGGAAGTGCACTTGAAGTCCAAGTTGATGATGTTGATATTGAACATAACATATTACACTTACGAGGAAGAAGTGGCGAATTGAAGTCATTCGAAGATGTCAAGGTGGGATCGAAATATCCATGTAGAGTTTTGAAGGTCAAAGACCAATTTGTTTTGGTTGAGTTGGCTAAGGATATCTTAGCCTCCTCTTTCATCACAGACGCATTAGATGACTACTCCGAGAAACTCAGCAATGTCTTCAAGGCTAATGATTTTGCAATTGCGAAGGTCGTTGCAATTGACGAAGGTAGCAATAAGATTGCAGTTTCATTGAAAACCTCTGAATCAAAGGACAGAATAATTGAATCAGTAAGTGATTTGAAGCGTGGGGATATTGTGAGAGGTTTCGTGAAGAACGTCACGAATGGTGGTTTATATGTGGCTCTTGGAAGATCCATACACGCATTGGTAAGAGTATCTGACTTATCTGATGCTTATTTGAAAGACTGGAAGAAATATTTCAAACCACACCAGGTTGTGAAGGGAAAAATATCTTCTTGTAAAGAGGAGGGCCGTGTTTTGATGACTCTTAAGGAGAGTGAAGTCAATGGAGACCTCAATACATTGAAGAAGTTCGAAGACTTAGAGGTCGGCGAAATATATGAAGGTTCTGTAAAAGGTGTCACTGATTTCGGTGTTTTCGTCAAATTAGACGGAACCTTAAATTTATCTGGTTTGTGCCATCATTCAGAGATCGCAGACAAAGACGTCAAAGACGTTTCTGCTTTGTTTGGTGAGGGTGATCGCGTTAAAGTCAAAATTTTAGCTGTTGATGGTGACAAAAAGCAATTGTCTCTAGGCATGAAAGCTTCTTACTTTAATGAAGATCAGGAAGACGCTTCAAGTGAACTGCAGGACGATGAGGCTGAATCTGAAATTAAAGATGACGATAGCGAAAGTGAACTGGATGCAGAGAACGACTCCGACGAAGAAATGGATGCGTTTGGCGAAGAAAGTGATTCTGATGAAGAGATGGAGGTTGATGAAAACAAGGACGAGACAAACAATAAGACCAATGGTTTATCTACCAATGGGTTTGATTGGACGGCTTCCATCTTGGATCAGGCTGACGATGATTCTTCCTCTGATGATGAAGACATACTCAGCAATGAGAAGAAAAAGAAAAAGAAGAGATCCGTCAAGAATGTAGTAGACAAGACTGCTGAGTTGAATACCAGAGCCCCTCAATCCGTCTCAGATTTCGAAAGGTTATTGGTGGGAAACCCCAATTCTTCGGTCATGTGGATGAACTACATGTCGTTCCAATTACAACTCAGTGAAATAGATAAGGCTAGAGAAATTGGAGAAAGAGCGCTCAAGACCATCAACTATCGTGATGAGCAAGAAAAGTTGAACATTTGGATCGCATTGCTCAACTTGGAAAACTCCTTCGGCACAGACGAAACATTGGATGAGACGTTCACACGCTCTTGCCAATATATGGACTCTCTTGTGATGCACCAGAAGCTATTGGGCATATTGGTCATGTCAGAGAAATTCGCCAAAGCCGACGCTCTTTACAGAGTTGCCATCAAAAAATTCGGAAAGGTGGTATCGACTTGGGTGCTGTACTGTTCCTACCTCTTGGACCGTAAGAGACATGATAATGCCCACGAGACCCTACTGAGAGCTTTACAGGCCTTGCCCAAGAAGGACCACATCGAAGTCGTCAGGAAATTCGCACATTTGGAATTTACCAAAGGTGACCAGGAACAAGGGCGCTCCTTGTTTGAGGGTTTGGTGGCCGATGCACCCAAGCGGATCGATTTGTGGAATGTCTACATCGATCAAGAGATCAAGGTCGGTGACAGGTCCAAGGTTGAGGACCTTTTTGAGAGAGTTTTGACCAAGAAGCTTTCTAGAAAACAAGCCAAGTTTTTCTTCTCAAAATGGTTGTCTTTTGAAGAAGAGAAAGGTGACGAGCAAGCTTGTGCAAGAGTCAAGGCTAAGGCTACAGAGTATGTACAATCTCATACAAAAGAAGAGTAAATATTTTCTTCTTCTTAACGAACAACTTGTTTATAAGATTTCTTCTACATTATATATATAATAGCATTTTACATCAGAAAATTTGTTGCAAAAAAATTTGTGGATTGCAAAAAGTAAGCAAAAAATCTCAGCGTCTAATTTAACTTCTTGTCAAAGTTACTCTCTATCCTGGGCTTGACATGACAAGAGACTCGTTACGAACAAGCATTGTCCATATCAACTCTTATGTGTTGGCAGGATTGATAATTCTAAGCAGTTTTCTTCTCTACGTGTTCACGTTTGAGAAGAGAGCAGTCTCTGAGGTGACGGGAGTCAGCTTTCAGTTGCTTTCTTCGGGGGCGTTCCAGCAACTCAAAGAATGCGTAGACGTCTCTGAAGGACATTCATGTTTTGACAGGTTCAAAGACAAGCTTGAGTCGGAACACAAGATTGGCGCCAGCACCTTTTCACATAGTCAACTCAAGCGGTAAGTTAACGCTAGCGGGTAAAAAACTGAATCAGAGAAAATTGATTACTAACTAGACTCAGATGTCTCGACACGACAAGCAACAACGTTGGCGACATGGACCTCCTTCTCAACATACAGGGCTGTTTCCACCAAGCCGATATCTTCGAGGCTGCAGTTTCACTTACTGGCCTTCGGGGCACCAATTGGGCGGTCAAAGTAGCAATGGCAGTAAGCGTGATTATCCAGCTATTGGTAAGTGGACATTACTTTGTTTCGATATTGTTCAGAGCTGGGGAGATCGAGGAGTTGGGGAAGCAATTGCAAAAGCTAACTCTGAAGACCGAGTTTCAAGATGAAAAGCAAGAGGAAATTCGTGATACGGCGTCAAGATTGAGCGATACCATCAGATTGGAGACCAAGAATATCCAGGACAGGCTCAACAAAGGTGGAGATGTTAGACGGGACTTAGAAAGATTGTACAGGTCGTTGGAGATGACTAATGATGAATGCAAAAGATTGAGCACCTACGTTTTCACCATCTACAACACATCGACTGCAGCAATTTTACCGCCCAAATCGTACGTGCCTGACCCCCTAGAGCAGAAGGAGAACGACGAGTCGGAAGCCATCGACCGGATTCAAGTGCTGAGCATCCCACAACAGATCTCAGTTGTGCATGACAATATTCCATCCACCTTGCATTATTCTGCAGACAGTTCAAAAACTACAGGAGATAAGCACCAGATCACGGATGGTGACTCAAAGAAACTTTCTTTCGACATCTCCACCCCCGAAGGTAGAAGTCAATTGAAGAGCTACATCAAAACTAACTTGGGTGCCAAACCCTCGGCTGAGTTGATTGAAACAAAGGTGTCTACTTTGCCGAACAACTCACTGAGCGTGCTCAACTCTATCAACCCTAATAACTCATCTGCGAACGACGATTCAAAGCACATGAATAGAATTCGCTATCAAGATGTGAACAAATGTGATCCCAACAACAAACGCTTCAAACGCATATTCATTTCGGGTAGAGGATGGGTCTCGTTAAAAAAGTTGGAAGAAGAAGAGCTGCTTTTCGGCTCCTCCAGCTTCGTCAGGCTCGATAATGACTGATTCATAATCCTTAGACGACCATACCTAGTGTATAAGGCTCTGTAATAATCCTGGGAACATCACACGCCCGTCCCTGGTGTCTTATGGCAGTCTTGCTCTGTATCTCACACATGAGCGCAGAGATGATAAGTCATTCTCTAATTTCACATGCGCAGTATATAAACACAAAATTTCTCTAAATTATGACAACAAATTATGACAAGAATCTATTGCATCCCCTGATCTTTACGTAGTACTCCAAAGTTGCAGAGTAATGGCAGAAAGCAATCGGAGTTCAAAGAGAAAGCTTTCAGAAGGCTCGATTAATGCATCGGAGAGTTCGACCTCTTCATTACAAACACCGGGCTCTCCAAGTATCGAGAGTAAAACAAGCGAGATATTCGAAAAGCTGGCAACAGATAGAGAGCTTGTTTCGGCTGCTGAGGTCCTTGCTCAACTAACAAATACAATCACACCACCACCTGGATGAGAAGAAGAAAATGGTGGCTCCAGCTCAGCGAAGAATGCTGGTACCCCGACTGAAGTCGGTACCCCATCTGAAGTTGTCCATGGTACAACAAAACATCCTTTGATCAATAAGGTCAACAAGGTATCTAGGCATCCATTAGTTACCAATGCAGTGAAATACTACGAGAATTCGAAGAAGAATTATGCTCCATTTAATTATGCTGCAGAGATTGTCGAGCGAGCTGCTTTACCCGTCGTCAACAAAATAGAGGTCAATTTAAACAACAGACACCAAGCTAGATTGGAGGCTGCTGCACTTGCATCTAATAGCTTAAGTCCACGAACAAGTAAGAGACGGAGAGTGTTATCGGATGTGGATGTCCATAGTTGTGATGTCGAAGCTGTGAACAAGAAAGTTTCATTGGAAACTAAAAGAAGACTACAATTTTGCTTGAATTTACTTAGACTAGCCAATGACAACATTAACAGTAAAATAAATCTGTTGCAAAATAAAGTGGCCAAGAAGGAGAAGGCTATCAAATTGAAGAGAGAAAATCACCAGCATAATCAAGATAAAGAAGACCCAACTGAAAGTATTGCTATTTCTCAGGATGCTGAGCAAGAAACAAAGACCGAGATAGTCACGACTGTCAAGAAGATTATACATATAATATCCAATTTCAGACCTTCATCACTAAGTGCGGAATCTAAGCTCGACGACGACGAAAATAGAATTGACGAAAACCAAGAACTAAAATCAACAATTCGTGACATAATACTTAAACTTCCATCTACGATTCAACAAAGTGCTGCAAATAACAATTCGGCGCAACAAGCCAATGATAAAATATTTGTTATTGCCAAAGAATCGTTGGAAATGATATCCAAATTAACGAATGTCTTTAATGATCAGTTACAGAAAGCAGAAAATTGGGTTGTTGGTGATAACGAAGGAATTAGTCCTGAGAAAAATAATAGTGAGCAGATACTGTCGGACACAGAAGTCTTGAATGAGAAGAAAAGAGAAGAGTTAGAGAAGACTAGTGCGTAGCTCAGGTATTAATTTTTACATGCCCCTCAATGTGTGAAGTGGTTTGAACTCACATTCATAATAACCTTTTTTTAAGTGGATCCTTATATACCCCATTTTCCATTTTTTGTGTATTGCGTATACTTAACTCAACACCCAACAGTATGAATGTGATTTTATATTAGCTTCAAGGGTCTTGTACCAGTTGCAATATTTCATATTTCCTTATTAGGAATACAAATTATATCAATATACCTAATTAAGTAATTTTGCTAAATGAAAATATTAATTTCCTAAAATGGATAACTGATTGAATATTGTAGCTCTTTTTTTGATGTGATAGAAGTCCATGTTCATTTCATGCACCTTCTAGGAATGTTGATGATGATTCAAATTACTACAAGCAGTAATTCAATAATTTGATGTTACCTGTTTTGCTGTCTATGGGAATTTAAGATGGAGAAGCGAGGGACACACGTACGTATAACTGTAATCAGTAATAGGAAATTATTATAAATATAAGGAACCAAGTTCCAGTAACATCCTTTTGTAAAAATCTGTTTTAACGACTCTTTTTGTTATACTGGAAATTAAATTGTTCTATTGACTGAAAAAAATGTCGGGTCAATTGCACTTTACAGAGGACGATGTTCTCAGAATTAGGACATCATGGTGTGACATACAGACAAACAACAGATATCATAAAGATTCATTCATTTCTAGATTGTACTCTAATTTGAATGCCGCAAACCCAGAATTGAAAAAGACAATTAATGGAGAGACCTTGAGTGAGGACTCTATGCTCTTTGGAGACTTATTGACTTACTCGGTTAACTATTTACATGACTCTCAAAGGTTTGACAAATTTGTCCAACTCTTCTGTGAAGAAAATGTCAGATTTGTTGCGAATACTGTGAAGTATCTTGAGCCAATGGGCTCAGCTTTGATGCAAACACTCAAGCAATGGCTTGGTGGAAAATTACAATCTGATTTGGAGAATCTCTGGGTAAAATTGTACATATTTGTTGCTAATCAATTGTTGACTTACTCTAACGATTCAGACGGAGAAAGCGATGTTTGTTCGACTTTCAGTCGTGACTCCATTCGAGCAACAGATGAAAGTGAAGAGGAAGAAATTGCACCTCTTAATGTTAGGCCGAAAACGCCATTAGAGGCTGCAGAAGAAACCATTCCTATTCCAGAACCAAAGAGGGAAATTGTTTCTGAAAATACCCAAGACTATAATGAGATCAATGAATTAGGGCAGTATGAGGTTGATAATGGCAGTAATGAATTCAAAGGTGAAATCGAGCAGCCAAAATCCGCCTACAAAGTTGTCCTGTTTGACTTAACCAAAAATGATAAATACCGTGGTTTCAGAAGAAGTGTCCACTTCAGTACTCCCGGGGAGCAAATCTCTATTTCCACCCCAGAAGCACCTACCTTTCAAAGAGTTCACACGGAGGATGATACTGTAGATTTTGACCAAAAGCGTATCAGCACTATCAATACAGGTTCGACCACATCGTTGAATTCTTTTGATCCAAGGAAATTGAAGAGAGCCAGCAGCATTCATTCGGAGCAAAAACTCGGTGGATTTGTTCCCCAGAAGTTTGAGGATAACGATCTTCCCCCTACTCCAAAAGTTGAGGATGCCGAATCGGAGCTTTTTGAAGATGCTGTTGATGCATATCAATTTCCAGATCCGGTGCTTACACCAAGGTCTTCAAGAAGACCCCAAAGTACGCATGGATCCCCAAGCAATGACGATCTTCAAAATTGTGAAGCTGAGTCGACTAATAGCGAAAATAAAGCAGATTTGAGAAAACTCAGATTGAACAAGCCAATGAGAAAGATTGTCGATACCCCAGAAGATGAATTTAAGAAGGACAATGAAAAATCATTTGGTTTTGATCCTCGCAAGTCTATTAGCAGGAGATCTACTTTAAGCACAAGTAGCTTTCAGTCTTTTGAAGATAACAAATCTAACGAAGACGCTACCAGTGCAATGTCAGAATCTATTTCATTAAGCCATAAAATGAAAGAGGAGAGGAACAATCAAATTAACTTGGACATTGATACTAAACACGATGGAACGAAAGGCTTGACGCCAATTGTCGAAACTGATTATGATGACGCTTCATCCAGATACGACAGCAGTGATGATGATGTTTCGTCATCTCGTAGTTCAAACAACGAACGCAAGAGAATTGTAAGCGACTCAGATGACGTCAGTTCCAACGACTCTTCATTATCCTTACACAACAGTGACTACAGATCTTCTATCAGTTCAGGAACTGAAGCTAGTTCTAACCACTCTCCATTGATAGGAAACTTCAGAAAGGAATTCCCAACTCATAAGACTAATGTTAGTGACATTAGCTCAATTGGTAATTTCAATGCACCAGGCCTGGCTACAAAATCCCTTGCATCGAGGTCTACGTCGTCTTTGTTATTGCCCAAGGATCCTGAACAATTGAAGAACAGAGTGTCATTGGGCTTCATGAGGAGCAGTTTCGTTTTGAAGAAGGAGATGGAGCAGATGGGCTACAACATACCTGAGAATATCTTCACAAAGCCTCCAACTATTCCAGCAGCTCAACAGGCAAGAGGAAGCAGAGAGACATTGTCATCTTCCTCCTCCTCAGACAATGACTGTTTTGACTTGATCAATTCGTTTAGCATTGAGGCCCCTGTGAAGACAAAGGTAAGGAAGAACAGGCTTACGACATCTTCTACACCAAACCTAAACGGAAACCAAAGAAATGTTTTTGGCTACACATCCATTGTTATGGATCCTCCGCAAGACGCTCAACCGGCCAAGAAGGAGAAGTCTGTGAAGAAGAGATTCAGCCTTAGTTCTTTGTTCTCTAGAAAGAAGTCTTCGCTTAAAACCAAGAACATCTCTGCACCAATGCAGAATTCTACGTCGGCCTACCAGTCGCAAGCAGATTTAGCATCCATCTGCACTGTCGAATCAAATCACTCGTCTATCTCAGGGTTTTCTTTTTTCAGCAGGAGAAAGTCCCTGATTGATACCAGATACAGCGTTTATGGCGCTCACTCTAGGAAGGACCTGAAATACCAAATCAAGTCTGTCCCCTACAAAGTCTTTGCATAATCTCCTAGCATGTGCTATTCTCGACAGAAGCTGATGCTTGACGCTGGCCGACAATCGACATAGCCGGGGCTTACATTGTAAGTCCTTCTGCGTTCTTGCCCGATGGGCAAGAACTCAATGGTCGTTCGAAACACAGCTTAATGATTGTGTGCTTCACGCTACATCGATTCTACGGCAGTTACCGGCGCACCACTCTAATACCTTTTTTTATATGTAGTTTACGTACGACTAAATGTAACTAAATGTACCTATCACCAGGGCAGGGTCCTTTTAATTCTTACGAGTATCTATCGTTATTCCACTCTACATGTGTAGCTCTTAGCAATCTTCGCTAACCACTCCTTCGCCCATCACACCTGGTCGCTTACCTCGCCTTTTATGCCATCCCATTATACTCTATTATTCTACAAAAAAACGGCTATTGCTCCTGCCAGTCGTTGTTTCCATCCCTTGAGCTATATCGGCGTCTCGGTTATCGTTTCTCTGCCATTCTGCTTGCGTAGATCTATGTACTGGATAGATCAAAAATTAGTTCTTTATAATGCAATATGCTCGAAACCAATTTAACCTATTTGGGTTAATTAATATCCTGAAAGTCTGAGGCTCCTGAAATCATCTCAATAGAAAGCCCTGCAAGGATACTTCTTTGGGTACATACAGGGAGAAGATAGGTCAGATGTACTAATCTAGGGATACCAAAGAAGCTAAAAGACCAAAACCAGTCCTGGTGATCTTGCATAGATTTGGTAGGCTCGATGCGGGTACAAATGGTGAACAAAGAAGATGAAACCAAGTATTCACTGGGGCATTATATTCGTTGTAGTGAGCCGACGTAAGAGGGATCCAGAATTCCTAATTAATTAACAAGCTGAAAATGGTTAGCACCGAGCAATAACGTATTAATAGGATGGTATACGTAAAAAAAAAAAGTAGGTTTAAAGAGAAGCCTTTATCCCCGGAGTAAACTTTTATAGTGTTTCAGCACTGAAAGTTAGTCTGTAGTGGAAAAAGTTTTTTTAGGAGCGAAGATGGTGTCAGAGGGAACGTATCAGGGCCATCCGATGTTTGACCTCAACCTCAGCTTGTACGAGATCAACTGTTTAAAGAAGATTTGGAAAAGTTTGGACATCGTCCATTTTCCAAAGGTGCAACTAAGGAACAAGCGTTTTTCTATGGTAAGCTGTGATGAGAGATCACAGCTTATAGGATCTGGCACATGGCAGTACAACAATAGCCGTCTTGCGGAGTTTGAACACAAGCTTTGCTCTTACGTGCATCACTTGGAGTCTGACAGCAACGAGAAGCTGTTTTTCGACAACGAGTCCACGTTCGATTCAAGGGTGGTTGAGACAGTGAAATGGAGCTACCAGGTGATGTCTCTCATCACGTTGGTGACTACGCTTGTGGACCACCTCGAGTTCAACAAAGGCATGCCTGTTGACATGATCATAAGCACAAGTAAAAAGAATAGCAGGATCTGGCTGTTAACTGCGGAGCACTACAGTATACTAGGTGAAAGCACCATATTGACGATGTTGGATCTTCTTGGGAGAGATGCATTTTCTATTGAGCAAGAGTTGATATTCATCAAGTTCTATTCCAGGCTTACCACATTACTTATGTTGAATTCAAGAGATCCTGAGATTACTACGGCAGCAGAAGCTGACAATGTCTCAACTTCATCACCTTCGTCGCTGATGAGAAGATCGAGTTACGGAGAGTCACAACTATCACTTTATGATGATGCAGATGATACTATATCACTTATAACTATTGATCAAAGTCAGGAAATCGATTTCAAGCGACTGATAGACGACGTTCCCGATTACGTCTCTATTTTCACGGACGTGGTAGACGAGGAGTTGACAGAATCCCAAGAAGATGATACTTCTTATGATCTCCTCAACTCCTTCGATGCCACGGGCAATAAGAAGAAACTTGAAAGAAAGAAGTCGAAAACTTTGCAGAGGCTCAACAGGTTGAACCCCCGTAACATAAAATTAAGTTCAAAGCGTCACTCTTTCATACGATTTCCAGATTTCAGCTGATTCCAGCCAGCCTTGATCAGCTGCGTCATTCATAGATTCAATTACTTAATTGTATAATACTTCATTCAATCTTTCAAGATTTGATTCCTGGCCATATAGTGTTGGTGTTTTATTAATTGAACGTCTTCATTTATGAAATAGTAAATACATTGCATAAACTGAGAAGGTAAAAACCAAAGAAATACGACCTTCACTGGTGATTTCTTTTGATGCATAAGTTTTATTTCAAGCACTGATCGCTATCACAGTTTGAATACTCATCAACTATGCAACTTGACTTATTGGTTTGCCCGTAGAAGTGACTATGTTTATCCAGTCTTGTAAACTCACTGAACTCTGGTTGTATTGTAGCATTGTGGATGCCATACCTGTGTAAAATCTCTCTGACTTCTCCAACAACAGTCAAAAACCCTTTCTTGTTCATTTCGTCCTTGTTTAATTCGAGATTGTCAGCAAGCTCTAAATGCAACGTTGCAATCAAAATGTCCTCGTTAAGGTTCCACACATGAAAATCGTGAATAGATTTCACAGAGGGTAGTTTCATAACTTTCTCCACTATCAAGTTTGAGTCTACGCTGGATGGGGTGGCCTGGAGTAATATCTTTGACGATTTACGGCACAACAGAAGGGCCGACGAAAATATGATAACAGTGATAACTAACGAGACAGCCGGGTCCGTGTAATATCTCCAAGAGTAAGTGGTCTTCCAAATGAACAATGCTGAAACTATAACTCCAATATTTCCCAAGGCATCTCCGAGAACATGCAAAAACACACCCTCCATGTTCATCGATTTCTTCGTTTCGTGTTTATGTTCGTCTTCAATCAACGGAGAATGCTCGTTGTATCTCTCTATAACTTGGTCCGGAAGGAATTCTGTCACATCAGAGGAAGACTCGTGTGCTTCATCATGAACCCCTGTAGCCTCCTCCAAATCCTGGTGCGAATGGCCATGCTCTACACCACTGCCGTGCGAATGGCCTCCACCATGAGAATGCCCGTGTTCGTGGAAAAGCACTAACCCAACTCCGTTACTTAGAAGCCCTGCGATACCCACAAACAAAACCAACTTAGGTTGTTTTATTACCTCTGGTTCGAAGAACCTTTGGATAGCGTCGATCACAATGGTAAAACACAAAGCAAGCAAAAATACAGCATTGACAAGTGCTCCCAAAATCTCTGCCCTCTGCCACCCGTAAGTGTAGTTTCTATCTGCTGGCTTGTCGTTCTTGACCTTTACTGCCCAAAGCGCAATTACTAACGAAATTATATCGTTAAGCATGTGGAATGAGTCTGCAATTAGTGCCAATGAGTGAACTCCATATCCGACGATAGCCTCCAAAAGGAAGAACACAGTGTCCAACACTAATAGTGACACTATTCTTATCTCCTTACCTTTCATTTTGCTTCTAAACTGTTTCCTTAAAGAATAAAGAGCTGATAGTGGAACCCTTATATTCGTAATCACGGTTCAAAGGACTTTTAAGCGAGTCCGAAGGTGGAAAAATATTCCAGCACGTGGATTTTCATATTTCCGCCAGCAAGCAAATAGCTACTACAGTGTTGAATTTCACTCGTATCAACGTTCTCATGATGGATATAGAGATCTATGTACCTATACTATGAGTCTCGCGAGGTTGATGAAGCTCCAAAAAAAAAAAAGGAAAAAAGATGTTGCTTCAACCCACTCAGAAGACGCAACAATAAAATGAGAGCCAGCGAAAAGACTTAACTTAACTCGACAAATTGTCCGCAGACAGTCTCTGGTGAACTGGACCATGCCATAAACAATGCAGGGGTGAGTCTTCGAGGCTCTGTAGTATTATATACTCTGTCGTGCGCCATGCTCTTAATGGTCTGATTTCCCAAGCAACTCGTTGAAGCTAATGCGCTGGCCAAAACGAGGGTCCTGTGGAGTCACGAGAGGCGGCATTGGATGACTGAACTGCTGTGGTGGGTAGGGTGCCATGTTGGGGAGCTGTGGAGGTGCCACCGGAAAGGAGTAATGAGGGAAGCCCTGGGGAGGCACCTGCAATGGATAGCCTTGAGGGATGTAGTTAGGGGGAAGGTTCATGCGATTGACGGGGCTGGTGGTGTTAACTGGGGGATTGTAGATTTGCGAAAC
Source organism: Debaryomycetaceae sp. UCDFST 68-768.1 (assembly GCA_031081845.1). NCBI lineage: Eukaryota > Fungi > Ascomycota > Pichiomycetes > Serinales > Debaryomycetaceae > Debaryomycetaceae sp. UCDFST 68-768.1. Next base: position 1,468,393 of record JARYTA010000002.1, on the reverse strand, counting down.
AGGCATCTGGGGGGTGGATACGACGTTTGCGGCAGGGTTGGCCTGTTTGGGGGACGTCTTGAACGACGGCTTTGGGAGATTCAAGGCAGCAGGGGAAGAATGGAACGATGAACCTGCATACGTTTCTTCGGTCAGAGATGCTCTCTTATCTTTGCTAGCTTTACCTTGCTTCTTGTTTTGTTTGTTGCCGGTGTAGTCTCCAGAAAAGTTGGGCTTTTCGCCACTGGGTAACAGAGGTGCCGCCAACTGCTTCTTTTTGCCCTTACCGTTCTCACCACTCACATCAGCACCTTTCTTCTTCAGCTTGGCAGCTGCTGCTTTTTCGCTGCTTTCCGGAGCCGGCTTCTCGCTCTTCTTCTGTGTAGACTTGGAGCCTGAGCTTTCCGAACTTCCATCGTTGCTCCCCTTCTTTTTCGATGCTCCCGATGATTTGCGACTCCCCTTCTTTCCAGCCCTTCCAAAGTCTACCATCTCGCCGCTAGGGAGTGTACTAACCACCTCAGGGATTTTAACACTCTTTACCTTGCTGCTCTTTAAAAGACCTAATGTTTGGCCACCAAAGTCAACCTCCTTTCCAGAGTGCTGCGGGTTCACTTCATGCAACATCATTCTATATGTGTTTCTTTTTATATTTAAGACTATTTTTGCTTAGAATATCTGATGTATTGTACTTATAAACCATGGATTTCTGATACTCTTATGGTAATAACCCTTTATCAATTAGTTTTTTTAATATGATCAAAATCGATGATGATTCCGTGACCCAATTTACACGCAGGATTATATTCAGTACTGGATTTACTCACCTCCACCAACGACGATAAGTGATAGGAGGCGGAGGAAGAGGATACAAAGCGTACATATGGAGTGGTGTGGACATAATGACGTACATTTGGATGGTATGATATCTCACAGAGAATAAATAGAGGCCACGCCTATCACACTACAACCCAATACACATAGTAGCATTGAGTTGTTAATGGAACCACCAAAGGAAATGGCAGAACCATACATGGTCAAGGCTATGACAGATAAGAAACCACTTGTGACAGCCAAGGTGATGCCAAATATGTGATTGAGCACTCTCGCGTCTCCGTGGGTGAATTTGGAGTCGTTGTAAGCGAGAAACAAATAGCCTAGAAATGCACCTAATGGTTGCGAAAACGCACCCAAGGTGCCACTTACGGCTATTGCTTTCACTTTTGGGTACTTCTTTTTCGAAGAAGAAAACAGGTAGAATAGAGGAAGGCACATTGAGAACCCCTCGGTGAAATTGTGAACCGTCAAGCTCAAGAATATGGAGAACCCAAGTTGGGGATTCGTCTGGGAGGTGACAAAGGTAATGAAGCCTTCTGGTAGCTTGTGCAAAGTTATAGCGAGGGTAGTCTGAATTCCAATTAAGAACAACCTTGAGAATGGGGATGTGACATGGTGGTGGTGGGTTTTGTTGTGACTTTCGATATCATGCCCGCTTTCATTGTTGCTCTTAAGGCATGTTCTGCTGGAAATAGACTCGCTGCTATTCAGGGATAGGTGGTGGTGGTGGTGGTGGTGATCTCTCACGAGAGTCGGTATTTCACAACTATGTAGCTCGTGTGTATTCATTGTGTTATGGTCATGAAACAAGCATGCTTCTGCCGATGAGTATCCTTTGCATTCGCCTATAGCCATTTCGTTCGTCGAATGCGACGAAATCAAGTGGAACAACGACTTCTTGGAAGCATTATGCGGTATCCCAGATTCATTATTTATCAAAGGAGTATTTTCAGTATCTATTGTGTCGTGAGGTGCTTCCCATGCCAGTTCTTCATCTGCTGGTGCTATCTTGCGAGCCGAGCCTATAGGTCCTACGCCATCGCCATTTGAAAAAATCGGAGCAGATATATCCGTCATGGGCAGATATTGGATGCTTTCTTCAATATCGGGCTGTCTGCTGTTATCAGCGTGGCCCATATGGTGATGGCTGTGCCCTTCTTCCCCATTACTGTGATTGCAATGTACCACCGACTCGCTCGTTAACACATGAAGGATCCCATTGAACAAGACGTAAAGTAATGCACCTCCTACATATCCCATGGTCACAGTGAAGCTGGTCTGCCTCTCGATATTCCTACCGTCGTCCTCTGACTCAGACAAGGCCTCATAAATGTAATTCGATGATTCCGGAAGTAGTCTAGCTAATGCTGTGAAAAGTAGACACCCTGCGCTAAACGATAATGACCCGTTCAAAATACTGTAGTTCTCCTCCAAACGAAACTTGTACCGTCTACTGATGAACTTGGGCACCACCAAGTAGTATATGTTGTCTATAAATATCACCATGCATCCTAGTAAGCATAGACATGAAGAAATCAATGTCAACATCCATCCCTGTTCATGGCACCAGTTTGATAACACGATCATCCTAGTATGATGAAAATGATTACAGAAGAATATGACAAGAAGATATGTTCAGTAAGAAAGACGCTGGAGATAAAGCTCCTTGAGATGTTGCTTGAAGTACTGAGCAGACCTCTGTGGTTATTGAGGTCACACGTGACGGAAAGCTCTAGATGGATCTACGATGACTTGCGGTATGATCTAAGTCTAAGTAAGGAGTACGCACACTGCTCAGATATGGTTACGCTCTGTGTGTGGATTGATGGTCGCAGTTCGTGAAATACGTAGTGAAATTTGTAGTGAAATACGTAGTCAAATAGGCAATAATACAAAACGTATTTAGATGTATTGTTTATGTGTACAAGCTGGTATATATGTTCGACTATGAATTTGTCGTGAAATCGATCAGAGGGCCTCAGTCACTTTTCGACAGTTCGCCCGCATACTGCGGCAATGAGGAGTACTTTTTGGACTTAGACTTGAACTTGAAAGGCAACTTCTTTCCACTGGGCTTGAACTTGTACTTTTTGAGATGCTTCAAGTCCAAACTGCTTTTGTTGACCCAAACAAATAGATACATGGCCAATCCCATAATTGCCACTGCTGTAGGCATACTCATAATGATGAAGTACTTTTCGTAGTCAATGTTGTCCACAGCCTCGGCTTCCTTGCCAGTAATCTGGTCCATGTACTTTTGGTCCAATTTTTTGAGATCCTCTTGATGACCCTTGGCTACTGTTGCGCCCTTTACTATCTCAATGACGACATAACTGTCCAAATGTTCAAACTCTTCGTCTTTGACACCTTCAGGCTGGATGGAAATCAAGACCTTCCTGTAGAAATCTTTGGGTTCAAACCATGCTTCATCAATAGTCAACGGGTAAAACCCTTGGATATTGGGTACCCACTCAGAAGTAAAAAGCGAAGCCTCCAACTTCCCGCCCTTCTGCATGACACTGCTTCTCCTCTCAATTATGTCCTCCGTACTTTCATTGAATTCCCTCTTCAACCCCTTTTGACGCAAACTTTCCTTGACATAGGACAAGTGGATTCTTACGTTTTCCACATCTGGGAAAAACTTGCTATACCAGCTAATGAAGTACGTTTTGTCCATCTGCAATTTCTGATTGTCATGCGGAGTACAGAATGGCTCAGAAGGAATGTCCTTACCCATTCCCTTCTTGAAGTATCTGTCTGGAGTACATCTAATCAACGGATCAAGCTCATGGAATGACGAATCCTCCTCTATGTATTGAACGTCTTTGATATGCTCCTCCTCTCCTGTGTCCGCTCCCTTAACTTTGTGTTTGGGGATTAAAACCGTTGTAGGTGTTGAAAACCACGTTCCATAAGTTGGCCGAGCCTTCTCCGTGATTCCATTTTTGAGCTTCGGCGAAATTGTCTTTGGAGCTCCATTCTTGTTTAACGAAACCCATTTTTCTAGTCCATTTGTTTCCTTTGGAGGTTTACCATTGAAAGTAACTCCAGCTATGACTGTTGGGGTAACATGAGTGAGTTCCCCATTTTTGAGCGTTCGGATCCATGGTTGTGGCGCTTCTTCCTCTTCTTCGATTGGTCCTCCATTCTCTTTGATTTCTTGTTGTTTCTTGTAATCCGGATTTACAATAACGTCCTTGAATCTTTTCTCCAATGGTACCGGTGCTTTTGTAATAGAAGGTGCCGATACAGCCTCTGCACTGGCAAGTACGAAAGCTAGGTATATAAGATTTATAGCCTTCATGATGTGACTATTGATTTATAGTTGATAGTGGAATCGAGAAAAAGCGAGTAAGAAACTAAGCAATTTTTTTTTCAGCTTCCGGCGATAGCGAAAATCAATGAAAACACTTTATATAAGCTAATTGCGGCCTATATGTATTAATTTACAAGCGGGAGCTTGTTCAGACCGCTGGATATGATATACTAATCTAATTCTGCTCGCAAAACCGGGCAATTTACTGGTACTTGGTGGAAATGTAAATTATATATGGGAGAATGCACAGAAAGAACGTCTGGTAATCGAGTGGTAAGCTTGAACAGACCTAAAAAAATTTAGAGAACTGTCTTAGCACCTGCACGAATGTGACTGATAGGTAAGAGCGCAAGGCATAATTGTGTCTGTTTGTGCGTTAAGTTGTATTCTAGTAGAATACCCTGATAGCGTGTTCTAGTAGTGTACTATGTCTAGTTTGTACTTGAGCTCGTTAACAAGAGTAGGACGCTGCGAGTATGGAGTCTCAATGAAAAACGAGTGGGCTGAATCTACTTTGCCTTCGAGTAGTTGCACCGTCTGAGAAGCAAATTCCACGAGCGGAGCGTGTTTAGTTTCGAGATATTGCAGGATAAACCTGTTGGGCAAACTTGGGGAAGTGAGACACTTGATATAGGCAAATAAGAGAAGCTCAGAAGAGGAGATTCTCTCGTTGTCAAGTATGAAGCTTGCTATCTCGGCTCTTCCGAAACTTTTCTTGAGCTTGTATATGTGACTTAAAAAGGTCTCTAGTCTTTGCGCACACCTCATAATGTACTGGCCCTCCTTCATCAACTCTTTCTCTCGTCTTTTTATCAATATTTGTTTCTCGTGCAAAGAACTGATAGGAGCATGTTCCCTTGCATCTTCGTCGTCCACATCGTCGTTTACATACTCTGTCTGGGCCACTTCACTGCCCAGTCGTACAAAATCTAACATCCCACTCCGAGCAGCAGATATTCCTAAATGTTCTGAAACATTTTGTGCGTGGTTATAGAACTTCAAAGGCTGATTGTACATCATTGGGAATGGCAAATACCCTTTGAATAACTTTCGGGTATAATCCTCGTAATTGCGAGATAATATATACAAATTGAATTGGTTGATGCCATCCAAACTAGTTTCTATCAAATTTATAATAGCCTTGTTCACCAACTGATCGTGTTTGTCAAAACTGTCGTCTGCCACCCCACTACTATCTTTCTTGTACTTTGTGATGACATGTTCAGTTATATTGCTGTATCCATGGTACTTGTGTTCATTATCTTCTATCAAGACGGGAAGTCTTCCAGTATCTGAAATATTTGTGTTGCAAGAGGGCACAATTTTCACCTCTTCGTCATCACCTCCGAAATGCAAATACAAAAACCAAATGCAGGCGAACGACTCTGGTGATATGATAGAGCATTCCCTGTCTTTTCCCCATATGTGAAGCTCAAGCATACGGACTTTGAGTTCTAAAGACTGAGAAATTGCACCTTTCTAGCCTTATATACAAATGTCGCAAATTGAAATGTCGTAATTAAATGTCGTATATTCTGGCACATCAAATCTTTCTGATGAAATAGTCTTTAACACCAGTAGTCTAGTTATTGCCGTACTAAAGACGCTTATATTATCTTCTGATTGATGTTTGTCTCGGGGGAGAAGAAGAAACGATTGTCGTCTGACATAATCGGTCAGCTAGAAGATGATTTGGAAGCAAATCAGTTAGATTTCAATAATTGGAACAAACTTATAAAGCAGGTTCTCATCAAAGATAAAGAGGAGCAAGTGAGATCTGTCTTCTCGAAATACCTCAGCATATTCAAACATGATGTAAGTATATTATTGGGATTTTGATACATGTTAGTGGAGTAAATATTAACAAGAAGTAGAGCACTCAGTGGTGCAACTACATAAACTATGAAATGAACAGAGGCGAATTTCAAAAGGTAGAAGCGTTATTCCCCAAGTGTTTTCTGATAACTCATAGTGTAGAATTATTTCGATTATACGTTTCATATGTTCGTCGTGTGAATGATGTCATCACTGGGGGAGAAGTAGCAAGAAGAACAGTTATTCAGGCCTTTGAATTTGCAATTAATAAAGTTGGAATAGATATATTCAGTGGTCCTTTATGGGGTGACTATCTTGATTTTTTGAAGTCTTGGACCCCCACAGCATCGTGGGAACAGCAACAAAAGATTGATTTGATCAGAAAAGTGTACAAGAAGTTTTTCGTTGTTCCTACGGAAAACATTGAAACCTCGTGGTCACAATATACGAAATGGGAAAACGAGATAAATTCATCGACTTCAAGTAAATTTATCTCCGAGAAGTCAGCTGAATTTATGCTTGCGAGATCGTGGAACACTGAGTGGCACAATATCACAGAGAACCGTTTGAAAAGGGTAACCTCTCCTAAGGGTATTAAAAATAAAGACATAAAATATCAACTAAAACTATGGTTCAACTGGATACAATTGGAGAAAGCCAATAAACTTCAGCTCAAAGATGAGTCTCTTGTTCAACAACGAATTGAGTACGTCTTTAAACAAGCAACTATGGCTTTACCCTTCGTTCCAGAGTTGTGGTTTAAGTATGGTAAGTTTTTGGTTTCCAATAACGAAGAAGCTAACTTGTCAAGATCAATTGAGTTGATCGAAGAGGGTTTGATTTTGAACCCTAGGAGTTTGCTTCTTACCTTCGATTTATGTGAGTTTTACGAAAAAGACAATAATATTGAAAAGATTAGACAAACATATAAAAACACAATTAAGTACCTAAAAGAAGATTATGAGAAAATTACCGCCAAGATTGAGGATATAATGAAGCGCTCATCGGTGTCAGATGAAATCAAAGATGAAGTAGATAATTCAGATGACGAAGAGAATCAAAATTCTAAGCCTACCCAACTGGATAAACAGACGAGCAGTACAATGAATGCAGCAGATTTTGGAGTTTTAACTGGACTTGAACAGGAACAAGATCTAGTCGTCAAATCGATCACTTTATTATATATTAAATTAATGATTGCATGCAAAAGATTACAAGGTATCAAGGAGGCTAGATCTGTTTTTAAGGAGGCTAGGAACAGCCAAAAGAAAGTGGGATATGAATTATTCGTAGAGCATGCACTCATGGAACATTTTGCTGATAATAAGAAGACAGCTAATCGTATCTTCGTTGTTGCAGCATCAGTTTTCCCGACTAATGGTGACTTTTTATTATCATATTCGGAGTATTTGATAAACAACAGTGATGTTGATAGCGTCCGTAAATTGATACAGGAATCTGATGCAAATATTTCGAAAGAAATTGGGGAACTCGCAGAGCAGTTATCAAAGCCAAACAATAGCGAATTCACAAGCTTATTGCTACAAAGAGATTTGGATCAGCGAAAGAATGACTTGAAGAGATTGTTCAAGAAATACCTTTCATTTGCGTCCAACATCCTTTCTTTGGACGTCACTCATACGTTTGCTCGGAAATATGAGCAGTTGTTCCCTGATGATGACCCAGTGAGCTTGTTCAGTGATAGATATCGTATCAGTAACATAGATCTCATCAGTCACATAGACCTAGATGAAGAAGCTATCTATACACAGGAACCAAAGTCAAAGAAGAGGAAACTTTTGGGTGCCGAAAAAGAAGCTCATCCATCTGATCCAGCTTTTGAAAGCGAGTCCAACTATGTAGCTTCCGGTGAACTCAATGGGAACGGATTTCAAAATCAACAAAACGAAAACGGCCCCATTGGAAACAGCATTTACAATCTTTTACGTGTTTTACCAAATGCATCTTATTTTGGCACTTCGGCCCAGCATGTATTCAACAGTGGCAAATTGGTTGAGTTACTTTCTAATTTACCTGAACTTTAGTATCCCATAGTCATTAATAAATGATATACAATCAAGCTTTTAGATAGATTATTAAAGTGTTAATAAATATACTGCTGAAAAACTAAAAACGTAAAAATGGCTGCGAATTTTTTGTGTACACTTTCGAGTGATGGGTTCCACAAATACGAAGTACTTGGTTTCGAATCAAATTATAATATGACAATTCAGGTGAGCTAATATGTGGACATTACAGAGCATCATGAAAAGCAATAAGGTTTTATGGACACATTTACCTCGACATTGGAGCTTCAAAGAGCATCTTGTTCCCTCAAAGAAGATGATATCAATCTCTTCAATTCAATTCAATAAGTCAAAATATCTCATACCGATTGGACTATATCTAGTATTTAATATACTCAATTATCTTTTCTGTACTGGTTTTGCCTACACATTTCCAGTGGTTGATGTTGTGACATTGTTGGACGGTAATAACAGTTTAGTTACCAACCATGGGGACGAAATACAAGTAAATTCTGAGTCTGATGTTTTACAAAGTGTGTTGAAGGATGTTTATCTAAGAAAAGAGCCTGAATACTTGGCTAACTTTCAAGACTATACGATTATAATTCAACCGAGAGTCAAGTTTGATGCTAAATCTATAAAGCTTCAATTGAAGGAAGGATATTATGACTTCACAAAGCTGTCGGCGATATTTGGGGACCTTGGAATCGAGACATCTATCTCCAAAGTCACCAGCGGTAAAGGGAACTATTTCGATTTTGGTGACTTCGTGGACATCAGGTCAGATAGATTTGCAAGAGAATTCATTACAGGGTATTTATATCCCTTGTACAAGTACTCTGGATTGCCAAGATCAATTTACGACATAGACTCTCTACTTAAGCCATTTTACATGATCAGAGCAGGTAACTTGGGTATAATGGTATCAACTATTCTAACCAGTGTTTCGATAGCATCTTTTGTGGTTATATCCAATAATTCCAAGTCCTGGTTATATGCTATCGGGTCTATAATAGCAATAACTGGTGTGAGTGGTGCAGTCTTTTCCTTTTTCAATTTGATTGTTTCATCGATAATAGATTCTGGCTTCCATCACATAAAAGGGCACTTTTCAATACTATTCTACCTATTACAGACAATTAACTTCATTGCAGTCTTGGTTATAATGTGGTTCGATATCAACGAAAAGCTTCAAATAACATCTAACGAAAAGGTGGTTAGCACTGTCATGTCACATCAAGTTGATGCGATGGCTGATGGCTCTAGCTGCTATTCTAATTCCACTCTAGATGCTGAACTGACGAAGAAAAAATACGACATGACGTCGTCAACGAGTCTTGACCCACACAGTAGGAAGAATGCAATGCCAATCACGAATACTTATCTGGGAGCTATTCAAGTTCCCAAGACTGCAAACCAACCAAGAGATGTTCCAGAAAGACTAATTCCTGTGGGAAGAAACTACACTGCACCTATAATGCCCAATCATAGAAATAACGAAACACCAGAAATAAGGCTAGATCTTTCTCCCAACAGAAGAGAGGTTGTAAGTCTGCCTAAATCTCCTCTTCTTTCTGATTCATATTCATTAATAGGTAAAGAGTCAGCAGGCAGAGCTTCTTCGAGATTTGCTGAAGAAGGGGATATTAATTAGACTCTATTTACAAAATATACAGCTATATGGGTATTCAAAACTGCCGTGATTCTTCCTGGAATATTCCCATTGTATCTGCTAAAGAGGGTTTGAATGCCCACTTGTCGAATAAATCGAAAACGAACAAGAATTCCTCCGGCTCGAGGTCTCGAGGTGCCTTTTTTCTCAACTTTTCTGGTATTTTTGGCCCTAAATCTGTGTCTGCCCCTGGTGCAATTTGAGATAATGCTTCTCCCAATTCTCCTGTTGACTTGTACATCAAAATTTGTATTATGTATTCTAACAAATCGACATCCATTTTTCGGAGGTTCTTGGGCACAACTTCAACTACAGCTAAATTAGCCCCCGCTGGTAAGATAGATTTGTGAGGAATTAGCAAAGGCTGATCCTTGAAAATAACGTTTGGATCATAGTCAGAACTATCTGGAATGTTATGGTCAATTGGCTCAGTGATTCCAACTAAACTAGTGTCTGTGAAAAGCTCCCGTTTAACAGCTGACTTATTCCTCTTCAGGTAATGAGCTCCTGATAGAAACTTAGATGCTGTGTTTTCAAGAACTAAACAAATCATTCTCACTCTCCCGTACTTTTGGAGCCAATTTTGATAGACTGAGCACATAATCCACTGTGCCAAAAGTGATTCGCCAAATTTGAATGTAGTCAAATTTCCAACAATGAGAAGCTCGTCGTGTATAGTCTCTCTATCTTTGACTTCTGGGGTGATGATTCTATCTCTGTTAATCAAGTCATTGTATGTCTCCCACTTGTACCCGTCCAGTGGATATAAATGAAAGTTTTCTCTATTTCCAGTTGTATTTTTGAGGTGTTCTATCCTCTCCTGCCAAACCTTTACATTCTCCTTATTATTCTCTATTATTACATGCTTTCTAGGTTTCAACTCATAGTTTATCATCGTAGAAAGTAGCCCAAATCCTGAGAAAACATCTATTATGTCAACCTTCTCATCGCCAGGGTATTTAGATTTCAACTGTAGTTTGTCAATAAGTTTTTGACACTGAACTGGCCTGAATATGTTTCTATATCCATACTGATACTTTGGTGGAGTTGAGACCTTGAGAAGCAGCGAAAATTCTGGGTTAAATGATCTCAACTTATTCATATCTTGGTATAGAATCTTAAAATTGAATCTATTTTTCTCACTACTATATATTACATGATAAGTTTACTTCAGACAAGATGTCCATCAACAACGTTAACATAAACAACAATCAAGGCCTTGATAGTAGATCAGATTCACGGCCGAGGTTTGACTTGAGACATGCTGAACTGTTGGTTTATCAATCAAGCTCATCTCGACAATATTTCAGTATCAAGCTGGAACATGATAACGATCACCCTATAAATCTATCGGCTTCAGATGGTTATATATATCTTACAAATGAACGTTTCATCTACATAACTTCATCTCAGGGAGATATTATCAGTTTTTCACTAGAGTTCAAACACATGTCGTTACTACAGTTTTCACATAGCATAAAATCACCGTGGTTTGGGCCCAATTATTGGCAGTTTCTATTCTTCAGTTCGAGAGAGAGAGCAAACATGTGTGACGGTCTACCTAGTAATCAATGGTATCGGGGAGAGGTGAAATTCAAAGACGGGGGCTTGTTTGACTTCGTACCTTTGGTTGACCAGTTACTCAATGACGCAACAAATAATGGACATATTGATGAAGAGTTGCCCCGTTACGAATCGCTTTAAATAAGTTTATAATATTAATGATTAATTGTGTGTTAATAATATACAATAGAAATCCTAGTCACATAATCATTCGCTTTCTAAGTCTGGTGAACTGGAGATTTCTGAACCTTGGTCTGCAGCATCTTCATGTATATCCTCGTCCTCGTCTGGTTCATCATTGGATTCTTCTGCTGGAATCTGAGACAAGATATCAACAGGCATAGGTTTTAAAGAGAAAGAAGAGTCGAAATCTGAAAAGTCCAAAATCTTCCTCTTGTCTGCTTCTTTCATATCTGAGAAAATCTCAAGAAAATTCTTGAACACGAGACTCTCCAATACGATAGCATCTTCATACACAACTGAGCCTTCCTCATTGTAAATTCTAGCGTTGCTGAACATGAGATGGATGTCCTCTAAAACCTCCCGAATCTGAGTGTAACACTTCGTACTTATCCTTTTCTTGATAGTGTCTAGTGCAATTGGTTGTTTGATTAGCACATAGTAGTCAGGATAATGCTTTTTCGAGGGTTTGACCATAAATAGATCACTCAAGTTTCTTCCGTGTTCATTTTCATGGTTGATGATAATATCATATATCTTTTCTGATGCTTCTTGCAATCTAGACCTCTCATCTGACGTTAAAGGATCTATTGATGGAGGACTTCTATTTAAAATCGGTGTTTTGGAACGATTCTTTGTACGAGAACGAGATTTTGATTTACTGCTGATTTTAGGAGTGGATGATTTCTGCTTCTTGGCGCTTTTGTCAGGCGCATCTGAATCGGGAGCAGCCTTACGTTTGGAAGAGCTAGAGGCATCATCATCAGAACCAGCAGGTGTCCCTTCTTTGCTAGAATCATCTTCCACGATTTCTTTGACCTTGGACGCACGTTTTTTATTCCTAGAACGTTTCTTCTTGACTTCGAACTCTCCTTCATTATCACTTCCATCCGATATGACTCCGTCTATTTGTCTTAACCATTGTTCTTCGGTCAAATTATCATCGTAAAACGTGGCTTTACGTTCTCTCGATCCTCTCCCATACTCATGACTTAGTACTTCATCAGTCTGCAAGAGCTCTTTAGGATCTCTCCTATAGATTGCCGGAAGTTCTTGCTCGTTGTATAATCTGGTCAGGTATGATGCTTCTTTAGTTTCAGTAGCCCTTTCCTCATCCATTTTTCTGAATAACACTAACTCATTATCATTTCTTGCAATGACTTGATTAAGCTCATCATCGTCCAATTCATCTTTCTCGTCAACAGAACCCTTTTGTCGTCTCTCTTCTTCTTTCTCAATGAGCGCCCGAAGTAAAGCTTCTTGCTCCTCTGCTGTAGACTTATTATCAAATTTACCAGCTTGAATAACTTTACCATCAATTTCTAACTTAGCATGAGCTCTTTCTAAAATCATCTCTTCTACTGAGTCTTCCGTAATAAGCCTCAAAATTCTAACCTCATTCTTTTGACCAATACGGTGGGCTCTATCTTGCGCTTGTAAATCTTGATGCGGGTTCCAATCTGTATCGAAAATGATAACAGTATCGGCAGTTTGAAGATTAAGACCCAATCCACCAGCTCTGGTAGACAATAAAAAGCAGAAGTAATCAGAGTTCTCAGCATTGAATAGCTTCAATAAACCAGTTCTATCATCAGCTTTTGTTGCACCATCTAATCTCATATACTTGAGTCCTCTAAGCCTCAAGAAATCTTCCATGATATCCATAATTTGTGTCATCTGAAAGAAAATTAAGACTCTATGTCCGGTTTTCTTGAACTTGATTAAGATTTTATCCAATAACTCAAATTTTCCAGCTACTCTCCATATTTTGTCATTTGTCTCCGATGTTGGATTGATTAAGTTTTCGACCTCTTCGTAAACAAATGGATGGTTACAAATTTTCCTCAATTGCATAATTTGATTGTTAGCGTTTTTGATGGTAACTGGAACATCTTCATTTTCCGGATCACTGGCAAATAGAATATTATATTTAAGCATTTGTTGATAAAGTTTTGATTGCAATGAAGACATTTTACATTTGACCACTTTTTCAACCTTATTAGGGAGATCTTTCTCAACATCCTTTTTCAAACGCCTTAAAAGAAACGGCCTTAAAACTTTGTGCAACCTTCTGATAACTAACAAGGTCTCTTCTTCACTTAACTCGATCTTATCCTGACTTCCCGTATTCGCAAATGGCGTATTGAACCATTCATCAAACGACTTGACTGAATTGAAAATTTTAGGCAAAACAAAATTAAGCAATGCCCATAATTCTGGTAAGTTGTTTTGAAGAGGGGTACCAGTTAAAATCAACCTATGATCACTATGGTAGTGATGTGTCAAAGTCTCGGACAATTTGGAGTTTGCATTCTTCATACGGTGACCCTCGTCAATTATCATGTGTACCCATTTCACCCTTGCAAGTGGATTCTTGTCTTTGATTATATATTCAAATGTAGTCAAAAGAATTTGGAAATTTCCCAGTCTTACGTCATATTGTAAGGCTTTACGCTGGTTCGGAGTACCTTTGTATGTTATTTTCTTCACTGCTGGTGACCACTTCTCAAATTCAAGATTCCAATTCGTTAATGTGGACAAGGGAACGATAACTAAAAATGGACCGGGTATCTTTTTAACCTCCACTAGATAAGTGATCAATGAAATCGTTTGTATTGTTTTTCCCAAACCCATTTCATCTGCTAAGATACCGTTTAAATGATTGTTGAAAAGGGAAACCATCCATTGTAAACCTTTGAGTTGATACTCCTTCAAAGTTCCTCCTACCAAAATAGATGGCTGCTTTGTCACCTCCTCCTTAATACGATGTGCAACATGGTAATAATCAACCTTCTCTCTTTTCTCATCAGTCATTCCTTCATCTGCATCTTGAGCATCGCTTGGGTTGTGTAATTGCTTGTTCTGACTTTCACGTTGTTGGGTTTGGACAGCTTGAGCCAATGAGTCCAAAAACTGGTTGGTTTGTTTCAAAAGATGTGTGATACGAGTATCCTTAGTGTGGTCCAACAATTTCAAATACGCTTCTTCGTCATTCAGTTTCAATGCTTGCAAACGTTGCTTTGCCATTCTCTCGAGCTTCTTTTGCTCCTCTCGAGCTGTTTGATTGTGGAAACTATTCACCTTGGATGTTATTTTATCTATCTTTTCCTTCCTCCTGAATAATCTATTGAACTTTGCATTTCTTACGTTTAAGATTTGGTTTATGAAGGTCTGGTGTTTTTGGTTTTGTTCCTGAGCTAAGGAGTAAAGTTGTCTTTTATAAAGATCGTCCGTAATTGTGATGTCGTCGATTGACAATGAATCAAATTTTGCTAAGAAGTTGGGATGGGAATTAGGAAGTAAAGATTTGCCAAACCAGAGATGCGTCAAGAATTTACCTCTAAGTTGCTTCTGATATGGTAATAGTTCCAATTGATGCAACTCGGCTTCCGTGGCATTTCTTTCTTCTTCATTCTCAGGATCGATATTTTGTAATTTCTCCTTGAGGACCCCTATCTTGCCTTCAATTTTCAATAATAGTGCAGCTTCTTTAGTATTCTGTATCTCATCCATATTTATTCCTTCAGGTAACAAACTAGGGTATTGAAATCTACTCTGTGGTGCATACAATGCACTGAAGCTGATATCATGGTTCAGGTCGCTTATCAATTCTGGAAGTTCAAAACAATCTACAACAACATTTGGCTTGCTTATTGCGACAACGTTCTTCTTTGAGTCTTTGTTCTCCTCCAAATAATCAGATAAAAGGACAGGTTGTTTAGCATCCACTTCTAAAGAGTTGTTAGAAACACTAGACGGTATTATATCTGTTATAGAAGAATCTTTAACGATCTTTGCATTTATATCTTGCGGCACAGCTCTAATGCTTCCCTTTGCAGGTAGCACTTTTTCAGTGTTATTTGGCGTATTTATATTTACTGCCGCACTGTAGTTGTTTACAGCTGGAGGTTGTGAAGACATAGAGGACGGGACGTTATTTGCATCTTGTATGATATTTTCGTTTCCAGTTTGTACAACCAGGCCTGTTTGCTGGCTCAGAGCTACAAGATATGGCCCCACTGGAAATTCTGACTTTTCTTTGGTCACAAAGTCCACCAAATTCTGTGGTATAGGTGAAGTATTAGGCCCTGGTGTCTTCAACAAGTACTTTAAAGCCAGATATTGGGCCTTCACCAACTGGAACTGTTGAGCGGTGAATGCAGATTCATTGGATGGTAAGTTATCTACTGGCGCAGCATTTGTAGGAGGCACCTTGTTCGGTTGAAATTTGAAATTTTGCTGTTGTTGCAGGAGGTCCTGAGGTGACCCCCTTACTCCCGCACTCTGTCCATTCATATTCCCATTGTTGTAGAAAGTCTGACGCCCTCCCATGGAATTACTGCCCATTGGAGCCGTTCGTTGTCCCAAACCTGATACATTGGTGTCATGTTGACCTATTTGACTCTGCGAGTTTGGCACGTCCACACTACCAACCGGCCTCGGTGGTCCTTGTTGTTGCTGTGGCTGGTTTCTTAATGGTTGCCCCTGTGCCTGTTGTGCTTGAAATTGATTCGGAATTGCCGACTGTCCCCCTTGTGCTTGTTGTTGTTGCTGCTGCTGTTTCTGAAGATTCTGGTTCTGTTGTTGAAGGAATTTAATAATCTTACTCAAATGCGCAAACTCCGGCACATTGATGGCTTGCTCTCCAAACTGATTCCTGAGCTGATGCCACCGCAGGAGAATCTTTTGGACTTCCTCTCTCAGAAATTGTTTATTCATTTAATCCTTCAAGTTTGGTTTATCTATAATCTAGATAATAAGAGGTTTTCGAGTGAAGTATTCAAATTACTGGTCGTGTTTGTGCAAATTTGATGATGCATTGTGTGTAGGCTATATATATATACAGTAGATGATACTAACTGTAGCGATCAGACTATCGTTACATTGGGAGCATTAGGCACTAGGGCTTCCACAATTCTCCTTTACCTCTGGGAGCAAAATTGATTGCATTGAATTTCTCTTTTTTGACGAAAGAACCGTCGAAATCCGAGCGCGAGTCGGTCACCACATTGTCAAGAGTCTTTTCTGGCTCGGAACCTTGGTCAGTCTGCGTTTTAGCTGGTCGTTTGGGGTCCTTCTTGGTCTTTCTGACCTGTGGCTTGTTTTTGGTGTTCTTGGATGACTTTTGTTCGGTCGTAGCATTTTTCACGGGGTAAGAGGGAATTTTGGAATTCGTTTTAAACCCAGTTTTGGTGTTGGGCTTGGCTCCGATTGCATCGCTTGTTTCTGTGTCTTGTGCTGGCACTGGTAATACCAGAGTATGTGCATTGGAATCTGGTTGTGGCTTTGAGCTAGCTTTGGGTTTGGGTTTCGACCTGTGCTTTTGCTGTGGCTTTGGCTTCAGTGCTACTCTGACCTGAGGTTTTCCCTTTTTCCTTCCCAGAGTGCGTTTCAAGTCTTCGTAAGGATACTTTGTGGTGTCGATGTCATTAAAAAAGACGTGCTCTTTGATTGGGTTCTTAGTGTCTTCCAAGGAAAAAGTGGAATTGGGGTCATAAGTTGCAATTTGGTTGATATCAAGGTTCTGCAAAATCAACGACTCGGCTTCAGTTACATTCATGCAAGTAATGCCAAAGGACTCGCACCATATCTTTGTTACAGGATCTTCTGTTATCAATCTCCATCCCCTTCTGCTTTGCGTTCTCAGACTCTCGTGTTTGATGACTCCGATGCAACTTCTGATTAAATACTTTAACTTGGATGGAATTATTGCATGCGTTGTACTGTCGTCCATACCGACATCATATTCATCAATATCCTCATAATATCCACCTGTACGCTCAGTTTCTGATCCTCGTCTCTTATATAAATCATCGCTTTGCAATGCTAGAGATTTCCGCCCAACCAAATTGTAATCAAGAGTGAAATTGTACTGAGGAAACTCTTCCACCTTTGGAGTGTAGCGACTATAACGAGAACACTCGTTCCAAGATGGGCTGCCGAATTCTCCTGCTTCAATCTGTAGCTGCAAAGACAAAGTTTTGTCTGCTTTGGACACACTGAATCCATCAACAGTGGCTTCGTTCTCATAATATCTATCAACGAAACTAATCGACTCTCGAGCATTGATTGCTGCGATGGATGTGCCTCTTTTGACTATATCGAATTCATGGAAAGTATATGTCGGAATATATAAGTCGATTGAGGTAGACTCATTGGTGCTCCAGTTCATATTCTCCATAACGTAGTCCACGTTAAACCATCTCTTGATATTTCCTATTCCTCTAACAAACGCTGTATGATCCAAGATAAATCCAAGAGCTCTAGCCGTCTTTTCCTCGTGAGTTGGTGGTTGATACCTTGAAGTCTCAAAAGCAGCCAACTCATCGATCTGCCCCCCTTGGGAATGGAGTGACGAATTCATTCCGAGTCCCTAAATGCAGACAAGAATGGTTAGATAGTATTTATTCAAAATCCTCGAAGACTAAATCATCTATCTGTGTACAGTAATGGCCAAAGTAGCTATTCGACCCTCGAATGAGCTGCCACGGTACCTACAAACTCCCAATGGACAACAAATGCTACAATCTCGCCCTTAATGCAATGTTAGGCCCGCAAACGCTACTTCTACAAGCTTTTTTTTTAGTGTTTATGATCGTTTATTTTCATCAATTCGTATCTATATATAGTGGTTGAACATCGTTCACTGTTTAAATTAGTATTGTCTCATGTTTACTTCATTCCCTCCGTCCCAAGTTGTCCCAAGGTGGACTAGCCACCTGGTTTTTGTTTCATATCAGATAATTGTCAAAAGTTGTACTCATCGAGCTGAAAAGCCCTAACATTAGAGATGCCAGAAAAAACATATAAGAATAAAATACTCATCCTGAAAACAACAATCTGGAACTAAAAGGCCACGAATATACTTACATTCTGTTGGTGGTTGTAACAGTGCTGATATATTTATTGAAAAAGATTCGAAATATAGAAGAAAAATTTTTAGGTACCGATCTTGAGCCGAACACTACTCATGGTAATGTTTGCAACTACTGATTTTTGTGGGAAATGGATGTTAATTGCAAATACCTGGATTAACATTTGTGTTCCGTAATGATGACACTCAATAACCACTTGTCTTCATCAACGCAAATTATGAATCTCAATCTACTTTGATAGGAATTTGTAGACAGAATAACTAAAACTCAAAATTGGTAAGTTTTGACATAATTTGTACAAAATCCACAACTTTACCTAAAGACCATATCCAAGTCCTGAGACTCAGAGGATTGGAAATGGGGAAACTCATTAGTTTTAAATTCGTCACCAGAGTAGGAGTCCGGCGAATAATCTGCATGATGTCTGCCTTGCTCCAAGCTTTCTGTGACCTTTTGCAACTTCAACAAGTAGGCATGATCCTTTTCGATGTCCACATTGAAAGCATTTTGCTTCTCAACCAACGCTTTCTTCCATTCCTTGAACCTGTTTTCTTGGGCTGCGATGATGTTCGCGAAGGATTCCTTTACTCTTTTCTCTTTGACTTCTAGTATTGGGTCGTAGTCTTTTATCTGCTCTTCAAGGATTGCAAAGGTGATCTTGTTGTAGATCAAGAACTGGTCAAAACCATTCTCGCTATTCAGAAGCTGCAACTCCTTGTGCAAACTTTTTGACTGTTCGTACCTTTGGGTTAAAACGGTCTGTCTGTATTTTTCGTAGTGGCTCGTGGTGGAGGATATCAAATCCAACATGTTCTCACTCATTAAGATCTCACGCAAGTGCAAGAAATCACAATGGTCTGGATTCTCCACCTCAGCTATACCCCATTTGTACTTTCTTCCTCTGACATATTGTCCTGCTTCATTTTGATAGAGGCTCTTGGAACCGAAAATTGCAAAAGGTGCCATTGAGTTGATCTTCTCCGTAACGTTTTCATCCAAGACCAAGTCACAAACAGGAATTGACTCGTAGATCAATGTCTTTTTGACCACTGATTTGAATTTAGCAAGACTAGCTGCACTCAATGTGTCGCTTTTAGCAATTACTGGGATTAAATTGACTCTTTTTGCGAGCTCCTTCATGGACTCAATATCTAAGGGTGTAAGTGCTCCACCACTAGGAACAATAAAGTACAAACAAACGTGCACTCTGGTATCATAAACATCTTTTCTTTGAGGTTGCTCTGTTTGATAGAGATACAATCTGAATTGCTCGTCAATGAACTTAGTGATGGGGGCCCAAGCATATTGGTTGTCAATCATTTGACCAAACCCGGGGGTATCTATTGCTGTCAAGTTCAACTGGAAACCATCCTCAACAAGCTTAAACCTGTTCAATGTGACTTGTGTGGTTGGAATAGTTTCAGTGGAAGACTCCTTGAGTTCAGTTCCGAACAACGTATTAACGAACGTGGTCTTACCAGTACCTGAAGACCCTGCGACCATGAGCGTGAACGTACCTCCCGTACGATGCGAGAACTGCTTGCTTTGCTCGGGTAAGTAGGCA
Source organism: Debaryomycetaceae sp. UCDFST 68-768.1 (assembly GCA_031081845.1). Taxonomy (NCBI): domain Eukaryota; kingdom Fungi; phylum Ascomycota; class Pichiomycetes; order Serinales; family Debaryomycetaceae; species Debaryomycetaceae sp. UCDFST 68-768.1. The sequence goes on along the minus strand of JARYTA010000002.1, from coordinate 1,448,565 downwards.
AGTCCTACCTTGTCGCTCTCTCGAATTTCCACGGCGGGACTATTGGTCTTCACAGTAGACGCCAGTAACTGCGACTTGGAGGGCAGATCTATCAAGCTGGCCTCCCCCAAATCAGACGTGACCTGTAAAACCTCGTCAATGTTTTTGTCCTTCACCGAGCTTTTTAAAGACTCTTTACCACTGTCACTCTTCACTGGCAGCTTCATATCTGTGCTATACTGTGATGAGACAATAGACTTTGATTCTTGCGAAAAGTCCACGCTAGATGCCCCTAACGGCAGGCTCAACTTTCCACTGAGCGGCGATTTCACCTCAGTCATTTCTTATGCCTTTATACTCTTAACCAGTAAATAATATTGTGAAAAACTTTTACTTCTACGTTAGTTCACAGTTGAGACTTGATTGTTCACAATAATCGTTAATCCTTTCACTGGTCCACAAACATGAAGATTGCAAAATGATGTTCCATACCTGCATATATCGTTATCTGGTGATATAAGGCCTAGCCCACTTACTTAACCTCGTTGGGACATGAAGGCGTCTTGTAAGGCCCTAAAAATAACCCCAATCTGATCTAGGTTACTATGCACAATACGCTGTTTCGTATTCAACAATATTTACATTGTGGTTAGCGAATCTATATGGGCGAAAAATCCAGCACTTCGAAATGAAATTTCCTAATTGGGAACGATGATAAACAATACAATACCAGGTTATTTCAAATTTTGCTTGACTGTTAGTAGTGAGTCCAGCTCGCTGGTCAAAAAGTTGTGCTGAAAGTATAAGAACTACTTTATGTTTTAAAAATCTATTTAGCTTTGAACCTGTGAGTAAACTGTGCAAGATTTGAAGGATAGGGTGATCTTAGAGCTGAATCATAAGAGATAATGTCACTTGATGATTTAAGCTTGAATTCGTACACCAGCAGGATGAGTGATCTGGGTCGCAAATCCAGATCACTCTCTCCAGCGAAGAAGCGCCAATCTTTTCCTACGAGGAATTCACAAATGGGATTGGGAATTGAATACAGTTGTTCTTTGGATGATTTGAAGTCCATCAACTCGATGAATACGAGGACTTTGCCTCTCGACAAGCTTAAACTACTTTCCAAACTGTCTGTTTCAAGTCGTCTTTTTGTTACAAAGTCTAGTGATGAAGACAAACATGTGATACCGATTCCGTTTGTGTTGAAGATGCCTCCCAAGCTCAGCAAGAAGAAAAGAAATAGCGGAATATCACTGCCCAAGGGAAGGAAGGGTGCAAGGCAATTGAGATTAGTTTACACGGGGAACTCATATGAGAGATTAGACTCTCTGTCTGAAAGTGAATCAGATATCTCAGACGAATTTAGTAAACTCGACTTGCCTCCTCGCCCTACCAAAGAAAACGTTACATCACTGCAAATTACATTTCAAACCAACCATCTTTCTCATGATGAATTGAGTGTCATCGAGGAAGTATCAAATATAGACATGAACTCTCGTAAATCAAGTATGAGATCAGCCTTCGGAAAACCGTCGATGGTTCCTTTGCCAAAACAAGAAGTACCTCATGAAATAAATCCATTAGGACCAATTGTCGAGCCTCCCCAACGGGGAAAATCTTTATACGGCAATGTACAACAGATGGATACTATCACCGAAGCTAATCCTATGCCTCAGCCTGCTTATGTGAATGTGCGATTCGTTTCCAACCCCAGCCTTGATGTAAATGCATTACAAATGAACGATAGTTTTCATAACTCTACTGTCCCAATGGTTGCCAATCCGTTGCCACATTCGTACACAATTGCAGACTTTGGTCAGTATTTGGGCCCAAAGCTTCAATTCTATAATGACGAGAATGAGTTGCGTATACATAAGAGGAGTTTTAGTGATGAATCCAAAGTTTCGTCTGTTAGCTCATTTAGCTCTGTTGGTGATGTACTTAGAATCAGTGAACAGAACGATATTTATAATGACGTTGAGAACGAAGGCAGCAATGAAATAGAGATAGAAGAAACGCCAGAAAGTGAAGAGACCTTATCAAATGTTCAACCACTTGAGGTTAGGTCAAGTGCGTCAAGCTTAACCGATGAAACAATTGGCTCTAATGGATCTTGGAATTCTGTACAAAAGTCAGTAGATATTAGTTATCATGATGGAGAATTATCAGAAGTGACTAAGAATAATGAAGGTGAAATGTCTATTTTAGAAGAAAATCAATACCAGGAAAAAGTTTTACCTCCTCTTCCGATAGAGGTAAATGAACAAGACTCTCAGAATGAAGAACTAGACTTCATCGACATTTACGAAAGACCTGATTTATCTATCGTTGTAACTCAGGATGACACCATAATAGAGGAAGTCTCATACAATGCCAATAATCCAATCGAAAGTCCCAAGGAAATAGAAAACGATGAAGAAATATTGGATTCTCAGCATGTGGAGGAGGAAGTACAACCGGATTCTCTGGGGGATAGTGAAAATGGCGGTTTAGGAAGAAAATTTAGTTTCCCCAATAATGCAGAGAACGTTACAAACAAACAACTTGATTCAGATTTGGACAATAAGACATCCTCCAGATCAGATATCAATCTTCCAATATTGAAAGATGGTCAAATAGAAATTCCTGATTTAGACAACTGTGACAGTGAGCTTTATTCTTTGGGAAGATCTGTATGTTCATTCAAAGGAACATTGGATGATGTGAATTCGATGATTTCACAGTCTGTTGTTGAAGATGATTATGAGAGACCAAACGAAACGAAATTGGATCCTATAGGTGTTCCAAGTAGAGAAGCAAAGAAAGTTATAGAAGAGCAATTTGGAGACCTCTGTATAGGTGATGGTTCGGACACCGACTCGGATTCAATCAAAGGTTCTCTTTATTCGTCTTTCTCCAAATCAAAATCAGCTCCATGTTTGGCCATTAAGAAAAATGGTCCACTCCCTCCTATACCCGTCGAGAAAAATGAATCTAAACCTGTATCAAGGCCCATTAGAAAACACACAAGGCATAAGTCTTTATTTGATATCGATTTCAAAGACGACGGTCCAGCAATTGCGAAACAAAGATCGTTATCTCACAACGTTCTTGCATCACAAAAACGGGAGGCTGCAAAACCAGTTGATATTTTGACGTCCAACTCGAACAAGATGGTGATAGAAGAACCTCCGACTCAAGTATCTTACGAAATCGACTTCAAAGAAGCAGAGAAAATGGAGTCATGTCTTAGGCAAGAACCAGACCAGTTCGCTAAGATACGTGAGAATTATATCAAACAGTTAGGGGAAAGAAGAAACAAGGAGAATTCTACTTCCAGAGAAAAGAATAACTTCACTGTCCATAATCCTTTCATTGCTACTGTAGACGACATGTCATCAATATCAGCATCGAGTTATCAATCTAGCAGAAGTGCTAAAGCAACGACTGCGACATCTTTGACCGATGACGATAACATAATGATCGACTTGACTAAGGACGATTATGACGTTTGCATGATAAAGCGGAACAACTCGACTCACTCGTATGTCTCTGTTACAGAAAAGAATAAAGAAGGAAAAGAAGTTGAAGTGATTTTAGTTGATGATGATACTGAACAGCGAGATGAATTAGCAAGCATTTACTCGAAATACAAAACTTCGTGGGTTTCTCGTTCCAATTCGAAATTATCTAATTCATCTTATGCAAGCTCTGCATCATTTTCAAGCGATATCCCATCAGAGAAACAACTTCGTTTGAAACCAGTCAACGATAGTCTTGTTAATAAATACAGAGAGATGAATAATATCAGGGGAAATATCAAAACCCAACAACCACTCTACCGTTCAAATACCACCTCTACCACCAGCTCGAACTATAATTCCTCTAGGATAAAACATCCTAAGAATATTACAAAGAACGCTAAAACATTTTCTATCAATAATACAACTAGAAATATGGTACCAGGAAAAGAAGGCCAAATGAATTATTTCGACTATTCGAGCAATCAAAATTATGATTTCTCTAGTTACATGAAGCAACAAAGCTTCAACTAAGTTGGACAATCAGTTCAAAGGACATTTGATGGACGACTCCAAGGGTTAATACATTTAATTATATATCGATTACAATACAAATTATCATAAGCTCGAACTCTCAGCCTCATTAATAGTGCCCATGGTATACGTGGATCGCAGAAAAGGATTTGAAATGTTTGAATTGAAATCCTTCAGCGAGTACGAAACGTCCTCACCATCCGAGTCACTATATATGTCGTCAGCAATAGAAATGAACGAACTTCTCGAAGCTGTCGATACAGCTCGTCGAACGCTCTTTTTCTTATTGAAGTCATACCTAGGAGTACTATTGTTGCGATAAATGGTGACGGTCTTGTTAAGAGTCTCAATTTTGTTGGATGCATAATTTGGTACAACAGCAGCTTTCAGTGGTTTTTTGTTGAATGCATTCGACCTGAGGTACTTGCTGTCTTCAGTTGTTGGATGTTTCTGTGAATAAGGATGGTAGTCGAAATCGAAGTCTTCTGGGAGTTGATTGACTTCATCAATGATTTCTTGATCGATGTAAGAAACGGACGACTCATTGTTGTATGCATCTTCCAACAGTTCTTTGAATGAATTTCTTTCATCAGAGCTCAAAGATATATGTGATTTTGGGCGCGTTTTGAAGTCCATTTTCTCATCATTATTATACCACGAATACCTAGTCTTCGCCTTGAAGCCTCGTTTTGTATCAGATTTATCTTCCAACAAGGGACTTACATCTTTAGAATCGGAAGAGGAGTGATCAGTGGATTGTAAAATGTCCAAGCGTTCCAAAGTAGCCATCATCTGATTGATAGACTTTCTTTTGTTGGGATCATGTGTGACTTTTATGCTTTTATTATTTATGCTTCGAATGTTTTTATCAGAGGATTCTTGTGGGATTTGCTTCCCTTTACGAGACGGAAGGTTGAAGCTATCACCAAGCTGTGCAACATCATCATCGACTCTATTAATTTGGATTTCGATATCACTTTTTGGTGAATCGGGCTCCAAATAACCTTCGAATAAATCTGCCGAATCAAATGTGCTTATACCTAAACCAGAAGCGGCTTTAGAAGATCCCCCGGAAGTCTCAGACTCATCACGACGATCACTTGTCTTTACTGTAGCCGCGTTGTTTGAGTCACCAGATGACTTATAAAAAACTTGGTTGTTAGGGTTCCCTTCAAGAGCAGTTTCATTTGGCTCGGAATTGGCTGCTGCTTCAAATTTATCGTCTAGGATTGTGCGAGGAATATCGAAGGAGGGCAATTCACTTTCCTGTCGCTTGTTTAGCTGTTCGGGCTTGTTTGCCGCAGAAGGAAGACTCGTTTTCTGGCCCCCTTTCAGATTGTTCATGACTGGAGAATGCAAATTGTGCGACTGTAGATTTTCATTCGACTGGAGATGACTCGATGCAGAATAGTATTGCAGGGACAATATTTGCAGAGAACTAGGCTCCGCAAAATGTGGCATTTCTGGGGAACTTTCATCAGATAGCTCCTTGGGTTTGCTGCTATCAGAGCCATGTGCACCATCTTCATGGAAAGACCCTATGGTTGCATTGTCAAATGAAAAGTTTTGAGCTGCTATGTGTTGTATTGGTTCCTCAGTTTTCAAGAGATTTTGATCATGAGCACTATGAATCGGTTCTTTTTCTACATCGCCAGCAATGTTTTCTTCGCTGCCAAACAAATCTTTATACTGTGTTTCACCGAAATCATCCTCATCTTCGAGCTCACCCATCCCGTTGTTTTCGAAATCATAATCCGCGTATTCTTCAATTTCGTAGTCCAAGTCATTTTCATTAAATACTCCTTCAGTCGGTGCAAAGTTCGTCTTGGAATTGGCACTTGTGCCTTTTCTTTTGTAATATTTGACAGAGGTGCTCCGTCCTCCTTTCACGTTTTGAATAAACGAAAAATCAGAAGATGCGTTCGAAACAGAATCGTCGTCACCGTAATCGTCACCATCGTCTTCTCCACCACCATCCTCTAAACCCTGGAAATTAGAAGTGATATTTACACTTTGATTTGGTGATTTATTATCTCTTGGGCTTATGCTCGATGTGTACGATATGCTACTGTCAAGTTGCGAACTGTTGGAAAATCTCGAAATATTACCCTCCTGAGGGTTGTGTCCATCTTCCACCACTGCCGTTTGTTGAGGCCCAGGCTTGACCACCAACCCATTTTGTGATACAGCATTCGACAACGATACAGTGTTTTTCTCTGTCATAGGCAGCATCAACAACCGTGGTGCGCTTCTCTCGCTCTTCTCGCTCTCTTGCACGCGTATCTTGGGTGCAACACGAGAACGGTGCTCTCCAAAATCCTTGACCCCAGAGGCCCTCACTGGCGCCATCAACGTCGTGGTCTCTTTTCCGTCCCCCACATGACGCATCGTTCTCACGTCCCAAAACCGCTCGTTCAAATACCCAGGATACTCATCAAGAACACCTGCTCCAGTCCCACCTTTGCCACCATGGTGTGTGAAGAGGTTCTTGATCGGCGAGAGCAACTTTTTGGGCGAGCTGAGGCCGGCTGCATGTCCCTGGCCTACCCCAGAGTACTTCGCTCTCTGCATTTGACTAGGAGACCCGCCGCCAAATACCCGCTCGTTTGATTTCGTCCGTTCTGGTGTCCTCAAAATATCCACATACCCATCAGATCCATTCGAGCTCACCGAATCATTCTTTTTATGGGCCTTGACGAACGTCCTCATCAGTTTCCTGCCTCTGCTGTTGTGTTTGATTCGGTTTCTATGTTTTGGTATGGTTCTGTTCCAGTGTTACCCGTCAAAAATTACATCAAGCCCAATCCGTCTTGAGTTAATTTCTTACAAGCCGGACTCGAACACGGGGCTCGAACTCAGGTCCGAAAACCGGCCCAGATTACCCGCACACTATCCTGCATATTAAATAGCTATTCCAACGGTTCCAAGCCTACCATTCAAAGTAGTGAGATATACGTCTGTGGACTCGCCCTTTGAAAAAAAGTTTCTACGGCCGTCTTCTTGCGGGATGAGTCAAGCATCAAGAGATGATACGAGGCATTCGTAATATTTTCTTACACCCGCCTGCAATTGAGCGTTTTCTAATTTCTTTGAATTGCAGAATTATTTCCGGTGCTGCTCGAACCAAAATATCGTTTTCTTAGCATGTACCTTTTTTCCCGTTGAATAGTCGAAACGAAAACTAGCAATTTCTTTAATGATACGAAAGGATTACGGAACGATGGTGTATGCGAGGAAACGTATCCAATGCATCTATTTACATTCCGGTCTTGTCTGAGCTTGAAATCGTAAAAATATCGGATGCCAGCTCGAAAAGCTAACAGTATTTGGCTGAACGGGATTTAAAATTTAGTCGGGATTTGAGACCAAACGTGATTATCAGATAAAAATTGGAACAATTTACCGGAATTTGTAGCTGGACATAGTTCAGTATGCAATCAACGCCCAAAACAGTCCTTGTTAATACGCAATGGAGGCTTGTAGATGCAACCAGAGTGTATATCCGTGAATGGTATCTTTTCCGGATGTAAGGTGCCAATAGATCCAATCAGATAAAAAAACCAAGAAGCAAATTTTAACTGTTGGGATGTACTTACGGCGATGGAGGGGGGCTCAATAAATTCTTGCTTGTATAAGAAGGAGAGCAAGGTAAGTATTCACAGAAAATTTTCACAGCAGAGTTTAGATTTAGATGTCTTCCAAAGAAGATAGTTATTTAGAGAAGGAGGAGAAGGACGCATCCCTCGTGGGAGTCGAGAAGTCCATAGGAGTCGAGCGGGCCGAGATATTGGCTGCTCAGTATGACACATGGTACTACAAAAGTTTGCTTTTGTTTTCGGTTCTTCTCGTCGGATATGCGTTCGGACTTGATTCTCAAGTGAGGTCTGTGTACACTGGTTATGCTACTGGGTCCTACCTGAAGCACTCCTTGTTGAGTACAGTCTCCGTTATCACGTCGGTGATGGGAGCTGCCTGTCAGCCTGTGTATGCTCGTCTTTCTGATATTTTCGGGAGATTGGAGCTTTTCATTGTTACTGTTATTTTCTATGTCGTTGGTACTATCATCGAGTCGCAAGCTGTTGATGTCCAGAAATATGCTGCTGGTGCCATTTTCTACGAGTTGGGATACGCCGGTGCGCTTTTGGTTATCTGGTGTATTTTGGGAGATTTCTCCTCCACCAGATGGAGATTGTTCTATTTCTTTGTTCCATACATGCCATTTATCATCAACACCTGGATTTCAGGTAACGTTACTTCCGACGTAGGTATGGACTGGAAATGGGGTATTGGTATGTGGGCTTTCATATACCCGTTGGCTTGTATCCCTTTCGTCGCATGTTTGATACACATGAGATGGTTAGCTGGTAAAACTGAGGACTGGAGAATCATGAAACAAAGAAATACTTACTATCAGGAGCATGGTTTTAAAAAGTTTATGGTCTTTTTGTTCTGGAAGTTGGATTTGATCGGATTAACGTTGATGACATTGAGTTTCATTGGAGTCCTCGTACCACTTACTCTTGCAGGTGGAGTGAAGTCAAAATGGAAAGAAGGATACATCCTTGGACCGTTGATTGTTGGTATTCTTCTTTTCCCTGCATTTGTCTTTTGGGAAGCGAAGTTTGCCAGATTTCCAATAGTACCATGGCACTTGTTGAAAGACAGAGGTGTCTGGTCTGCATTGCTGATGTCATTCTTGTACGACTTTATCTTCTACATTGAATCATCTTATTTGTACACAGTATTAATGGTTGCAATTAATGAATCTGAAAAGTCCGCAACAAGAATATCGTCTTTGGGTTCGTTCACTGGATGTGTCGCAAGTATATTCTACGGATTGTTAATGGTCTACTTCAGAAGGTTGAAGCCATTCATTATCTTCGGAACAAGTCTTTGGCTTGTGGGTCTTGGAATCATGTACCATTTCAGAGTTGGTTTGGGCGCTCATGCTGGTGTTATTGGTTCAATATGTTTGATCGGTCTTGCAACCACATTTTTCTCGTACCCAATCAACATCTCCTTGCAAACTTGTACTGATCACGAGCACATGGCCATAGTCATTTCCTTGGGTTTGACGGTTTACCGTGTTGGTGCTGCCGTTGGAACTGCAGTTGCCGGTGCTGTCTGGTCGCAGTTGTTATACAAAAGATTGGTCAAGTACATGGGAGAGACTTTGGCTTTGACTGCATATTCCGACCCATACACCTTCATCGTTCTTCACCCGTGGGGAACTACGGTGAGAAACCAAATGGTCCACGCCTACAAAGATATCCAGAAAATCTTGATCATCATCGCCATGGTCTTCTGTGTGCCTTTGATTATACTTTCCTTCTTCTTGAGAGACCACAAGCTCGGTGAAGGACAAACGATCTTGGACGAGGAAAAGGAAGACAAGTCTTTCTTAGATGACATGAGGGATCTTTTCAAGCGTGAAAAAACCGAGCCCAAATATTAACCACCTCACAAATTTGCATGCGGCAGATACCACCACAACTGAGACACCTTATATACTTAACTAGAAGTGATCGATGTTGACTGTTAATCAAGATGTTATTTTATATCCTTTACAATGACGCACTTATATAAATTTGAATGTTGTTCCTAATCCAATGGTATTTCAAGTTGAGAATGAAGTGACTACTATTTCTTTCGTTGAGATCACAAAGATACTAATTATACAGATTGAATATATGATCGTTGACTTATTTTCAAAAACTTATTTCACTTATGGTGTTGACTAGGGCAAAAATGCGACAATGAAAACCGAACCAGCGAATAAACTGTGCAGTTCAGCAGTTATCTGATTAAACTCCATTTGTTCACAATTACGAAAACGGCAGGAAGAAAAATTCTGAATGAAATGTAACGTCAGCGTAACAACATGCACACCATGAAAATAAAAGCCAGAAGATGCCCCATCAGGAATGAACTTTAATAGAGAGAAATTTCTCAAAATTAAACACATCTCTTGGTTATCAACTGAAAATTAGAGATGTCAAGCAAAAGCGAGTCCTATGGTGAGCAAGATGAAAGGGAGTTTGAGGTATCCGAGGAAAAATCTTTGGGAGTGGTGAGAGCGGAAATACTTGCTGCACAATGGCAGACCTGGTACCACAAGACGATACTACTTCTGAGTGTGTTTCTTGTGGGATATGCGTACGGACTTGATAGTACTCTTCGAGGAACGCTTACAGGATTCGCTACGCAGTCGTTCAAGAAGCATCCTTTGTTGTCCACCATAAATGTGATAACCTCTGTGATGGGAGCTGCTTGTCAGCCTGTGTATGCTCGTCTTTCTGATATTTTCGGGAGATTGGAGCTTTTCATTGTTACTGTTATTTTCTATGTCGTTGGTACTATCATCGAGTCGCAAGCTGTTGATGTCCAAAAATATGCGGCTGGTGCAGTTTTCTACCAGTTGGGCTACACAGGTGCACTTTTGATTATCTGGTGTATCATGGGGGATTTCTCCTCCACCAGATGGAGATTGTTCTACTTCTTCATTCCATACATGCCATTCATTATTAATACCTGGATTTCAGGTAATATTGTTTCTGATTTACATATGGATTGGTCATGGGGTATTGGAATGTGGGCTTTCATATATCCACTCTGTTGCATCCCTTTTGTCGCATGTTTGATACACATGAGATGGTTAGCTGGTAAAACTGAGGACTGGAGAATCATGAAACGAAGAAATACTTACTATCAGGAGCATGGTTTCAAAAAGTTCATGGTCTTCTTGTTCTGGAAGTTGGACTTAGTTGGATTGTTGTTTATGACATTGAGTTTGATTGGACTTCTCGTACCACTTACTCTTGCAGGAGGCGTGAAAACAAAATGGAAAGAAGGATACATTATTGGACCATTGGTAGCTGGTGTAGTTCTTGTTCCTATATTCGTTTTTTGGGAAGCCAAATATGCCAGATTTCCAATCGTTCCATGGAAATTGTTGAAAGATAGAGGTATCTGGTCTGCATTAATTATAACCGGTTTATACCAATTCATTTACAGTATCGAGTCCACAAACTTGTATGCTGTGTTGGTAGTTGCCATCAATGAATCAGATTTGTCAGCTCAACGTATTCTATACTTAAGTTCGTTTACTGGATGTGTCACCAGTATCTTTTATGGTTTGCTTGTGATGTATGTTAGGAGACTCAAGGGCTTTATCATTTTTGGAACATCTCTTTGGCTTGCTGCCTTAGGAATTATGTTCCACTACAGAGTTGGTGAGGGTTCGCATGCTGGTGTTATCGGTTCCGTCTGTTTAATTGGCTTCGCTACTACGTTCTTCTCAGACCCACTTAATGTATCTTTACAGATGTGTACAGACCACGAGCACATGGCTGTTATAATCTCGTTGGGATTGACCGTTTACCGTGTTGGATCCGCCATAGGAGCCGCGGTTGAAGGAGCCGTCTGGACTCAGCGGGTTTACCCAGATCTTCTCAAGAAGTTATCTCCCGATGATGCTCTTCTTGCCTACTCGGAGCCTTACAATTTTTCACTCAAGTACAAATGGGGGACAAAAGAGAGAGCAGATGCTGTTGAAACATACAAGGAGGTGCAGAGAATCTTGGTCATCATTGCGATGTGTTTCTGCGTCCCATTAATAGCGTTGTCGTTCTTCTTGAGGGATCACAAATTGGGGGATGAGCAGGTTATTACAGAGGAAGACGGAGAAAATGATGACAACTACTTGAGTACTATCAAGGAAAAAGTCCATCTCAACAACAAAACCGTTTGAATAGGCATCATTATTAGATTGTATATTTAGTTTGTAATTGTTTAAAGTTTAGTTGAAATTTTATTAATCTTTTGAATTGATTTTGTCCAAGCTCGTCGTAATAACTGCAAAATTAAATCGTTGAGCCACTTTATTTTAGCGGAACAAGCTCGCTGAACGAGCAATTCCCTCCAACGTGAACGCTAAACCTACACCCATACGTATAAATTACGCTGCACGGCAACCCCAACCAGCCCAAACAGCCCAATTACATTCTACGCTTACACCTGTTGAGCGCCAGCATTCTTCCTTAACTATACATGCTAGAACCAAAAACAGACCTTCTAATGTCGCTACAGAAGACCATATTTTGGGTCTTTTCGCCGCGCTTCCGAACTAAAGACCGCTTGAAGAATTAGCTGCGTACCAAGACAATTCAACAATACTATACTTGCTGCTGATTTCACCTAGTCAGTCAAATCGCTATCTCCAGCATATCTTTTTGCTTGTCCAATTCCGAACTCGCAAATTCCATCTCACTCAATTCTCCCTCTTGCATCTCTTGTTGCCTATTTGTGGTGTTCACGTATGACCGCACGCATCGTAGCTACGATCAACAACGAATATCCTCACACAGAGCGGCTGGCTACATAATTCGCACTCGTTATCAGATTACTATGCTTAAAGGAGAGCCGAATACGACGAATCGTATTGCGATCCCGTACTATGTTGCCGTGTAAACCTTTTCCCTGCAAAGCATTGCTGATATTTTTGATAAAAACTTCCGACTCCCGAGAAAGCTACATTGCATATACTTCCGGTCAGACAATAGATTAACACATGTGATATCTGACAGGTAAGTCCAGCGGGATCGGCATGACACAAAAGACACACAAAAAAAAGATGAAACAATGACACAAAACCTGTCAAAAAGGCGCACAGGCCCCATACGACATCACGTGTATTGCGCGTGAGCGTTCCTCGTTTATTTTGAACAAATGACACGACCGACGATTACATAATCAAAAATCTTGAGATTTTTTTTCACTCAGGAAGTACTCTGAAAAACTTGAGTAGAGAAATTACTGAAGAATCTCAGAAGTTTTATTGTTTGTTCATAAGTGAAGATTTGAAGAGTTAACATGCTTATTCCAAAGGAAGACAGAAAGAAGATTCACCAATACCTCTTTCAAGGTGCGTAGAGATATAGATGGGGCAAAGAAGACACGATACGAGGGGACACGAAGGGCGATGAATGGAACATAAATGATGTGAATAAAGAAAAGCGTCGGAAGATGGCGGAGAAGAGAGAAGTGAGAGATATTGCGAACCAGAGAACGATATTGGAACACGCTAATGAGACACTGGGGCCAAATACTGAGCAAATGAGAGGATACAGAGTTTCGTGGAATCGAGCACAGTGGAATGAAATGCTGTAGAATGTTGCAGAGGGTGGAAAAACGCCTTTAGGGTGAACACAGAGCATTGCGAACCGTTGTTCGCATGCTCCACAGCACGCCAGCCCAATACACGGTCGTCTTGCCCCGTAAAGTCCGTCAAATTCGAATTCTTACTAACATACTTATAGAGGGTGTTGTAGTCGCAAAGAAGGATTTCAACTTGCCATCCCACGATGAGATCAGCACCAGAAACTTATATGTGATCAAAGCCTTGCAATCATTGACCTCCAAGGGTTACGTCAAGACCCAATTCTCATGGCAATACTACTACTACACCTTGACTGACGAAGGTGTCGACTACTTGAGACAAGAATTAAACATCCCAGAGGGTATCTTGCCAATGACCAGATTGAAGGGTGCTCCAGCAGAGAGACCAAGAATCAACAGAGGTCCAAGAAGAAACGACGGTTACAGAAGAAGAACCCGTGATTAAGCCTTCTCACTGATTCTCAGCCTGTACTTACGATTTTGTTTCGCCAACCGTTGTTTATAGGTATTCTGTAATTTAAGTGCTATAATAAGATAAGCATATTAGTATATCCAACTGCTGCTGGCACTGCCACTCACAGCTCGTAGCTCAGTCCACATCGACGTCGGCGGTGTTGCTTTCTCTGAAATCCGTCACGTGTCTCGTCACGTGATCTCGTTCTTATATAAGTAATCAATAATAAACGATGGCCAATTTTACGGTTTTATACTACTAACAAGTATAAAAGGGAGTTTCGTCTTGGAAAAAATTAATAGTAATGCCATCAGATGAACTTCCTATGTACCCAACTCCGCAGCAGGCTGCGTATGTTGTTAACCCAGGAGAAAATAGCAGCCGGAAATCATCAAAATCAATGAACCCGTCTTATAGCAATGGACATCAACACAAGAATTCGCATCAGGTAAAGGCACATACACATGATCAATACACACAGGGAGCAGCAGGGGGAGGTGGTTACTCCCAAGGGTACCAACCAGGGTACCAACAGCCATACCTGGCGCCGACGCCTGCGCAGGCGTACTACCAGCCCCAACCGGGTCCACTGGCACCGATGCAGCACACGTATCAGCAGCCGTCGCCGGGAGCAGCTTCGCAATATTCGATGGCTCCAACACCAAAGCAATATTACCAGCCACCGGCGCCGCAACCACCGAGGACGTACCAGCAAGCTCCTGTGCAAGTAACAAGTATTCACCTGGCTGGCCATAAAGTGAAGCCACCAGACCAGTATTCTGCGCACCCGAGCGTTCCTCACAAGAAACCACCACAGCCTCTGGCACCAGCACCGGTGCCGGCAGCGCCTGGTCACTATCCTTCTTACAGCAGATCCAAGGATTCATTGAACGAGAGCACATCATCCAGAAATACAAAGTTGTCATCAAAGCAGAAGTTGGAGAATGAGTTGCGAATTGTTTTCGATAAGGTAGATAAGAATGGTACTGGAAGAATCTCGAGCACAGAATTGTCGATGGCACTTTTGAATTTTGACAATACTAGATTCCAAGATTCTACGATTTCTTTAATGATCCGTCTTTTCAGCAGCTCCAACAGTCTGGCATCAGGGCATTCGAAGTCATTAAACTTTGATCAATTTGTATCATTATGGAAATACCTTTCGGCATACAAGAAATTGTTTATACAAGCTGACACCAACGAATCTGGCGATATATCGTTCGGAGAATTTCAAAAAATCTTGGAGCAGATTGGATATAAACTAAATGTCGACCTAGTATTGCACTTGTTTCAAAAATTTTCATATAAAAACTTAGGAGGTGATTTTGACAATGGTATATCGGTGGGGACGCTCAAGTTTGATGCCTTTATAGAACTACTTGTGTATCTCAGAAAGTTGACAGACATATTCAAGAAATATGACAAAGAATTGAATGGTATCGCTACTATCAACTTTTCGGACTTTTTATTCGAAGTCAGCAACCTTAGTTGAACTGTTTAATAAAGAATATATAAACTCACTGTATTTATATCCCAATACATTCGATTGGCACAATGAAGCTAACAGACACTATATACTCTTTCATATTGTACAAATATTTCGACCCGAAAACGAGAAATCACTTGATTAGACAAAATAACTTCTCCGGGAGCCCTCGAACTGTTCAAGCTGATTGGCGTTGAATATTTGACTATCTAAATGCCATGTTTCTGTCCTATCTCCCTTGAACTTGGTGAGTATTTCCTTTGCTGTTTTGCTTAATACTCCATCCATGCCTGATGAGCTACGTGAAATTATATCCAATACCCTGGGAATCCACGAAGGAGGTGGCGAGAAGAAACCAAATGCTTCTACAATCGCTCCTAAACCTAAAATAGAAGCATGGACTTCAATATGATCATCAATAGGCACACCTTTGAATTTTCTGGGTCCATATGACATTCGAAATCCGTCTAAAACTTTCTCATACTCCTTTGTTAGTTTCTTTATCAAATCCTTTGTATCTTGAGGAGGCGTAAGATAGATCAAAGTCGCAAGCGTGATCGCAGATTGTTCTCTGATCTCAACTTTTCGGTTTCGAGTCATGCCTTCAACAACGGTGATTATAGCCGTACGTTGGGCCCTGGATAAACGATTTACATTCTTGAAATAGAAAGCTTTAATAAAATCACCAGCCACTAATAACTGAGAAACGTTATTCTTTTCCGAAACGTAAATGCTAACTGTCATTATGACATCACCCAAAATGTCCTGGGGAATGTAAGACTGCCCTATCATTTTAATAATAGAAACAGGATCAAAGCCTTCATTTTGACATAGATTTTTGGCTTCCATCAAGTCAAACAAGAAAGGAAAAAAGCAATCACATATCAACAGACTGAAGTAAGACCCCGAGCTATATGAGTATATGTGATGCAAGAACACTAGTAAACTCGATGCAGCGTATGAATAGTGTGAAAGTCGCAAATCATTCAATTCCCAAGATTCAACCTCTAGTTTGAAGCGCCCAGTCATTTCGAATAGAGATTTAACAAGGGAAAGTAATCCCTTCTCTTTTATTAATAGGTTTGGACTGGCTTCCGAAGAATTGTTACATTCTTCCAAAAATTCAATGAAATCTGACGAAGATAACATAAAGTGATTGAAACTTAAAAACGAGAGCAAAATGCCCGTCTCTTCCCTCAAATTCAGACTCAGATTGACGAAATTAAGTGAACAATACTTTAAAACGTCATCCAACTCAAAAACTTCCCAATAATTGCCAATCAAAAAAGTGCACATATAGCTTAACTTTTGGGACTGTTGAACGGGAGGCAAATATTCACCGTTCGTACTTGGTTCTAAAAAGATCTTCGAAGTGTTGGGAAGCAATCTGTGGTCAATATTATGAGAATACCACAATACAAATAATCTCCATATGTTCTTATTATCTGAATTTATTCCATCACAAAATAAAGTGATAAAGAACTCATATAGATAATTATCAATGCTTTGGCGAAGTTTTACCTCCAAATAATAAACAGACAGTATTATCCCGGCTAGAAAATCACACATAGTCATATGAGTAGACAATTCATCTTTGGTAAAGCTTTTGAGGATTAATTCGAAAAACTCAGCGTAATTAACCGATGTTACGTGACCCTTGGCTATCGCAATAGATATCATCAGAACGAGATCTATATGAGATTTGTCCATCTCAAAGGTAAGACCATGTTGTGCATTCCATAACTCAATCAAGTTTGATAACCATTCTGAGTTAATACCATGAGATATTTCATCAAGAGTTTGGGAAGCAATCGCATTCTCTGAGTTTAAATTCAAAGTCTTAACAGTTAAAGTCTTATTCCAAAACAACCACCCAGAAGTAGTTCCTTTGTCGACATAGTAGGTCGGATTTACAGTGTTACTCATCTCAGATTTCCATTCATGGTAGAAGGTCCCACCATATTCATTGGTGGTGGCGACTTGCTTATAACCATTGCGCACAAGTGAGGAGTTGTAGACATCATCGATATTGTAATTCACTTCACCCAATAATTTGGATTTTTGGAGCAATTTTGATAAACTATTGGTTGCTGCTTTAGATACTTGAGGATTATCACCGGCGCACTCAGCTAGTAAATAGCTTAATAAACTAGTTGAAACTGGAAGCTCTATGTCACTCGACAAAGTGCCTAATAATTCTATTTCTAATCTCCTTATACCCCAATGATATCCATGCTTTGTTTCATCAAGCATCCGTTCTATAACATCCTCGACCATGCGTAAATAACGTTTTCTTTTCGAGTTTTTAAGCTGATGAATTCTCTTTATCTTGAGTTGAGTTTCTCCTATTGGTTTTAAACTTTCAATCATTGATAAATCTATCAAACAAACACTACTAGGTAGTATAAATTTGCTGGTCAAATCCCGATATATCTTTTTGATTGAACCTTCAATTGTAAAGTTATCAATAGAAGAGCACCTCCGCAATGCCTGAAGATATGAATCTAGATTATTGTAGTCATTTTTGAGCTTAAGTCGAATCCGTTTACTGTTTAATAATGAAAGTCCACTTTCAATTCGCTTTTCCTCCATGGTATCCAACGAGTGCATCAATTCCTGCAAGGAACATTTTATCAAAATACCATATGCTCCAGATACCCATTTCATTACACCAAATAGAGCAGTGTTTGCTTTTGAGGAAACATCTTCATAAGCGGAGAAGCTCATCTTCACCAATAACTCTAAAACCTTTTTATCTAAACCCAGTAGTCTTCTATTAGAAGTAGCATGAGATATTCTCAAAGCATGGTAAGATGATATTCTGGATGCCATGAGAGCTCTGCTGTAAGGCTTTTTGATGCCGCGTATCCTGAAAGATTTAGCCATACTTTCGTACGATTGAAAGCCATTACTAGATGGTAGCAATCTTTCACATCCGATATCAGTCAAATAAAAATTAGTCAATGCAACGAAAGTATCCATGAGCTTCGAGTTGTCCGAATAAAAAGTATGCAAGAATGAGAACAAGTACTTAATAGCTTTTCCAATCAAAAATCTGTAAGAATGAACCAATAAGTACATTTTTCTTACTTGTATGTCGTTAGTGAGGGCAAAGAAAGCACCCCGACTGTACTTATGATGATTAGATTTCTTAGAGAGTTCACCAGATTCAAGCTTATGCTTCACTGAATGCAGACTCTCGTCGATAATAATAGTTTCAACAAACCCTTCAAGTTTATCCTGTATCTCCAAAACGTCACCTTCAATGAAATGCAGCTCCAATAAGGCATAATCGAAATCAGGGTCAATTAGCCAGGAGATACCACTTATTCCATGTGTCAAAAACAAAAGTCGGGAATATATCTCATTACCACTTCTACTCAGAGAGGTTGAAGTATTTGCTTGCACTTCAGTTGTCAATCGTTTCAAATCCAATAAACAATGTCTTGTCACATCGATAAAAAATTGTGTTGCAAATTCAGCGTCATCTACTTTTGGAACGTACCATTCAAAATTGAGATTCTCAGGGGAAAACCTTTTACTATCAAATTGCCAACAGCCCCAACACGATTCATCAATTGCTTGATGAGAGGGCGAAAATAAGGTTCCATTCACCACTCGAATTTTGGTGGTATTTTGCAACATATGATTCACAAGATTTGAGGCTGGAGATGCATTAACTCCTTTGACATGATTGATTAAAAGTTTCGTCAAAGACACAAGCTCGTTTTTCCA
Source organism: Debaryomycetaceae sp. UCDFST 68-768.1 (assembly GCA_031081845.1). Taxonomy (NCBI): domain Eukaryota; kingdom Fungi; phylum Ascomycota; class Pichiomycetes; order Serinales; family Debaryomycetaceae; species Debaryomycetaceae sp. UCDFST 68-768.1. The sequence goes on along the minus strand of JARYTA010000002.1, from coordinate 1,429,694 downwards.
TTTGAATATAGAACGTCCAGCGTTGCCAATACTCGAGTTCAAGATTGTGAGGTCCCAAAATAACCTTTCATCAACTTGTTTCATGTCATATTTGCTCATTGCAGTTCCCCCATTGTTTTCAATGATGTCCTCTTTTATTCTACCTATCAAGACTTCAGCTATATTGTCGAAAGATCGAGGTTCAACTTTTGTAATAGAGCTGAAAATACAACCAATGATGTCTGAACATTTGTAAAAGCTTTGTTCGGTACAAAATTCAACCATTTCATCACGAAATTGGCGAAATAATTTAGACGACATGGCTCCTGGTAAATAGTTCATGAGGTATTGCATTCGAGAATGCAATTTTTGTATATCTGAGTGGTCTTCCAATATTTGAAATAAGGAGACAATTCTGGAACAAAATAGCTCAACTATCGGTTTGAAAAGAGCGGTTGATGATTTTAAGGCTTCAGTCTCATTATAGAACTCGGAGAATTGCTGCAATTCTTCCTCTGCATTTCCCAAATTACATTTCTGGTTTTTCAATATTCTAAGATGATCATTAATAAATGATTCAGCTAAGTAAGAGTCAAACTGTCCATCAGTTAGATCTTCAAACGGAGTAACTGCTGCAAAAGATGTTATCATATCGAGAATTAATATGGTTTTCTCTAGATCATTAGAGTTCATATCTTTGATCGATACCAATATCATATTGGTAACATGTACTCTGTAAATAGGAGATTCAGTGACATATCTTGATAATGCCCCGATCAATTTTAATGCAGTGTTCGCTCTATGAGTATACACTAAATCTTGTAGTGAATCGTAAATATCAAGAATGAGATCATCAAGTACTACATGAGGATTAATGTGAGCTAACATGCCCAAACTTGACTCGTAATTTTTGCTATTGTTTCTAGAATATACTCCACTTTTCAATATAGGTAGTATCAATTTAATGAAGTTCTCGCAGCTTTGATTGTTCAATTTGTGAGTTTCTGGTAACATTACTATATTGCCCTCAATTTCCTTTTCTCCATTGATCCTGGCTAAAAATTGAGTCGTAAGTGCGAGAGAAAGCTGTGAAATTTTCGAAGACCATTTGCCTGAATTTGATGGGTGTACAAAACGCTGCAACGCATTGAAAAGGGTCTCTAGTAAGTCAAACATTTTTCCATCCGTCCTGAGATTTTCATTTGTCATAGAAAATACTATTAGTGATGTAACTGAGTTGAAATCTTCAATCTGGACAGAGCTCAACATCTGAGGCAAGATGTCAAGGCCATTCAAAACAATATCAAAGACCCTCTCCATCTGACTATCCGCGAATACAACGCAATTGCTAAGCGAGACTTGAGTTACTTCTGTTGATGACCAAGCCAATTCTTCCATGAAATTTGTTGCAATGCGTCCCAAAATATCTAAAACTTCATTCATGACACCTTTGTTCTTCTTGAATTTGGCCATTATAAAAAAAAATGATTCAATATAATATCGTATATCATATTCATCAATAGATGCAGAAAAATTGAACTTTATAGGTAGTATTTCGAACAGAGAAAGAATCCTCGAAGCATTAAAAATACTAAGCTCACTTCCGAGAGATGAATACGCCTTAGGTAATGCTTCGGCTTTGAAAAATCGGGAAGCAACATGTGCTAAATCTATCAAAAACTCTAAGTCCTTATGCTGATACCCAAGACTGGTTACCTTGTCCGGAATAAAATGCATTAATATTTCGTTTAACAAATCCTCGTACGGCAAAACAAGTTCATTTCTCACAAGTTGAACATCTTCAGTCAATTTTTCCAAAATTCGCAAGCAAAGCTTTAATGGTACTCTTTGACCCCTTGAAACACATATCGCATAATATACATGTGCTAATCTTACTCGCAAGTCTAATGGTAGATCATATTTCATTTTGAGCCAAATCAACAATTGTTTGGTTGAGAAAGTCAAATTGAAATAAGTGAAATCATCATCATCATCATCATCATTGGAATGATCTCCAGAAATTAGTTCGTCCTCATTTCCGTATTCCGAATCCATGTCAATATCATCCGAACATGACTTCACGCCCTCGCTGCGCTCTTTTACATCTGTAATTCCTTTGTATTCTTCCCACTCCTTGCGTGAAATCTTCAACGATCCCTCAAGATCAAGTGACTCGATGCTGAAGTATATATTACTTATTATACGGGCGAGTATTTTCCCTTGTTCTTTTGGAGTTTCTGCTTCATATGGTAATAGTCTAGGCAAATTGATCTTTCGCTCAAATCTTCTGCTATAAAACTTAGATTTGGGATTTGTTTGCTCTCTCAAATGAATGTTCCAATCATTATTGAAATCTAATCCGTATCCTTCTTCGAATGACATTGCAATTTATTTCACTCTTTTCTTGCTAGTGGATTCAGTTAGATATTCACTATTGAGATGCTTTTTGGCCACCAAATCAGCCTTGAATTTGTGTAACCTTGAAATTCATATCGTCGACAGAAGCCAACAAGATGCTCTGTAGCAACCAGTCGTTCTCGAAGTCTGGGACAATTCCCACTAGGTGGCATCACTGCAAGGAATAGCCACATCAACCTTTTGTGCATGTTCTCAATCTGTCACATGTAGGATGGAGGGAAACTGAATGCAGCTGCAAATTGCAAATTGCAAAATTACCAAAGGTCCGGCCAAAGCAATAGAGATATACTTCCAATCAGCTGGTGGACATACAAGTGGAAAACATCAAAGGATGTCAATTGTGTAATTCCTTGAGCTATAGAGAAACTAGGGGGTTTGCGACTCTCAGTGGAGTCTCGGAGATATCTCCAGTATGTCGTGGCTCTAATGTGCACATATGTGCCACTATCTGCTTAGACAGATCTACTCCACTGTTGTAGCAGCTTATCGGAGTGCTCTGAGACATAGATGAATGTGATATTTGAGCCTGCTCATCTAAAGCCCGGCTCCCGCTCCATCAAAACCCTTTGTTACGCTAAGGCTGGAGCTTTTGAAGCCCTCAACTTCCACTCTGTACGCCCCTCTACATCAATTCACTACTGAACAGTATTTTATCAATAACTAATCACACTACAAAACCGAGAGCACTCGCAGTAGAGTTCCATACCTGTGCTTCTCCAACGTACTCTCGGAGAGAAGTGATTCTCTGCTCCAATTTTTTTTCAATCGCACTCCAAAGGAGATGCCCATTTCAATTGACTTTTACCGTCACAAGAGCGGCCAAAAGACACACAGAAGTCCTCATGGAACCTCTCTCTCATCTGAGAACCACCTACTCTTATTTACTCTCCTGGTGGTGCTAGAGAGTCTCCCATCACAAAAACATGACTTCAGGGTTGGAACCTGAGTATGAGCCCTGACCGGCCATCAAAAAATTCTCAGCGATGTTTCGAGAACTCTATAATATAGTCTTAAAGATAACTCTTCTCGTTAAGAATTCGTTTTGACAGTAATTTGTAGTGTTTGAATATGTCAGTTTCTACTTCAAAAGCTAAGAGAGAACAAAAGAGATTGGAAAGAGAGGCAAAGAAATCTGCTGCTGGAAAAACCACTAAAAAAACTAAGAAGCAAGTCGCCAAAGACTCTGAGGAAAAAGATGTGGATGATGCCGCTACTCAAATCGCTAAAATGAAGTTGCAGCAAGATGAGCTGGGATTGTCAGATAGAGTCACTACTGGAGTTTTGGACTCCTTGGGCACATCCAGAGATATCAAGTTGTCGTCTGTTTCTTTGCTTTTCCACGGTAAGGTATTGATTCAGGACTCTGTTTTGGAATTGAATTACGGTAGAAGATATGGTTTATTGGGAGAAAATGGATGTGGAAAGTCGACATTATTGAGGTCTATTGCTGCTAGAGAGCTTCCCATTCCTAATCATATTGATATTTATTTATTGAACGAGCCTGCAGAAGCAACCGAATTTTCAGCTTTGGAATATGTCGTTAGAGAGGCTGAAGCTGAGATGAAGAGATTGGAAGATTTGATTGAAGAGATAATTGTCAAAAATGGCCCTGAAGATCCTACTTTGGAGGGCTTGTACGAGAAGATTGACGAAATGGATCCATCAACATTTGAGTCGAGAGCAGCTATTATTCTTACTGGTTTGGGTTTCAACGGTACCACAATCAAGAAGATGACAAAAGACATGTCAGGTGGATGGAGAATGCGTGTTGCGTTGGCTAAAGCATTATTCGTCAAACCTACTTTGTTGTTGTTGGATGACCCAACCGCTCATTTGGATTTGGCTGCATGTGTTTGGTTGGAAGAGTACTTGAAGAGATTTGATAGGACATTGATTTTGGTTTCACATTCTCAGGATTTCTTAAACGGTGTGTGTACCAATATGATCGATATGAGAATGAAGCAACTTCAAATGTATGGTGGTAATTATGATTCATATGTGAAAACCAGAGGTGAATTGGAAGTTAATCAAATGAAACAATACCACAAGCAACAAGAACAAATTGCTCATATCAAGAAGTTTATCGCTTCTGCCGGTACTTATGCTAATTTGGTCAGGCAAGCTAAGTCAAGACAGAAGACTTTAGATAAGATGGAAGCTGATGGTCTTATTCAACCAGTTGTCCCAGATAAGGTTTTCTCTTTCAGATTCCCAGAAGTCGAAAAGTTACCACCTCCTGTTTTAGCCTTTGATGACATGTCTTTCTCTTACTCTGGAAAGGACGAGGATAATTTATACGAGCATCTTGACATTGGTATAGATATGGACTCAAGAGTTGCATTGGTAGGACCAAATGGTGTTGGTAAGTCGACATTATTGAATTTGTTCCAAGGCAAATTGCAACCACAAAAGGGTAGAGTCATTCAACACACACACATTAAGCTTGGAGTTTATTCACAACACTCAGCTGATCAATTGGATTTGACTAAGACTCCTTTGGAGTTTGTTCGTGATAAATTTTCTCACATCTCTCAAGATTACCAATACTGGAGACAACAGCTTGGACGTTATGGTTTAACTGGTGAAGGTCAAACTTCTGAAATGGCAACTTTGTCTGAAGGACAAAGATCTCGTGTTGTTTTCGCCTTATTGGCCTTGGAAGCTCCTAACTTGATTCTTTTGGATGAGCCTACAAATGGTTTGGACTTATCTACAATCGACTCATTGGCTGATGCTATTAATGAATTCAATGGTGGTGTCGTTGTTGTGTCGCACGATTTCAGACTTTTAGACAAGGTCGCTAAGGATATTTTCGTTATTGAGAACAAAACAGCTACAAGATGGGAAGGTTCCATCTTGGATTACAAGAAACAATTGGCTCAAAAGGTTGTTCTCTGAGTGTAGTTGCAGATTCCATTCATTATTTTGTATTTCAATATAACTATTTAATTGATAGATATTGTGTAATAGTCACATAACATGATACATCGTAGTAGATGGAGGTATTCAAAGTCTTCTATATCTTCGCACACGACATTGATTTCAGCAAAAAGAAAAAATTATGGACGAGTCCGGAGTCGAACCGAAGACCTTTTGCACGCTAAGCAAACGCGCTACCAACTGCGCCACACGCCCTTGTATTCAAAAATTATTTTAGAATTAGACGCTAACATCTAGCTGCTAATCAAATACTACACATCTTTAAATAACACCTACACAACCCTAAACCTTGCTTTTTCAGGTTAGCCGCACCCGATATTCCCTCTAGTGCAGAGTATAGGCCCATGTCTTAGAACAGATTAACCCATTTCTCTGTCAAAGTTTTATAGAGCGATGTATCTTACTTTTGATTAACCTCCTCTTATTAGGCTGCAACTACCTTTTGTAGGCGCTTGAAATAACAGTCACTTTCAGATAAGAATTGACACTTAAAGTCCAAAATTTATCGTCATACTTGGTGAGAATCTTGAATATATTGTTATAGGTAGAACTAAGGAATATTTACATAACAGTAACCTAATTTTTTAACTTATCCAAGTTTTTGGTTTGAGTGAATGCTATATCAGTGCAACTAATGAGTATGTACGTACTCGCTTAGTTTATTTTAAATTAGTTGTATTAGTTCTGTCTCAAAAGTGAGTTTATCAAAAGCTCGATGAAAAAATTCCAATAAATGGAAAACTTTAAAGCACACATAGTGTTGAATAGAAGTCGCAATATCTGGCAAATTAAAGCAGGGTGCTTCTTATTCTTAACTTGTCGAGCTTAATTAGTAATTTTTAATTGACTTCTCCTTAGTGTGCTACCTCTTGATCACTTATATCGAAAATCATGTCATTGCTATCCTCATTCAAATCCTTCCTTGTACATGACTCGTTGTCAGCATAATCGGAGGAACTTTGCTTATCCCTTGAATAGCCTTTGCCTGGTAATTCACCCAGGTTGTTTTCTTTCTCATGTTGTCGATCTGCAGTTGGGTGAGGAAAAATTGAATGCGTTGTTTTATTATTTTTCACTTCTTTATCAGAAACCTTAGAGCCTTGACCATTTTCAGCAATATTACGGCAGGTGGTTTTAGCTGTCGTATCGCTATCACTACTGCTAGCACTATCACTATCCTCATCTGAGTTATCCTCATTATCACTAGCACTTCCTTCTTCGTCGCCATCTTCGTCCTCATCTTCATCGTCATCACTAATCTCAGCATCTCTGGCAGTACTTGTGCCCTTTCTGCTACCTATGGTTTCTATCGATGGAACCCCAAGTCTGTTGGACTCTGAATTTTCTCCAAACTCGAATCTTGAAGGTTTATTAGATACTTGCCCTACCAGTGAATTTAATTGTTTTTCGAACTTTTGCTTCTTGAGAAGATTGACTTTTCGCCTCAAAATTTCAACTAATTCATTCCATTCGCACATACCACCCATACCAATATCACCACACACTAAAACTTTCTCTATTGGTTTTATGATTTCTATGTTGAACCCATAATCAGGAAGTGACAAAAAAGAAAGTTGTTTTGCTGTTATTGGATGTGTGTACATGAAAGTGTTCATCGCCGGAGCTACTACGATCGGTTTTTTAACACCGTTTCCACTTGGAGGTCCCCATGATCTGACGATCGATGTTAACAAGTTATCGGATATCCCGTTTGCTATCTTGGCTAATGTATTGGCAGAAAGTGGAGCAATCATCATAACGTCTGCCCATTTTCTCAACTCGTTATGAAGCATCATTTTTTCGAAAGGATTTTTCTTCTTTGCAATCACATCTTTTCCAGAAGTCGTGGTCGTGAATGTCTTTACACTGAAAATATCAGTGTAATTTGCCCATTCATCTTCGTCTCGCCATATCTTTACCTCATTATGCATCTTCAAACCTTTCAAAAAATGGATTGCTGCCTTCGTGACAACTAATTGTATCGATACTTTTGAAGTGCCGTATATCTGGAAAAGCTTATCAATGATCAAAGGTACTTTGATCGTTGCTACAGATCCAGTACATGCTAATAGTATGTGGAATTTACCGTCATCCTCTTTCGTGAGGTATTCCTGGAAGGGAACCGGTGGATCGATGGGTGAAGAGATCACCATCTTCTTCGACTTTCTTGTAACCAGTTTCCGCCCCTCGCCAGACGAAATATCTATAGGTACAGGTGGCGTTCCTGCTCTCCTCGCATCACTCTGAGCTTCCTGCAACTCTTCGTTTTTTATGATACTTGCGGCCACCTGAGAAATACGCTCATTCAACGACTCGCGATCTTTCGCGGCCACAACTGCCTCCTCCTTTTGCGCCTTCTGTGCCTCATGCAGTAGAGGACTCTTCGCCCGTGAACCCTCTGTCTTCTGTTGTCCTTCTCCTTGTTTCCGTGTATTACCAGCAGATTCCAGGTGCGCTTGATTTGCAGCAGACGGTTTAGCACTTATTGTGAATCTCCTATATCTATCTTGATTATTGAGCTCAGAAAATGATACCGTCTGGTGGATTTTGTCCTGGATCTCCTCCTTCAGTGGTGGTATCTGTTGCTTATCCGACATTTAGGATGCTTTTTTCATTCACTTAAGCTTAGACTATCAAAAAAAATCAAGTATTTCTATTAAAACCTGTAAGACTTGTAAAGTAATGACGAGAATTTGATTGTTTTGTGTCACATGAACGAGAAATCAGATTCAAAGCGGCTCTGACATTTACAGAGTGGCCCTTTAAGCGAGAAGTAGAAAACATATAGAGCATCAATGAACATACGCCAGCAGTTAACACAGTTTCTTTCATTTGCGTATGCCTTTTCATCGGCATTCATTCTCTGGAAGACATTGTCAGTGGTGACCAATTCGCACTCTCCGATCGTGGTGGTTTTGTCAGGGTCTATGGAGCCAGCCTTTCAGAGAGGAGATATCCTCTTTTTATGGAACAGAGACAGTCAGGCGAAGGTAGGAGATGTTGTTGTGTATGAGATTGAAGGCAAGTCTATCCCTATTGTGCATAGAGTGTTGAGAGAACATCACAATCCGGAGAAACAGTTTTTGCTCACCAAGGGAGACAACAACGCTGTGGATGATTTGGGGCTCTATGCTAAGAACCAGAAGTATTTGAACCAAAAGACCGATTTGGTGGGAACTGTGAAGGGATACTTACCCAAGATCGGATATGTGACAATATTAATAACTGAAAATGTTTACTTCAAAATGGGATTGCTTGGTTTGACTGCACTCAGCAGTTTGATGGCAAGCGAATAATTCCAATCGCAGTGGTTTGTTGAACTCCATAGGGCTTCAAATGTACGATAACGATGTCGACTTTTCGTTACAAATAAGTAATATAGCATTTAACGGAAATTTTACAGAATCATGAAATCTCAAATGTAGAGACGTATATATGTAAATTGGTTTGGCAATGAAAGTAATTGATCTGGTGGAACTCTGGCTTCCAGAGTGAGCTTATTCTCATGTTCCACCGAAGGCAATAACAGCGTTAAATGTTGAATCTACAAAATTTAAAAAAGAAAAAAAAAGAAAATGGCGACAACTGCAGGACTCGAACCTGCGCGGGCAAAGCCCAAAAGATTTCTAATCTTTCTCCTTAACCACTCGGACAAGTTGCCTTAAACCTGAAGTGTTGGAGCTGAGATTCACTTCACCTCTGACCAACCACATTTTTCAGAAACATTTGCAACCATCACTGATTGTCTACGAAAAAGTTGGGGACAAAAATACTTTTTAGTGCTGACTTATTCCATTCAATATGAACCTTGTCTGGTGTTTACTCACGAATCATGATATCTTTTTAGTTTGACTATACGCCGTATATCTTGCTACTCGGGTTGTGTTTCTATAGCTGGTAGTTTCTCGAGCTATTTCCTGTCATATCCTGTGAGAGAATATCACTCAACATATTGTTTTCCTTTCCCTTCTTTTTTGTTCACTGATTTGCAACCACTGGTTACTTGCAAATGGGTTATTACCGGTTAGATATTCTCCTTCCTGGTCTAATCGGGTCAATATATATTCATGGCCCCTTTACCAATGAAGTCTCTTTCATAACTCGAGAGAGCTATCCCAGCGAATTTGTCTTTACTATGGTGACTCTACTATTTCGTCTACTGAGCTACTCCACTGAGGTCTATGAAACCAGAATTCCCATGAAAAAGATCAAAACGTTATTTGATCTATATGCCTAAAATGATTTAATGTACAATAATTTGGAAGATGAGAAATAATGCACCATTTTCTTGTCGGTATGTAATCTCTCACATACCCCAAATTGGGTACCATGTATTGGATGGTAAGAGTCGCTCAGATTTGGTCAACGATATGCATCACTCTTTTATATTGCGCCAAAAAAGCTCCAGTCTTTCTTGTGCTGCTATGTAATTAAAGGTATGAATTCTTTGTTCACTTCTAACCCTAAATCTTCAATTAGATTAGAGACATATGACAATTGCCTTAAATTCCATTTCTGGACCATTTCATCAAGATTAACATCTTCTCTTCTCAACGATAGAGATAACTCATTGAGATTCGATAGCTGGGTCTTGACTGTGAGATTATACAACAAACTGTCGACCAAATCATCGATTTTATTTAGATTAGGGTTGTAAGCTTTGAAAAATGCAGCGGATTTCTGTCTGAACGTGAGCGATGAGAACTCGTCAGGCAATGATATGCGGTCAAAGGAAAACGGCAGCCCATGCGGGTCTCCAAGCCAATCAAACAACAAACTGGTTCTTAGCTTTTTTGAATTTTTAGAAAGCGAAGCTTTAGTTATGAACCTATTGATCCAGAAAGTCGCCATACTATTAGAACTCATAGGAATCACCAATCTTTGTTCTAACAGTCTATTGCGGTCTACATTCAATGTGTAGTTATTAGCGTAGAACATATTCTCGAATGTATGATTCAACAACACATTCGGTAAAGTGATCGAATTGTTGTTAGATCGAGTTCTCTGCGTCTCGACTATAATCACATCAGGTTGAGGCTTCACATCCACCACTAGCTCTCTCACGAGGCTGTTGCTCAAGTAACTCATGTATCGCTTTTGCTCGATCATCGACTCATTGTCACCCAACACTGGCTCGTACCGTTCTCCGTACCTTTCATGCAAATTCCAAGTATCCCACAGATTCACTAAAACTTTATTCGTTCCATATTGTATGTCTACACTCTCACTCCTACAATGAGACAAATTCTTGATCCCCACATCGATTGCTAGGATATTGATTTTAGGGGGAAGCCTTTTCAATAGCTCTAAATGACGTACGATAGCTTCCACTCGCTCTTTCTTGGGCCCAGGAATACGAATTCCACATAAAAATGCCACTTGATTCAATGTGGACACCTTAAAGTGCGACAAAATGCTTCTAGAGCTCATATTGTGAGGTCATTTAACTATGCTATGAAATGCAAACTTAATTCTATTCTTCAGCCGCAATCAACAAGAGCTCATCTGGAACTTTTACATTTTCCGTCGCGTTATTTTCCGCGTCTTGGAACCATGTGTTAAGACCCTATATCTATATACGTAGTCCATATGGAACAACGGTTTGCTTGTGCTTTTGATGCTCAGTGTGAGTCGCGTCACTTTCCTTTTTCACGCCCGAGGGTTTTGCGTCTTCTCATTCCCGCGTGGCTGGAGTTTGGTTGAGCGCTTTTTGAGTGTTCTGGCGCTTGCAACTATCAAGCCACGTTTTTTGCGGCACTTTGGCAACATAAGTGTGTCTCAGAGAACCGCTGAGATTGTGGACATTGGCAAGAAGTCGTCTAGATGATTGTCTACTGCGCTTACACATAATAGTTTGATCCGTGAATTCATGGTGTGGCAACTTCAGATAGAGGGAGTTTGAGCACGCCTTTAATCATATGTCTTTGTGTAAATGATACCCACTAAACGCAGCTGTGTCCGAGGCTTTTGGAACGTAAGCTTTCTATGTTATCGCAATGGCATGAGGTGCTTTGCACCTCATGCCACATGGAGATGTATTTGGTGCAACCCCATTCAAAATAAGCGCTCGAGAAGCTTCGCTTGCAAGCTTCCGCGATGGTACACAGATCGGATCAATTTGTCCTTCTAGTTTCGAGAATACGCTGCAAATTGAAACGAGTGATCTCTTACGCTATGCTCTTTGTTTTCTCTGTCTGTCTTCTACACACTCCAAGTGTCAAAGCGAAATTACTCTCCATACAATTTCATTGATGCGCGTACTATCGACAAGGTTTAATGGACCATTGTTACAGTGAACATGCTGTCCGACTGTCTGCGATTTAAGCTTTGGCAGAGACGAATCCTCTCGTCGGGCATACGCACATCGCGAAAGCCGACAGTCCACGAGACGATAAAACGTCGCCTAGCTGAGGAGCCAGACGAAGAGCAGCGCTCTTCGTCTAGCTCCCTAGACTGGGTGCAACCTCTATCTCGTCTGTACCGCCGCTCATTCCCGCGACAACGTGGTTCTTCCAGCGAGAACACCAACCCGCGAGGTCCCGCTTTCATCTTTCTGCAATTACGCGTTCCCGTCCCAGAAAATACTCGCGCTCGTAACTTTTAACTCACTATCCTTTCCTAATGAGGCGATTTTGTGTCTGATAAAACCGTCATATGCACTCCCGAGCCCTCGAAAAGCAGTACACGTTTTTGTGCGATATGTTAGCCTGTCTATATGTCATGTTCTATGCAGTTCGCCACCTTTGTTCTTCGGCCATAGTGCCCGCCTTTAAGGGGCTATGTTGACCTCACACCCCCACTACCAGCCATCTATTTTTACTGAAAACAGAGAGAATATTGCTGATTAGAGAATTTTATATACAAACTGAGAATATTGGCATTTATCTGCAGGAAACCCTTTAGAAGACTCAAACTGTATAAATACTGAAGCATTTTTGGCTTTTAGTTGTTCGCAGATTTTTCTCCTTTAGCTAGTAAGAACCTATTCAAACTAACTTATATATTTCAAAATGCAATTCAAGACCCTCATTGTCGCTTTGACTGCTGCTTCCGCTGCTTCTGCTGCTAACAACTCTACCTCCTCCTCCGACTCTGGTGCTGCCCAAGTTGCATCTGCCGGATTGCTCGGTGCTGCTGCTGCTGGAGCTGTTGCTTTGATTTTGTAAGCGACTTAACCGTTACTACATCAAAATTATAGAGCAGTGGGGAGTGTTGGAAGCTGGCGGCGCCTAGTCGCCGACCGGCTGATAATAATATGGTGGAGCGTGCTTTATGCGCCCAGTCAATTCAATCTAATTAATAATCTAGACTGCTAATACTACGTATACTTTTATATCAATGCACAGAGTCTTAACCAAAGTTGAACTGTTTATCTTGTAGATCGAACTAGTGGTGGGAGAGTCGAGAGGATGACTCGTGAGCTACAGGCTCATGAGGTGGAAGCCTTTGGTACGAAGGCTTGAAAATATTTCTTAGGGGGGGGTGCGTGCGTGACACAAAAATGCATTTCTCGAGAGTGATGCTACTGTGGATTCATGGATTTTTGGGTGCCAAAGACGATTGTAAAGAAGTTACTATATTTACATAATTTATTATTGCAAGCCTCTACGGATGGAGTCTAGGCTTATCATGCCGGTCTAGCCTTGGGTCCCCAGTTTTTCGTGGGGTTTTCCTGATACCTAACCATTTTAAGCTTTCTCAAAGTGTTGATACTGTTACTTATCTCGTTGTCTGTATCAAAATCGACGGACACTTCTTGACGATGCTCCTTCAAATGTGCGAGGATTTTGTAGCCTGTCATTCCTGGCTTTAAATTGGGGTTTGTAGAAGCGTCGGCCTCGAGGAGTTTTATTTTTTCGGCTACCTTGTCGTTTTGCTTTTCTTTAGCCTTCAATTGTTCTAGTAAAAGAACGTTACTTTTTTTCAACCATTCGGCAAGAATGGCCAATATGTTGCCCCACGGAGCGTCTGTCTTCACGCAGTTTTTCTTAGCATGTGTTAGGGAAACCTTGTAACCCAAGTTTCCAATTGCAGTGACGAAATCCTTAATAGGAATTGGTGGAGACTTGAAAAAAGAAGATATTTGATTCAAGTTGAAATAAAAAGGCTCGTCCAACTCGCTCTTTGCGAGTGTTAGCATACCCTTGATTCTCTCTCTTGTGCCGTATACGTTGGCATCACTCTCCTTGTTTATATCTAGTATTTTATCAATGAAATCATGATTATGAAGCCTTCCCAACCACATGGGCCCGGCAAGATGATATGGCGAATCGCAATGAGAACACTTGTTTCCTATGTTGGCCGTGAGCTTTGGAGTTTGGAATTTCTTCTCGTTGATCCTACCCAAAGGCTGGATGAGTTTGTCTCCACATCCTATGCAGTGATATGTGAGCATTGTCTTGGAAGAAAGATTTTTGACTTCGATAGGACTTGTTTTAACTCTTACGAAAATACGGAAATAGTAGTCAATACTCAACGACAACAAAGGCTCTATGGATTTCTTATATTTCGAGGCCGTTGTTGCAACCAAATTGAGAATCAACCTAATTCCTGCTTCGTGATTGGACTCACTTCCCATAAAAGTGTTCCCAAAGTTATGTCCACCATATAATGCAAAACACTTCTCAGGATATCCGGATCCTGCTAACACACCGGCATCAGTGCATGTTACTAGCAAAAGTCCTTCATCCTTGATGCATTGTAAAGCGCTGTCAATGAATGGCGCAGCGGTACCATAGGGATCCAAGTCCACAACGTGAAATTTTTCATTTGTCAGAGCCATAAACCTCATCGCATCTCCTTCATTAGATTTCACAACATCCTCCAACCCATTATAAACTATATTTCTATCAATGGACTTTACAGCTTCTGGTAATAAATCGTTGGCTACCACCCGCTTTACCTGCTCAATTTCATGCCCATACCTTATTGCTCTAAGGCCAGTAGCACTAAGTGCTTCTAAGATGTGAATATACTTGTCCAATTTTCTCTTCTTCAGTTCTCGTTCCCCGGCTTTGGATTCCCCATACATCTTACTCCATGCCTTGATCCCCATCACCGACAAGTCCCTGTTGAACTGCTGGATATGATTATAGAACACTTTATTCTCTTTGGGTGCGAGAACAGTTGCTAGCCCTTCATTGATCGTGGAAAACTGCTCTAAATCGATGTCCAGTTTCTTCAACTTCAGAGACTCTGATACTTTACTGGTCATTGTGAAAACTCTTTTAACCTTAGTGAGATACCCTCTTATCATAAATCAAGCAGCTCTTCGATTCGAAAATTTTTTTGGTCTCAGATGAGAACTTAGTGTGCGAATTTTTAGAAACTCAACTATCAACACTTTAAGAATCTTAGGGTTTATTGTAGTGGCTACTATGACTGGCGGAATAATTATAGAACCTCCGATATCGTCAGAAGACTTTGATACCGAATTCAGTGATGATGATTACGATTCAGGCTACGAAAGCTCTACTTATGAATTATCTGCCCAAGAACAATGGGAAGAAAGTGTTAAGCAAATAAATGGTCTATTCACGTTCATCATATTCCCATTGCTAGGAAAGGTATTGGGAAGGAGATTCAGTCACATAATCTGGAGACATGTTGCCAACAGGTGGTATGCTTGACGAATTGGAAGACTTTAACGACAATTACAAAATTAGTAAATAGATTAATGAATAGTAGCAAAAACTGAAGGCAAAAGTGCCCAGGCATCTGGGTTTTAACGAGTTACAAATGGTTCATATGCATTGATAACATTATGTTCGAGGTATATTACAATTAAAGACTATTGAGAAGTTGGTTGAATTCCTTGTTGAGATGAGGCTCGCAGATTTCGATCAATATGAGGTTGACTAGAGGATCTATGATTCCCCTTCTTACTCTATCTAACACGACTCGCAAGATTTTCAAGTATTCGTCTTGAGATATAACCGAGTCTGATGAAATCTCTGAGTTGGTGGAGAAAATCGAGGAGGTTTCGTCGCTGAGATAGCTGTTGTTGTAAAGATCGGCTGCCGAGTCATTGATCAAGTTTTTTTGTAAAATCAGATATATGTTCACAAGTAGTTTAAGTAGGATCTTGTAAATGAATAAAGAGTCAAGGTTGATATTAATCTCTAGTTTTTCAATGAGTAATTGTTTCGATGTGAGCTTGATGGGAGACATGTTGGAACTACTCGTTCTGCTTAACGCATTAACCGAAGTACTCGATTGGTTATTCTGACCGTCCTGAGGTTTCATGCTGGGCGTGTTGTAGCCATTGCTGCTCCTGTTACTTCCAATATCGAAGTTCTTAAGAATGCTCAAAAGATTTCGGACAAACTTGACCTGGTAAGGAGGATATTGCTGTGTAGGGTACCCCGTATTCACAGAATCCTTCAACGTGAACGGATTAATCTCGCTTGGGCTCTGGAAGCCACTTCCGTTGATACTCGGGCTGTTAGCTTTCAATGCGGTCCTGTTACTTTTGATACTGTTCAAGTTGCTAACGAAACTCTGCTGTTGTTGCTGTTGCTGTCGATACATCTCCTCGTCTACTTGCAATGACTTAATGAGATTTCCCAACGATATCCCTAGCTTGAGCAACTTGTTCGAATCTATCGGAAATTTCTCCTGTTGCTCATTTAATCTCTGTATTCCCTCGTAATGAAGTTGGTAAACGTTTACAAAATACCCATTTAACCCCTGCTCTTTTGCAAACGGTATTGCAGAAAGGAGTTGGTCAATCTCCTTGATGTCATTTGATATATGGTCTGAGTAACTAGCCATATTTTATACTAGTACCTTGCTACGTGAGATACACCGTGATTTTTTTTTTTATTGATAATAAAGACGAGAACCGATTTAAATTCAGTATCCACAACTTAATGTCCTTTTTTTTGATACTCATAGCATTCGTCATAGGGATTTCCTCGCTAGGGTCGGTGATTATAATATTTGGAAGTATCCCTAATTTACAAGGTACAATTCTACATAGATGGAAGTCCAATTTAGTACAAGCATTCTACCATTTGGAATCCAATTATGATCGTTTAAGTGAAACGTACTTTCATGGACAACTCACCAAATATATCAATTGGTTGATTCCAGCCTTCTATTTATTCGTAATCACTTTCTGTGTGCATGGGTTTTTTGATAAGACATATAGCATACTACCTAATGGTGTGACAGGGAGCACAGGACATTACTTATACATGAGGTTCACGGTTTTGTTGGTATATGTGTCATTTGCGTTTGCAACTTTTGCTGATCCAGGTACGGTTTCTGCAGAAAATTCGGGCATAATAAACTCGCACTTTAGAAACAATCTGCTAATATTCTTTGATGACAAGGTTTGTGATACCTGTCGGTTAGTGAAGCCTGCGAGATCTAAACACTGCTCGATATGCAACAAATGCGTTTTTCTCTTCGATCACCACTGCATCTGGGTAAATAATTGCCTCGGATATTACAATTACAGATGGTTCATGCTCTACTTGGTTGCCAATATCAACTTGCTAGTGTATGGGGGCTACTTATGTGCGAGGAGCTTGCAGTCGGTGAAGCCTGAAACCGTTTCTTACTGGGTGTTGATCACCTCCAGGAATCCCACATATAAGATTACAGGAATATTCGTGATTTTATGTACAATCTTTACTGTGATCACTAGCATTTTCACTACTTTGCATCTCAGGTACATTTACTTGGGCGTAACCACCAACGAACTGGACAAATGGGGTGAAGTCGAACATCTCATCGGGCTCGGGGTTTTATTCAAAATTCGCAATCATCCATCTGGGGAGACATTTGCGGAACGAGCGATGATAGACCACAAGGGAGCTTTTGAAACGGTATACATAAGTCTAAGGGATGCACGAATTTTATTTAATGACTATGATGAGACTATTTACTGTCTAGAAAAAGTCCGCTCTATGGAGACCGACATGGATAATATATATGACAAAGGATTTTGGGCCAATCTTGGTGAAAGATTGTTCCCACGTCAGCTTGACTGACTGTCAGGCTGGATATTTAGTCTTTTGATTAGAATGGACGGTATTTCAATCTTTTCTACCTCGCGAGAAGCATCGACACTTTTTTGCTCCAGGCTGCTTTCACTCCACTCACCTTCCTCTAAAAACCTGCTGCGGAAGGGTTGTCCATTCGTCTTTGATGTTAGCATGCTATTGAATATTTTTACATAAGAATCTCTGCAGCTAATATCAAAGTACTGTTCTTGTTTATAGATCACTGCATAGACAAATAGTCTGAATTTATGAAGCTCAGTCAATTGATTTGAAAAGTAAAAAAAACATATCTTCGAATCCTCATTGAGCTTTTTCAATATCAAACTGCAAGCTATTTTTCTGCTTGAGTCACTTAGTGAGATCAAACCTTGGTCCTTGTCGGAACCTTTTGATTTTTCCCTGTCATTAACTATCCCCTTGCTTCCTTCATGGAGTTTTTCATCCATGTCTTTCACTTTCTCGGTTATTCCAACTATACCATCATTGTTTGTCTCATCATCTCCATAATCAGCTTGAGCCTTCTTTTTCTTTTTCTTTCTTCGTTTTAATTGATTTAGTTTCACTCTATCATAAATGTCCTCTTCATCTTGTATTAAGTCCATCATAAGATCTCGATGGATACTAAGATCTTACGATGGTCCATTTATCTGCACAAGATAAGAATGATGGGAAAAAAAAAAAAAATTACATCTTGGTTAAATCTTAGTACTATCAGCATTCAAAAACTTCCTACATAGACAATACTATACTACACTAAAAACATTGCTGCTAAAATAACTTAACTTGATGCACCGACTCCAGCACAGTAAGCAATACTCCAGGTCTTAGACATTCCGTTGTCCAAATAATCAGTCAGGAAGGAACTATCAGTGAAAAACTTGTAAGCGGTATCTGGATCGTAAAGTGCAACATTCAACATCAAAATACCTTTCCAACCGTCCTTGACATCGTCAATCTTGGATTTCAATTTGTCCTCCCATTCTTCTTTCACAAAGTCTGATGATCTGATCCAAGAGCTTGCTGGTGTAATTGGCAACATGTGAATACCGTGGATGTATTCGACGTTGGTTCCAAAGTAGGTGGTGTAGGCCAACTTATTGAAGAAAGATATACCCGGAACTTTGTTACCAATGTATTTAGATGGTTGGATAGAGTTATTATCCTTCATCAAAAAGTAGTCACCCATACTTCTCTTCATGATTGCCAACAACAAGTTACCTCTGTTTTCCATATTGGAGTCTCCAATAACATTACCCCAGACTTTCATTGCATACGCGAAATTGTAGTCTTCTGAAGAAGATTCTTCATTTTTACCATCGCCATCGGCATATAAACCTTCTGCCCAACTGTGACCATTGTAGAAGTCAAAGTTACGTGATACTGGGAAATATTTATCTTCAGTGGAAGGATTGGCTGAGTCTCTGACTAAAGTGTTGACCCAGTCCTTGACGTCATTTTTCCAGGATCCACCAAGATCTGAATCAACTTTGGCTACCACTGCAGCAGCGTGAATATGGTATCCCCAGTGGAAATGGTGATCGTTGTAATGCCCGTTACCATAGTCGTTACCTTCAGTAGCACTGGATACAATTCCCTTGAAGTTGGTATCATAGAATAAGGGGTATTGCTGCTTGTTGCTGGTAAACTTACTGATGGCTTCCTTCAAGTTCGACAACAAGGTTTTGGTCTTGTCACTATCCTTCAAAATAAAGTGAAGGGTGTACAATACCAATGCATATTTAGCAAGGATCTTTCCACTGGTATACATTGAATTGACATCCGATTCAGTTTTGACATCACCTTTATATTCACTCGATGCAGCCGAACTAATTGCAGACTTTGCATTGGACGTGTAGTTTGCGGACTTACCAGAGATTGTTGTGTAAGGATCAAATCCCATGCCTGTTGGAAGTGTCTCCTTCATTTCGAAAGAATTGGTGAGACACCCAGTTGCTTTTCCTTTAGTGGTTGTTTGCAATTGAAGGGAAGTCTTTGTACTCTTGGTTGTTGAGGTAAAGGAGTCAACATGATGAGGTAAGGCAAACAACAACGTTGTACCACTATTGGAAGAGCCCTTAGTGGTGTAGGAAAGCTTGTATGTACATGTGGAGCCGCTCACAGTAGCACTGATGGAACCATCGGTAGGATAGGATCCAGCAGCCTTGTCATAAGTCGAGTCGGTTCCGTATGCTAATTGAAATACAGCACCATCCACAGACTTGGAAGATATGATCGTGTTTGAGTCTTTTTTAGAAAGTTTAAAGTCCTGTCCACTAGGAACAGTCACATATAATACCCATGTCGATCCATCTTCTAATGAGATCTTGTACTTGCTGATTCCTGATTTGGGGGCAGTGTCTCCTTCAATGGACTTGAAACCAACAGAAGAGTTCAATTTTGGTGTAGAGTCATGATAGACACCAGTAACAAATCCCATACCTTGCACTAATGGGCAATCTAAGTACTCCTTGTCGGAAGCCTTAAATCTGGCAGTGGCTGCGAATTTAGACAAGTTCACAAGAGAGAACTCCGTTTTCGAGCCGAATTCAGAAGCCGAAAGCACAATGGAGTTGACTCCAGTGGGGTAGTAGAAGTACAGTGGTGGACTTCCACTTCCATATGTTATCTTGTTCGATTCTGCGTGGTATGCTCCAAGTCCGTAGTATGTTTTTTTCACATTTGCAACACTATAAGGATGTGTCCAAACTCCCTCGTCTTGGTCCGAAACAAGCATGTTCAGGTAAAAACTGTTGGTCTGTAAGGGAGATGAGTTACTGATGTTTGAAGGTACAGAAGTTTCCCCTGCCTTCTCTTCAAACTTGGAGTTAGGCTTATCGGTAGAGATAGCACTACCGAAAATGTTAGTAGCTTTAATATCGAAGTCCGTCATTCTAGTTGTTAATCGTAAGTATAAGTCGTCAATTGAAATGTTTTTTTTATAAATGCTAATAGTAATACAGATACAAGAGCTATTTTTGAATTTAGCTCTATGAAGAAGTAATGAAGAAATATATCTGTAACTTCCCTTCTCCACGCTCTTATATAGTCGCCTATGTATTTGTGGTTGCAACCTTTACGCGGTCGTGTGAGAAGATCAATTTAAATATTATTTTTCAAATCCAGTAATGTAATTCGAGCACAACCCTTGAAGAACAGTTTTACGGAGAAGATTGTGTGCCAACATCTCAAACATGAGCGGAGACGGCAGTAACAAGGCTAAGGGAGCTCCAGAACTGGACAATGGAGGTGGTAGCTATATTTCGGAGGGCCAACTCGGGGATTTGGGGCCAGGCAATATGGGCCAAAGCAACTTCGGACATACGAGTGGAAACCTTATCGACAACAACTGGGCTTCTAGTTTCTTTATGGAGGCCAACAACGAGATGCTTTTCAATGTGGACTTTAACAACGCCAATATCGGAGCTGGGGGGAATACGGCAGCCTTGGTTAACAGCATGCAATACCCCACAGGGCTGGCATCGCTGATAGGCGCAAATGATAAAGGCTTTGAGCAAGCAGGACCCTTGAGTAGTAGTGCGGTCAGCACGGAAGGAGTTGATTCAAGTAACTCGCAAAAAGTAGGCAACTCTGTAAACACACCGATAAAAGCGACAGGCAAGCAGAGGAGACCGTGCGATCACTGTAGAAGACGAAAGACCAAATGTGTGATAATACCAAATACGAACAACTGTGTTCAATGTGAATCTAAATCATTAACATGCACATATGTCGCCAGGCCTGAAAAAAGGAAGGGATTTGAATCAGAAAATGCACAGAATTCAAAAAGGATGATGGTAGGTGACGATAAAGGAGACGAAGACATTAGCAATGGAATGAGCTCCGTTATGCTGGGTACATCAATCAAGTTTCCTTCAGATGCACCCATACGGGACGTTGCTCCTGTTCAAGACTACTCATCGATAAATAACTCACTTTTGAAGAAAACACTTTCGCTACAGTTTCCTCGATCGAGTTTTTACGTAGGGCCTACATCATATTTGTATGATGTGAATCTTTTGAATACAATTATTGATGCACGTAACAAGCTGCAGGCACTGTCTAATCAGAATGGGAAAATAGACCAAGTTGACTTGAGCAACACTATATCCTTGAGAAAAGTGAGCGATAGGGTGCAATTTGTTTTAAAAGATGACCAATCTCCTCAATCATATCGAACAATGTCAAATGATGTTGATACAATAGAGAAGTTAATTGCACCCCATGGACAAATCTTAATAGATTTATATTTTCGCATCATACATCCGTCATATCCAGTTTTACATAAGAAGGTATTTCTTGAAAAATATGCGAGGACTCACAGAGAATTCAGTGCTCCCCTCTTAGCTGCAGTCTATGTTTTGGCCATTCAATGGTGGGACTACGATCCCCAATTGAATCGATTTCCGAAACCTAACGTCGAGATGATATTGAAAATTGGATTGAATAACTATATGTTGGAAGTGTTAAAAAGACCAAAATTGAGTGCTGTTCAATCTGGACTTCTTTTGCTCCAGTGTAATCATGTAATGCTGTCAGCATCTCGGAACAGCAACCAGAATTCCGTTCCACTAAATTCTACCACCATAGGAGATGAAAGTTACAGCGAATGGATTTTGTGTTCACAGGTAATAGCAATAGCTGAAGAACTAGGCTTGGGCTTGGATTGTAACAATTGGAAACTTCCCAAATGGGAAAGGGGTCTACGTAAGAGACTTGCGTGGGCAGCTTACATGGAAGACAAATGGCTATCATTAAAAAACTCTCGGCCCTCTCACATCAATGACCAAAATTGGATAGTCGTCTCGTTGGCTTCCGAGGATTTCCCTGAAAAGCATGGCGATGGCGACTTGAAAGAGGGTTCTTCTGACATTGACAATGGTAAAAAGATATTCATGAACTTGATCGAACTTTCTAAGTTATTGTCTGATATTTTGAATAAATTTTACAGCATGAAAGCGATGTCTGAATTGCTGGATGTTTCGGTGGTCTTGAGTCAAGCCAAGCCCATCCAACTAAAGTTGAGAAACTGGTATCACTCGCTCCCTCTTGAATTGCAGATGAATTCTGTTCAGCCTAGGAAATTGTGCTCAAATGGATATTTGCAGCTTGCATATTTTGCTACGGAGTTGACTTTGCACAGGAAGATAGTGACAACAATCTATCAGCAATCCTTGGCAGGAAACTTTCCTCCAACAGAATTGGTCGGCGTTTGCAGAACTGCAGCTAAAACCCGGCTTTTGGCATCTATTGAGTTCGTCCGTGATTTAAAACCTGAGCATATACATTCGTTCTGGAACTCGTCTGCATCTTCTAATTTTACGTTGATAGGAACATTTGCAGCTTTGTTATTCATATCTTCTACCAGCAATGAAGAGGCTGACTATTATAGAGACCAGTTATTCAATTACAGATGGATTTTGAAAATATCATCTAAAGGCTTTGAGCAGGTTGCCGAAGCTCTTCAAAAGCTAGACCTTGTATTGAATCATGTTCCTGGATTATTGAATGATAGTGCAGGTCTACCTTTATTTGCTCAGAACATTTCATCAACGGAGTCACCGAACAAAACATCACCTTATCAAAATTCAAGCTCGCAGCATTCAAACCAAAGACCAGGTCATGGAAGAACTGGCTCACATAATTCTAATAATGGACTGGTTTCAGGTCATGGATCACAAATGTCAAAACCTATTGGATCAGGAAAATCATCTTATAATTACGGTAGTAATTCACCATACGACTCACCTCAAAATTTCACATCTCAATTACTACAACCACAACCAGCCCATACCGGTTCCTTGGGGACTCATTTTGCAGACACATCACCACTGAATTCCCAATCGTTTTCACCTCAAGATAATTTGAAATCCAGACTTTCGATGTCAAATCGGCCCTCGAGGAATGAAGGAGAATTACATCCTGAAGCCTCCCCAAACACTAACGATAAAAAGAAAACTTCCAGTATGACAAGATCACCTCAAACACAGGTAACTAAATCTTCAGCAACAAAAAATGAGATAGAAACTGAGGAAGCATCCTAGATGGTTCTACGTTGGTTACATGAGAAATATGTATTATATGTTCAGATTTATTGTGCCATTTTTTTTTTATTTCTTCTGTCTATTCTTGAAGTTTAGATACATAATTTCGTTTATCATATAACGACCATAATGAAACAATATAGAAATATGTCATTTTAATTTCACCTAATCAAATGGTGTTAAGTAAGCTTCTGCTATAACCCTCGCTCTAGCATTCAAGAATAATTTCATTTCACTGATTTCTTTATCAACATCTTCCATGAACTCTATGATGAAATCAACCAATTTGTCCTTTAACATCTGTTCCGTGTGGAAATTGGTAATTAAAAAGGAGATATCATAGCCTTTTATCGGAACCCTTCTCAAGATAAAGAAGTTTTCCGCCCTAGAGGTCAAAAATCTAGTAAATTTATGAACCAATATTTGCTCAATCTCGTCAGCTTGCTTGATCTTAATGGACACACGCACAGAATTGATTGATGGTTCGATTAGGATCTTCTCGTTCTCGTTTCTGGCAATCACCATAGGGTTTAATATTAATTCTGGATTGTGCGAGTTGTCTACCTCAATCTCTGGCCTATTGTGTCTTTCGACTAGCTGCGACGAGAAATCCTCTAAACATATTGCGGCCGTCAATGACGACCTAACTGCCGTCAAGTAAGGTTTCAATGATTGAGACTGTGCCTAGTTAGTATTTGTTGTTCCAATCAATCAACTCTTAGTGAATTAAAGATTCCATAAATCACCTCATTTTACTAGATTCCATTGTATGCATTGAACATATCTATATCTTCCTCAACTAAGTCGTTATAGGAATACATACCATTATTTGTTATATTGATTGACCCTCTCAACCCACTCTACCGTGAAGAAGTTCAATTCCTTCCCTGTAATCCGACAAATTTTTATATACAGGCGTAGATTTATGGTGTACTATTACTATGATATTTACAACGTTATATAGGATTAGTAGTTCAAAAGGATGGGATTTGCTTTGGCAGATTCCACCCTCTCCTTGCTTTCGTCATCATTCTTGGACTTTTTGCTTTCTCTCGAAGTGGAGTCATCGTCGCGGGGTCTTTTCCTCTCATTTTGCTTCCGAGAGTTTGTATGGTATATTTTTACGAAAGAGTGTAGGACATCACTGGTGATTCTCTTTATTTCCTCCTCTTGTGACTCGTTTACTACATCTGCATTGAGAGACACGAGATTCTCGATTTTTTTGTAGTAGGGAAAAGATCCAAAAATATCTTTGGGTGAAAGGGTCTCAGGAAAAGAGAACGTCAGAGCATCGCCACTAGTGATGATACTGACTTTCGCTGGATCTGCTTCTGAGGAGTCCGGGGCGAATTTGAAATTATCGAGTTTGGGGGTGTTATCAGCTAGCCATTCAGCAAACAAGTTGACTAGATGAGTTGCCTCTTTCGAGTAATCCTGCAATCTTCGTCTCCTTTCGATATCGTGATCTCGTTTCATGTTATTGTATATTTTCGAGAGCTCTGTGTTCAAATTGTCGGCATTCAGCGTGCTTACGTCAAAGGCATCCAAACGGGCATCGTTCAACAGTGAAAGCCATTCCACGAAGCTTTCCTTAGTTTTCAATATATTGTCTCTGTTGTATGAATTGGGATCTTTTTTCTTCGAGTCTAAAAGCACGTTCTCTATCATGTCTCTCTTCAATTTTATAGATTGACGCTTTTCATCCACGATATCAAAAAACAACTCAATAGGAGTCGAACCGTTTCTCCCTACCAACTCAATGAAAGCATCCTCGTTTTCAATGAATGGGAAGATGTCCTTGAAAAGAGTGTCTGCTTCAACGTTTTGAGTGCCAAGGAGCTTTTTGAAGTTTTCTCTTGCTTTTCTATCGTTTCTGTAGTTGGACTTTTCTACGCGGTGCAATTCTTCCTTCAACTTCTTTATGATTTGAGGGTAGATCTTCTCCTGGTAAAGAACCAAAATTTCGTGTTCTTCTAATATGGTGAAATGTGTGTTTGCTTTGAACCTGGTGTCTGATTTTAGCTTTTCATATAAATCTTCCCAATCAAATTTCTCAGAAACAAAAAAATTTTGGGTTTGCGTTAAATATACCTCGAGCTCGTGTAATGCTTCTTCCTTCTTTTTCTTGAGTTCGTCTTCGTATTCCTGGTGCAATGTTGCGGTGTATGCATAGTATTTTGTTGCTATTTCGTCATCTGTGAGAATCGAATGTTTGAAAATCGGATGCTCATCTTGTATCAACAACTTTTTAACAGTTATCCAACGGGTGCGGTGGTCCAACTTTCCTATTGAATGGTACTCTTTGAGCACCTCGTTGAAATTCTTTTCAAATGTCTTCACAGTTTCTGTCTTATTTGCTATTTGCTCCTTGAACTTGGCCTCCAAATAGTCGTCGTATAACTTTTTTCGATGCAAAGAGTCAGGAATGGCCCAGTATACGGGATTCTTGATAAACCTGGCCATCACCAGCTGAAATGACGATGTAGAGTCGATTTTGTTCTCCTTCAATAGAGCAATAAATGCATTTTCCGCCTCGCTAAAAGACCCAAACTGGGGAGGATTGATCAACTCGTTAGATGCCAACGGCTTGGTCTCAAGCTCAATATCCAATTCATCCTTCTCATCATCCCCCTCTTCACCCATATCAGCCATCTCTTTATTCTCTCCTGCTCCTTCACCTTTTTCTTCCATATCTGCAGGCCTTTCCCATGTTGTCTCTCCACTAGTCGCATTATAGTAGTATTCCTTTCCATCCTCTGTATGGTACACTTGCCATTCATTTTGGCCCGCTTCTTCCTCTGGATTTGTCCAACTAGTTTCCTCAGTGGTAGAGTTATAGAAGTATACCCTCCCTTCATCATCAGTTACTCTTTCCCATTGAGACATTATCTATGAGTGAGCTAAAGAAAACTGTTTTTGAGTAGAAAGTTCATCTCTATTTTCCCAGCTCTAGATTCTCGTGATATATTTTTCAGTCGTATTTCGAAATCTCAAATTTTGTATTTGCACCCAACTAAACTTGACCACAAATACAATAATCCTAACTATTAAGATCAAATCGAGCAAAATTTATGGCAATAAACTTCAATCCTTCTACAAGATCGACAAAGATAATATGCTGGAGCAGAATCACAAAAAAATTTATGTCTATTCCATAAATGAATTGGCTACGTTAAGGCACGATAGAAGGGCCAATGTAAGATGCCTAGAGCTTGAAACCCCCAGAGGACCGGGAGCTTACAGGGACGGGATCTCAAGAAGAGGATCTCAAAAACCTAGATATGGATATTCTGCTTCCAGGGAGGATCGTAAGGGAACAAACGAGAACATCCAACGAAAACCATATAACAAGGCCCGGTCTTGGAACGATCCAAGGAGTGCAGAGCAAAGTAGAGAAATCGAAACTGGTCAAGATGGCGACTACATATATGACAACAGGTCGATGTACAACCAGTATAGTCAGCATATGATGAAGAGCTACTGTAATCTGCCGTTTGTGGATCTTCTTGCATTCCCTCCTGGCTCCCTGATTGTAAGGATAGGACCGGGGATTCCAATTCCAAAGGGTGCAATACCCATCCCCTTTTCTTTCGAGGAAGCTTTCTCGATTTACTCTCAGCAAAACCAGGCAAGAGAGAAGCGTAATCAAAAGGCTTCGGGTAACGCTGCCGATTCGAAGCTGAAACTGTCTCAAATAGATGGCGCCACTGCTACTCACGAATTTGCGCAACCGATCTTTCATTCTAGTTCCTCTGCAGTTATCCCACCACCATATCAAGTTGTTCCGACACAAAACAGCAACATGACCGCAATGCACCCCAGTAAATACAAAGATGCGAAAGGAGAGAGCAGCAGTGGTTCGGCAGGATACACTCCACGCTTTAGATATGACCCTGACAAGCCTGCGAACAAGAACAACCCGTATTCAGTTACGGGATTTTTCCCTGCCAGTATTCGCAACAATTCAGAGATATCTACACAGAACAGAAAAACACTGGATACCCAGAATAGTGCCACTAGCTTGAACGATACAGAAAGCCTGACGACATTAGACTCTTCATGTGATAGCTACAATATTCAGATCCAAATTCCCTCTGTGTCCTGACTTCTTATTTAGTTATTGTTAACTTTTACAAAAATTGCAAAAAAATGAATGTACGACTTTAAATCACATCGTGATGAGCACTAACCGTCCCCGTATTGAGACCAGTACAGAACAATACTCACCCTTCATCTGAAGCAGTATCGGACTCTTCTATGTCTCTATTTCCGCTAAGATCTCTTCATCTTTGGAACCATCTCAAGTCACGAGTCCAACTCGACATTCGATATATCAAATCGATATGCCGGAAACAAAGTATAACCAGCTAAGCTTTCTTCGCCATAGCATGTCCCAATATGATAGAAACTACCTCAAGGATAGACCGTGGTCGTATTTAGGGCTCAAAGTGTAAGTTTGTTGCTGGTCAGAGATTGAAAGCAGAAAATGAAATGAATACTAACTTGCTATAGGGTCTTCGACTCCGATGTCACAGAAAACGACGCTAGACAACAGTACTTCGAATTGTTGTCTTTAGACAAGCTCACATGGAAGTCTATCCTATCGGCTGCTCTCAGGAAACTATATGGAATCACAGGCGAAGCCCGTCATTTTGATATCTTGGATACTCGGTGTAGGTTTAGCCTCATTCGGATCAACGCAGACGATAAAGACATATTTATAAACAGCATCCTGGCATTCACATTCAGTTTGAATAAGTATGCGGGCTCCTTAGAACACGATGTTGACTGTCGTATACAAATAGAGACCCAATCTGACTTTCTTGGGTTGGCTTCGGCTGATGCTCACTACGATATATAGCATATTTCATCGCTAAGAAGTGCTTTAAGTACACCGCTTTCTCTACCGACGTTCCAGCACTTCTTGACTCTTCATTTTACGCATAGAGAGGTTCATTGATACCCTTATATATGATAATATTTAGTTTGAATAGTTTGTAAGAGTTGAGTTCCCTTGATATTTTCACGTGTACTCATATCGATCGAGAATAAGACACCATTTCTGTATTACAGTAGACTAAGCTTCACTTTTTTTTAGTCCAATTGTAGGCTATCAATTGATTCTAAAGTAAAAATCAGTGGTTTATATTGATAAATTAAGTTCTAGCTCACATATAAACTACTGAAGTAAAAATGAGACGATCAGTGGGGTTTCTTTGGATACTATTTTGGGCTTGTCTATGGACAAGTTGTATGGCGGAGTTTTCACCAGACATCGGGATGAAAGTAGAGGATAGGGTGTCAAAGGACGTTTCATATTTCGATGATTCGAGCAACATCTTGCTTGTGAGAGATAAAAAGCTCTATATTTCATTTGATGATGGAAAAGAGTGGAAAAAGGTGAGTGAGACAGACAAAGAGCACGTCATAGCGATTGAGATGGACCCACATGTCAAGGAAAGAGCATTAGCTTTCTCAGATGGAATCACTCATTTTGTCACAAACGATAAGGGAAAGACATGGTCGTCTTTCCAATTGGACGAGGATAAAGACTTCGAATTGACTTCGATGCATTCAATTCTGTTCAATGCTGCCAATAAAGATCTTGCTATTATGAGGATTTTGCAGTGCTCACATAATTTGATAAAAGAGTGTACTGCAAAACATTTCTACACGGTGGATGGGTTCAAGTCTAAGTTAAAAAAATTGAACGTTGAATCTGATATTTGTGTATTTTCTAGATCGAGTCCTCTGTTCACTGGGACTAAAGAATCGACTATATTTTGCGCAAAAGTCCAGAAAAACTCATTTGGGCACACAATAGAATCCACATTAGTTGCTTCTGATGATTATTTCAAAAACCTGAGAGAAGTCGACCACGACATGACCAAATCTGGCAGGATCATAGATATAAAAGTTGTACAGCTGTTTTTGATTGTCGTCATACAGAGTGATAAGTTCAATACAGAGTCCAAGGTTCAGCTTGTAATATCACGGGATGGTGTTACATTTGATAAAGCTGATTTCAAGATCGATTTTTCCTATGGTGTTATGTCTTTCTTAGATTCATCCCCCCTGTCTATTTTCATTTCCGTGATGGACTACTCCCAAAACATCAATGAGTTTTCCCTTTCAACTATATTTGCTTCAGACTCTTCCGGATTGAAATTCACAAAAGTCTTAGATCACGTCAATGGAGGTGCAGTCGAGAAGGTAGAGACAATAGATGGTGTTTGGATGGCAGACGTAGCCGAAAAGAATGATGATGACAAGGGAGGAAAAACCTTGATGGATGTTCTTTTGGGAGGCTCAATTCATAGAGATGTGAAAACACGAATCACGTTCAATGATGGAAAGAAGTGGGTGCCTCTTGAAATAGAAGACAGTGAATCATGTAAATTATCTGGAGACTGCTCGCTTCATGTTTTGAGCCCCTCGACTAGAGATGGACAAGGTAAGTTTGTCACTGGACCTACACCGGGTATTTTAATGGTGGTGGGTAATGAAGGTAAATCTCTTTCGAAAGATTTGACTGAGATGAAAACTTGGATTTCACGGAATGGGGGAAGAACGTGGAAAAAGGCTTTGAATGAACCTTGTCTCTACTCCTTCGGTGACCACGGAAATATAATAATAGCAGTACCCTTCTTCCAAAATAATCAAGAAGGTGTAAAGTCCTTTCATTATTCATTGGACCAGGGTGAGAGCTGGGTCGACTATGCATTAGAGAGGAGCATTTTACCCTTGATTTTGACTACCACAGTGGATGGATCTTCAGCAAAATTTTTTCTTTCAGGAGTTGATGGAAGGGCCGAGGGCATGATCGATGATTTCAAAGAAGTCATGTACTCTATCGACTTCAGTAAAGCATTTGATGGTAAAAAATGTTCAGATTCAGATTTTGAAGATTTCTATGCTCGCGTAGATGCTGATCAGAAGCCCACATGTATATACGGCCACAAAGAAAAATTCAGAAGGAGAAAGCAGGATGCCAAGTGTCTCGTAAAAAAACTTTTCGATGACGTTAAAGTATTTGATGAAAATTGTGACTGTACCTTGGAAGATTTGGAGTGTGCACCTGGTTTCCTCCAAGAAGGAGATGAATGTGTACCAGACAAGAGCTACATCATCAACAAATGTAGATCGGAAAAGAAGAAAGAGATTAAGCTCGAGGAGAAGGTTTTGAAACAAGGTAACACATGTAAAAAACCAAAGGGCTTCTCACATGATTTGATTAAGATGAAGAAGTTCGATTGCTCAGAGTACTTGAAAGGAGGTAAAGCCCAAGATACCAATTCTAGAATCAAGACGAGCAAAAATAAGTTGGGAGGTGTTCTTCTGAATTACTTGTATTTGAGCAATGGTGAAAGTGAATC
The DNA here is from genome assembly GCA_031081845.1 of Debaryomycetaceae sp. UCDFST 68-768.1. Lineage (NCBI taxonomy): Eukaryota > Fungi > Ascomycota > Pichiomycetes > Serinales > Debaryomycetaceae > Debaryomycetaceae sp. UCDFST 68-768.1. Next base: position 1,398,929 of record JARYTA010000002.1, on the reverse strand, counting down.
GAGAGATATAGTCGCAGTTCAAGTGAAGAACGGAAAGGGGAAGATATCATTGAATGGTGGCATTGATTTTGTGGATTTGCCAATTCATGAGGAGATAGCAGATCTTATTGAAGGAAGTTCAAAGGGGCATTTTGTAATATTGACAACAGCTAACATTTTTTTCATGTCATATGATGGAGGTATTACATTTTATAAGCGAACCGCACCCACCTCACCAAGTTTGAAGACCCAAGCAATCTCATTTCATAAAACCGACAAAGAAAAATTTATCTGGTATGGATCCGAAGATTGTGATTCATCCTCTAAATTGGACTGTCCAGTCACGGCTTTCTTGACAGTAGATGGAGGTGAGACTTTCAGAAAGATCAAGCACGGCGTGCTGAAATGTGAACTTGCAGGCTCTTACTTGGAAGATATTAAAGGCAATGACAAAGACCTTATCTACTGTTCAGTCACCGGAAAAGTTGATTACGCTTTGGAATTAGTACGCACGACAGATCATTTCAAGAGTGAGGAGAAGGTGTTTGATCACATTGTTGATTTCGTTATCAGTGGTCCATTTTTGATCGTAGGCTCATTGGATAAGAAGGGAGAGAAATTAATGACAAAGGTTTCCGTTGATGGCCGTACATTTGCTGATGCTTTGTTTCCTCATGATTTTTCTGTTGATTCACATCAAGCTTACACGATTTTAGATTCCATGTCTAACTCGATATTTATGCATGTGACTACAAATGCTGACAAAAATAGAGAGTTTGGCTCTATTCTTAAATCCAACTCGAATGGTACTTCCTACGTGGTTTCTTTAGATCATGTAAACCGTGATAACATGGGTTATGTCGATTATGATCGGATACAGGAAATCGAAGGAACATTGGTCGCCAATATAGTTGAAAATTCCAAGAAAAATGAGCGAAAGAAGCTCAAAACAATGATCTCCCACAATGATGGTTCTATATGGTCATATATTGTCCCTCCTGTGAAAGATTCGAACAATAAAAAGTATAAGTGCATTGGCAGCTCATTGTCTAAGTGTTCTTTGAATTTACATGGTTTCACTGAGAGAGCAGACTATAGAGATACTTACTCCTCGTCATCTGCCGTTGGTTTGATGATAGGTGTAGGCAACGTTGGCGAATATCTTGATGAATATGGGAAGGGATCAACATTCTTAAGTCGTGATGGTGGTTTGACGTGGAAAGAAGTACAAAAAGGAGTTTTTATGTGGGAATTTGGAGATCGGGGTACGGTGATAGTACTAGTTAACGCGAGGGAAGAAACAGACAGTTTATTGTATACATTAGATGAGGGAGTATCTTGGAATGAGTACAAGTTTAGTGATGAAAAAGTTAAGATTCTAGATCTAGCTACTGTGCCCTCTGATACTTCGTTGAAGTTTTTGGTATTTGCTACGTCTTTCAAGGACAATTCTGATACTGTTACCTTCACTGTTGACTTTGGCAATGTTTATCAAAGACAATGCCAAATTAATCTTGATAATCCTGAATATGATGACTATGAATTTTGGTCACCAAAGCATCCAGAATCACCAGATGACTGTCTATTTGGTCATGAAGCAAAGTATTTGCGTCGTGCGATAGATCATGATGACTGTTTCATTGGAAAGGCCCCTTTGAAACAAGGATTTAAAATTACAAGAAATTGTTCTTGCACTAGACGGGATTTCGAGTGTGATTACAATTATTACAGGGATGCTGATAATACCTGCAAATTAGTTAACGGTCTTTCTCCAAGTGATAGAGAAAAGGAGGTTTGTAATAAAAAGGATGCCTTCGAATATTTTGAACCAACTGGATATAGGAAAATACCTCTATCCACTTGCGTGGGAGGAAAGGAGTTCGATAAGTGGAATGCTAAACCTTGTCCCGGAAAACAGAGTGAGTTCAATAAACACTACGGTAAAGAAATCAAAGGATACAAATTTTTCTTGGTTGTGGGAATTCCTCTTTTTGTTTTTATATTTGCAACATGGTTTGTGTATGACAGAGGTATTAGAAGAAACGGAGGCTTTAAAAGATTTGGCCAAATTAGACTTGACACAGATGATGATTATTTTGAACCGATTGAAGAAAATGAAGTAGACAAGGCGGTCAATAAAATAGTACGAGGAGGTATCTATATCGCTGCTGTATCCATCGCAACATTCAAAACACTAAGAGCAATCGACAGGATTGTAATGGAGAAGATAAAAACTGCAATTTTCCGTAGATCACCCGGTAGGAGAAGTTATGTGCAAGTTCCTGAGGTTGATGATAATGAGCTTTTTGGCGACTTCGAAGAAAATTTCGAAGATAATTTTCATGAAAACATGGACGAGAACATGGACGAAAATATTGAACAGAATGTGAATAGCCAATATTCGGACAATATACCAAGTCAAAATTCTGATGATTCCACTTCAAATTCTAATATTTTCAATATTGATGATCAATCTGAGGATGACAATTCTTCAACAAACTAAAGTATTCATATCTGTATGTATATGTAACATCAAACGCTCCAAGAAAATAGGTTATCTCTATTTTATTCAGGTATTAGATAAATTGTAGGCGACATTCGCCAATTGCTACTTGATATAAACTGGATATTTATAAAAAGATCGCTAGTAAGGCATTAGGAGGCCGACGAAAGGTAAAAATTTCAATGAAATCAGCAACCTTTATGTATGATGAGAATTAATTGAGTCAAGAATCAATGAGTAAATATTACGTAAAGTGTACATTAATATCACTTGGAAGTCTAGAAAACTAATTATATGCTTTATTAAAAAATGACTATTCTGTTAATGGTTTCTTTGTATATCGATTTCATGCAAAAGTTCTTCCGGATTCACTGCCCCCATCATTTCTTTCTCCTGAATTCTTTGGTTCGTCTCCTCCTTCTTCTGCTTTCTAAATAGGGCAAAATATGGTATGATGTATAAGAGCCCCATAAATGTGGTAGATCCTAATGCACAGGCTAAAGATATACCTACAACCCTACCCCGAGATAATTTCTTCGACTTCACGTCGTCAGAAGATTGGAAATTGTAAGTGTCCTTGATCAAGATTGAATTTACGGAACCCACTTTGCTATTATTGATCGAAGAGAACAAGTAAGGAATCCAATCAGTACTATTGAATAAGGCCACACTAACGAACCCATAGTCATCCAACTCAAAGGCACCAGAAAGAGCTAATATTTTATCATCGTCAAAATAAGTCTCGTCGTTTTTAGATTTACTTTCCTTGAGATTCAATAGTTTGATATCCTCAAAAGAAGTCTTCGAAGTTGAGCTAATGCCATTATCGATCAGGTGCCATTTTGAACCATCGAAACATGATATGAAGCCTTGACCTATAGCGGTGACTCTTCCTTTTAGATCTCCGTTACTCTCGTCATTCATGATGAACCTGGTTACTGATTTATCAGATCCCAAGTTATTGAGTTTGATATCTGAGGCAAAATCTTGCTTGTCGAAATCGTAAGTAACAAAGTTCACCGGTGACCCATTTGAAGTAAGGTTTCCACTGAGGAGGGCTTTCTTCGACTGATAAAACTTGATGTCAGTAACTGTGCCTTCAATATCAGAATTTCCATTGCTTTGAGGATCTATCCATTGACTTTTGGAAAGATCATAAACGCACACTCCCACACAGTCTAAAGAACCTGCTTTAACAAAATTACCACCCACTAAAACCAAACTCATATCATCATTGAAAACAATGGCATTGATTGATAGGCTCAGATCACCATTTGTAGTAAGCATTGCCGGTTGGGTGTCCAAGAAGGAATTTTTATGTAAATCATATATGAGCAAACCAGAATAATTTCCGGATTTTCCAAGGTCAATTGTTCCATTGCATCCAATAAAAAGATACTCGTTATCGTTGCTAACTGCAAGTGATTGAACTGATGCATTATTAGACCACTCAGATACTCCTTCTAAGCCATATACGTTGACATTTTTAGAATCGCTATCAACAAAAACCAAATTCAGGTATGAATCTGCTCTGAAATAACCACCGATTACTTTCAAGGTACCATTAACGTAAAAAGAATCTGTGATTACACTTTCTCCTTCTGAAATATCCAATCCATAGCTTTTGAATTTAGAGTTTTTCAAAAAAGCCTGGTCAATCCCATAGTGGTCCATTACGTTGAAACTATCACCAGAAATCAATTGCTGGCCATCCCCCAATTCGACCGAAGAGGAGACGTCAAGTTCATATTCCAGAGAATTCACCCATGACTTCTTCGAATTGTCCCACACCTTGTACTCACTTGTTGATGAGAATACAAAGTACTCATCATTCTTAACCGAAATACTGGTGAAATGATTAAAATCAGTTTTGAAGTAATCATTTCCGAAACTATACCATTCGTCTCCACAATACAACGCAAAATTGTTCAAACTATTTGCGGTGTCATTCTTTTTTGATAAATCAAGCACGTCAACAGAAAGATCACCAGATTCAAAGTTAAAAGAACCAAGGACCAATAAACAGTTCCCATAAGCAACTGTACTGGAAATAGTATCATTGAAATTCAAGTCTGAGATCGAAGACCCTTTATCCCTTTTCAGAATTGCAGAAATAGTAGTCTGATTGGATGTATCATTATAAGATGAGACGTCAAGTGCGATCAATCCTTTATGTTTCAATTTGAGATCATTCGAAGCTGCTTTGATGTTACCCGTGACAACCAACTCTCTTTTTTCCGAAGAACCAACAGAGACAATACTGGTTATGTTCGAGTCTTTCGAAAGTTCCCCACTCAATTGGTTGATCGACGAATTCCCAACAAAAACATTGTCCTTGCTTATTATTGTCTCATCACCCTCTTTGTAAGATACATCATCTTCGTCAAAATCTGTGAAATTAGCAAGTGAATATTCAAATAAACCATTAAGCTTTATATAGCCAATTTTAGAAACGGAGTGATGGCTTGAATTCTTTGAAGAATCCTTATAATCATCTAAACTTACTATGTCGGCTCGAATCTTGTCAATGACTACCCACTGAGTGCTGGAGTCGCCAATAGGACCCGAGTAGGACACATCGATTCTAGTCTTACTATCATCATTTTCAGTCCCTTTCAAATGTCCATAAAACAAGTAATCGAACTTGTCTTCATTGTTGTTCTGATAAATCAATTTTGTAGCTTTAAGATCGTTATCCTCATATAGAGAAACATTCACTATCAGTCTGTAGTCGCAAGAATTATCAAGGACACATCCGGGAGTAGTCATAATAATTGAATAATTTCCTGTGTATGAAACATTGGGATATAAGCTTAGTTTAGCATTAGTGTCGGTGGAGACCAAATAGTCTGTATTTGTCACTCCTGATGTGAGGGATTGTACCGAAACAAAATCCCCCTTAGAAATACGAGAATAATTGTCGTCATTTTCACCGTCACAATTTGGGTCATTAAGTGAATTATTACCATATACAGTGATAGCATTTGTGTATACTTCAACTCCACCGAGGACACCTTTTGAACCATACCATCCTACTACAGTTATCCCAATTTTGTCTATTGCGACCGAATCTTTGAAAGCAAATTCTTGATAATTCTTTCCATATCCCAAGGTTTTGGTTTGAGTTGAATCATCGTAGTAGCGAGTGAGCGAGCCATCTTTTGGATCAATATACGTTTCATCATCGTCCAAACTATCTATGGAGTCCAAGTTAGCATCTGAATAGCCTTCCAAATCATCCAGAGTCAGCAATGGACACCAAGCATCGCAATATGCTAATTCATTGGTTTCAGGGTCAATGTAGGTAAGATTCATTATACCGTTATTAGGATAAGAATAAACTCTAAAAGTCTTTATTCCATCAGATCCTTCTGGTACATATATTCTAACTTTTGTAGGATCAATACCTTTCATTTCATCTGGCAACTCTACAGCCCATTCTCCTCCTTTATCATCAGCGAAAGAATAAGTGTCCCCATTCAGAGGACATATAACAGAACTTTCAGCACCTCCTGCGCCGTTCACGTTCGAAAATGTTCCATGTTTCAAGGAGATTGTTTGCTCTGAAGTGATTAGAGATGTATTGGTGAAATTGTGGTTTGAATGCAGCGACAAATTGTGTTTAAGAAGGTCGCTTAATCCTAATGAGTCAAACGATCCTCCAAAAACTATAGAGCCCAAATCGCTATCTGACTTATCTGATATTTTACTTATGGCATTAACAGAAGAATGTTCTCCAAATCCCTTGAATGGAGCCTCTTTCAATTCCTTCGAGGATTTGTTATAAATTGCCAAACCATAGGAATCACCGAACTGAAAATCTCCACCCATATATATCAAATCATCGTCCACAAACACAGTGCTCACCGATCCACCAGAAATAGTTTTATCATCATTCCTCTTCTTGGATGAAGAAAACAACGGGGTAACCTTTTGATTATCCACATCGAAGATGACTGGACTGGTCACATCTTCATCATTAATCGTAGTGAAGTCACCGTTGAGCAATACCTCAGTTTTCGAGAGTTTTTCGATCAGTGTTACCTGCCCATTTAGTGTGGCTACCACGATGCTCCTATCGCTGCTGTCGACTTGAAATAGCTTCGTCTCGCCCAGTTTCAGGCTGGAGCTCAAAAAAGACGACGCATTCACATAGGAGTACAACGAAACCGCATCAAAGCGTCCAAGCACACCTATCTCCCCCCCTATTTCAGAATAGTCGATCGATGGAATACTCACATTCACAATCCCTGATCCTACAGCCAGCCGTATGAGCAAGAGAATGACTCCTAGTACACATTTATGTACCACCCTCATCTTGTCTTGCATCCTCCGCCAACAGTTTTCTTCTTCTTTTCTCTTTTCTTTCTACTGGCGTTTAAGACTCTGCGTAAAATCAATAAATTGGTCCAATATTAATACAAAATCCTCTTCAAACTCGGATCTAAATTCAGCGTATTCCTGCTGAGCCAAAGATCTGTTCAACGTTACGTTGGAGTCAATACACAACCCTCTTTTAGTTGGTTTTATGAATAAATACTATTCTTTTACAACAGATAAATAGATTAGACTAAGAAATTTTGCTAGACGATTTTCGAAAACCGTAAAATAAGCTTTGCCAGTGTACGGCCAAAATTCCCGCTACTAATGTCGCTCAAAAACAACGACGATCCTACAGTAAACGAATACTATGCATAGGTATACAGAACTACAGGAAATGAAGTACTACAAGGACAATTATGCTGATTTAACCAGCTTAAAGTACCATGTAACAGCCTTAGTGTTTACATTGAGAACTAAAACGGAAAAAGATCAAACTGCAATGTTGTTTCGCCTGCGATTTCATGTTTACAGGTTACCTTGTTGACATTGTATCCAGCCGGGCGGAGATTTGCAGGTTAGGAATTTGCGGGTTAAAGATCCACATGTTAGTGTTTACAGGTTACCAATTTGCAGTTTATATATTTACAGGTTGACTATTTACAGGTTGGAGATTTGCAGGTTCGAGATGGTCTTCAAGACGCTGAGAGGGAGATCTTAGGATATGGAGAAGCAGACTCAGATGGATTATCCCGGGGGGCTAGATCCCTATACATCCAGACAGCACTTATTGCGGCACAAGTACTCACCATTGGTATCGATCCAGGCGTCGCGCAATGTGGACATCACGATTCAGTCGTTGTTGAACAACAGTGATATCTCCATGCTTGAGTTGATGAAGCCCTATGGGAACAATGCGAAGTACAGTGTGGCCAACCAGGTGTACAAGATCACGAACAACCAGCTCATTACGAAGAACTATCCCAGTTTCCCTGTGCGGTTTGAGCCTTCGTTGCCAGAGATGCTATCTATTATGAATGCGTCAAGCGACTCTCGAAGCGCAAACCAGCTATTCAGCGTCAGTTCGTTGGAGTTATTGCTCAAGCACATCGCGTTCACGGAAAGCGAGAGCAACATATACCTCAATTTCTTTAACAAAGTGATCACGTCGAACAAGATCGTGCCTTTTGAGACGTTTAATCATCCTGTTGCACAACTTTTCATCATAGAATTTGAAAATGACTCTGTTGACTATTTAAGGGAGATGATGGTGGAGTTCAGAAACTACAACTTTCCGAGATACTTTCAGATAGAAGACCTCCTCATGCATGTGTTTATTTTATATGACCCAGGAAAGATCCAGATGCAAGATATAACGGCGGTTCAGAACGAAATCAAGACGAAGTTGAATACCTCGAGCACTCCCCTCCCTATTGTTCAAGACATAGATGGAGAATTTGTGGATACGTCTTTCAATGAGAACTCTACCATTGAGGAAGATCTTCAACGGATATCGCTCCAGAGCGGCAAAACAACGTTGCGAGTGCCCAAGTCCATTGACAATATATTGCGTGCCAAACTTTTTGATTTTGTAAATAGATTCATCATACCTCATATGCAAGCAAAAGTTAGGACATGGGATGACCAAATTCTTCAGCCCAGAAGATCTATAACCAACAAGTTTTTCTCTGCATCCAAAAAACTATTCAACAACGAATCAAACTCGTCAACGACTTTTAATTCTCAAGAGAATTATTATTATAAAACTTCGCCTGAGCAAACCATCAGGAAGCTAGCTGACTGGTCATTGATCTTGAAAGATTTTAAATATGCATACTCCACATATGATCTTATCAAGAAGGATTTTTCCAACGATAAAGCTTGGGCATACGTCGCATCCACAGAGGAAATGTGTATGGTTTCCCTCTTACTAGCACAAACCCAGCAAATAAATATGGGTGCTGCCCCCGATAGAAACACGTTGAGAAAGATCCGACATGATATTATTGAGCCGTATATGGACAATTCTTCATACACTTTCAAATCTAGATTGAATCTCAAAACTTATAGCATTAAGTCACTTTTGATAGTCATTGAGCTTCTCCTCTGCTTATCCATTTCGTTCAACATTTCGTGGTGGTGGAGTGATTTGATAGAAACATTTTTATGCAAGTGTATCGCAGAATTCGATTCTCATTCCACACAGGGTCACCAAACCCATGCCATTCGTGCAACACTTTACGAAAGACTAGGCTATGGCTCAGGGAAGTCATTTTTCTTGAATGATTTGAACAAAGATTTGTTGGCACCAACTGAAACAAAGGAGGAAAGTATAAAGGAAGGCCATTTCGTTAATACACTGAAGTTGGAAGTTCCACCGAGAACTGAATTGGCTGGCTTAACAAGATTCAGGAAATCTGCTGTTTGGTACTTGCTCTCTATCAAAGAATGGCTAGTGTTGGAAAATCAAGTACAAGTAAAACAACTTTTGAACAACATGAAACTAGTTTATCAAATAGATTATGACTCCCATGAATGGCATGACAGGGATGGCCTCTTTCTCAGCCAAACAAAGGCCTGGTTGAAAAAGAAAGAACAAACTACTAAATCATGAAATATTGTATCGATGTATACGTCTATTTAGATATACGATATGAGTCAGAGTTCAAAGACTAATGAATGCGAAATGTAAATGATAATGCCTAAAATACATAGTTTTCAATCTAACTCCCTCAATGCTAATTTACGCCTGCTATTCATACGTGTTTTGAATGTCACGTTAGGCGATTTGTCCCTATTGAAGACCCATTCCCAAAGCAGTTTAATAGTTGATGTGGCTTTAGGTATAGGGGAGACTTCGCCTGCACCTTTTAGAGACGATAAACCAAAAAAATTGGTCTTGAGAACTTCAGTGTCTTCCAACATCAACACATCATCATCATCGTCGTCGTCCTCGGACAAAAAGTCATGTTCATTGAAAACCCGGTAGTGAACTAAAACATCAAATATAACGCGGGAGACTATCTTTACGACGAAAGATATCGGGTATGGGAAAAACGTATAGAACGAAAACTGCTCCGATCTGTCTCCTTTCAAAGGAGTTGAATCAAGTTGCAAAGAGTTCACTGAGGTGGATTTGGAAGGCGATTGATGCGTGGCAGATTTCAATTTGTACTTGTTTGCATTGGACCTCTTACGATTGAGAGCAAACGGAAGAAGATAAGACTGTCTTTCATTAGACCCAACCTTAAAATACCTTAGGTGAATCCAACTGAAAACAAAGCCGTGCACACTCAACCAAAAGGAAACAATAAATTCGCTACTTATCAACTGTAGTATGAAGAGTCCACTTATGAGCAAAAATGGTAGATATGTGACCTTGATACGTAAATTCCCTTTGAATAAAATAATGTAATGACTCGATATTCTTTGCTTGATTGCTACCAAAAGGGCCATGTTTATGGCCATACACGAGAGAACCACAGGTGGTATGTCCTCGATTTTCAATATGTTGATCTTGATGAAGTAGTACATGTATATCACAATATTAGGAACCAATATATTGATCACAATGAACCTTGAATATGACCACGTCCCCCACATATTTTCAACATATTTACCCAAATAGAAGATTAGCGATGTGCTTAATGCCAATCCCATGAATGTTTCCTCGACGAATGTACTTGTTACCAATACCCACGGACGCGTAAAAACAGGTGACTTAGTAGGTATGAATGTCAATAAAGGCACATATAGATCGTGAGGATGTGGCACCTTTTCCACATCATGTAGGCTCTTACTCGTGTCTTTTAATGATGCTACTACTAGCACAAAATATGTATAATATTTCAAAACGAAGCTGAGTAGTGATATACTCACCAAAACAACTAATAGTATACCAGTGACCTTCGGAATCTTCATCACCAATTGTCCATTTGATCTTTGCAAGTATGTATTTATCGAGTTTCATTTATGACTTAATTGATCGTAGTCTAATTGTGTACAGTATTAGAATTGAAAAATTGATTCAGATTTTAAGTGAAGCAACATAGAAGACGGAGGTTATAATGATAAAGACTACAATTATCAGAAGACTGAGGGAGCCGGTTGTTAAAGGAGTATCTCATTACTCTTCATCTGCCATAAAAACCCGGCCAGGATTCCGTGAAATAATAAAAACACCCATTTTTAAGTCAATCTTTTTGACAATGGTTTTTGGAACAGCAGTGGTTGATGTCATAAATAAGAGGAAAAACTTGGAGACGCTCACACAGACGTATGCAACGAAGGCTGGTCTATTGAGGGATATAATTTTACAACTCGAAAAGAATGAAAAGATCGATTTGCAACGAGAATTGAAGATTGCGAATACGTTGACAGAATTCAAATACAACACTGTAACGGACATAGAGATCGACGAGCAGGTAGAGCAGTTCATAAGGTTCGCTGATGAGAGCATGGATGAGGGTGAGAACGCAGCTGGGGATGTGTCAAAAAGCATAAATGGTGGACAAAAGGGAGATAGTCACTTCATATAAGGTTTATAATATAAATTTTCTAAATACATATCACTACTTATTATTAAATTCCTATGGAGATCTTTCTTATCATTCTTCTCAGATGGTCGCCGCTTTCCACGACCTTTCCTTCTTGCAGCAAACGCTTGATTCCTTCGTTGATTTCTTGATTTTCAACTCTGAAGGAGACCTTTTCATTAAGCTTGACCGCTAATTCATTATACCTGATCATGTTGTTATTTTCTTCCAAAATATTCATTATCTCGCTCATCAAATCTTCCTGTACTCTTCTTTGAGCACTAGAAGTACCTGTCTGAACAAGATCCATGTCAATTCTTCCAGTGATAGGATCTGTGGCATAGTCTTTAATTGCAGATTTAATCAAACGGATGGCCTCTTTTACATCGATCAACTCTACTTCTTTCGCCAATCTCATTTTTGCATGTGCTTCCGATAATCTGATCATCGATTCCAACTGTCTCGTGGTTGCTGTTATCCTTCTTTCTGAAGCTCTGCTGTCGTCTCCCATTTTTCTCATCTCTACATACGCTCTGACCAATTCTTGCTTACCTTGCTCAGTCATGACTGGATTACAGTTCTCCTTTGCGTATTGAATGTACAGGGTTAAAAACTCAATTGGTAAAACAGAATGCCTTGCAACTTTGTCTGGTGCATCTTCTAGATACATATCTGTCAAATGTCTTGCCAATTGTCTGTCGAGTTTCTCTTCAACCTTGTCTAATATCAAATATACCAAATCAAATCTTGACAACAATGGTGGCGGTAAGTCAATGTTGGCAGTAACAGGCAAATCAGGGTCGTATCTGGAATTGATTGGATTTGCAGATGCCAAAATAGATGTTCTAGCATTTAATGTAGTAATGATACCAGCCTTGGCTATGGATATAGTTTGTTGCTCCATGACCTCATGCAAAACAGACCTAGTGGAATCACTCATCTTATCGAATTCATCAATGCAACATACACCACCATCAGACAACACTAATGCACCACTTTCTAAAACCAATTGTTTTGTATCGATATCTCTAGTGATATAAGCGGTCAAACCAACAGCCGAAGAACCTTTACCCGAAGTGTACACACCACGAGGAGCTATTTTATGAACATATTGCAATATTTGAGATTTTGAGGTGGAAGGATCACCACATAATAATATATTGATATCTCCTCTATATCTACCCCCTTTCGTAAAGGTCTTATTAGTACCTCCAAATAATTGCAATAAGATTCCTTTTTTCACATCATCCATTTCATAGATCGACGGCGCTAATGACCTTGCCAATATTTCGTACAAATCATCCCTTTGAGAGACTTCTTTAATCTTTTCTATTTCCTCTTCCGATAACCTTCTAGTTTCTTCAACTTCTTGCTCTTGGGCTGCAAGTTCTTGTTGTAAAGTAGAAACATCAGTTCCCAACCTTTTTTTGTCAATCTTTTTGACATGGACAACATCCAAGTATGTTTTATATAAGTTTTTGATAGCTCTTTGTCTAGAGTTGACTCTTACTGGGAGAGATCTAAATATACCACAAACCTCAATTCTGTCACCAGCCCTACATGAATCAACCAATTCATCGTAAACACACAAATTAATCGAGTGTGGAGTTTGTCCGTCTGGAACCAAATCGGGCGTTTCTTGTAATTTAATCACTTGTTTATCAGCAAATGATGATCTGTTGTGAATAATCATCATTGAATTAGTTTGACCACAGACTTCCCTAGGGCATTTTGTCGGTTCAGAGATGACACCACGATCAATTTCAACGGCAATTGTATGGTCACAAGCATTACATTTGAAAAAAGCTACCTTCATATCTGGAATAATCGCGGTAGATCTTAAAACCAATCCTTTCACAGTGACCAATTTATCAATATCATTCGGATTCAACTCTCTCATACCTTTACTCACTGCATTGATATTATAAGGACGTATGGTATATATATTAGTTTCAATTTCGTCCACATTTGTGTTCGTTGTTTCCAGCGTGTTGTCCATCACTAATGAAACCATGCAATCTTTCACTGTCTGATCCATAATAGGGATAACTTCCTGGGGATAGTTTATCAATTGATAATAGAGCTTCTTTGTGGGTGGGTATGATAAAAGGTTTCTTGCATCGAGGTTGAGGTTCGTGATTCCTAATTCTCTCATATTATTCAACTGGTTGATATAGTACAATTCGTTATCTTCCGTTTCAACAGGTGATTCGTCCAACAACTTTCTATACTTCAACTTGAAGGACATTAAGAAATCTCGGAACGCATTAGAGCAATCCTGAATTGATACATTGGTACCCCATATAACTCTGACAGGCTCGTTGGCTCCTTCCAGAGGCACACCAATATCCGAAGATGTACTCAAGTGTGGAGCCGAATTCTGCGTACTTTGACTATCTGACTCAACAAACATCCTTCTTCTCATAGGCGAGGATAAAGAATCTTGTAAGTCTCCTCTGTTTTGTCTTCTTACGATTCTCTCGACATCACTAGTAAGTCTGTCTGAAATATTTCTTCCTGATGTTGCATGTCCCAAATCTGAGCTGTGGTGAACAGATGAGGTGTAGTGCAAAGGAGATGAAACATTACCTTGGTTAGAGTTACTTGGTGGTGCATTTGCTTCTGACGGTGGGTTTGAAGAAGACGTAGCAAAAAATAACGGCGATGACGCTATACTTGGCTGTTGTGTCTGCGATTGAGTCTCTGTTTCCTTCAAACTGGGATCCTCCTGAGGATCATTGTCACTACGGACTGGAGATGATGACATTGTTTTGCGAGTAATATTACACACTAATCAACTAGTAAAGCATCTATATCTTTATAGAATTTTAGAAAATCATTTAGAGATGCAAAGAGATAGAAAACGAAAAATAGGACGCGTAACTAATTATATTTCCTAAAACGGAAATATTATTAGAATCTGTAAATTTCATTATTCACTATCCTTAATACCACCTTCGCCTATTACATAAACACATTCTTTTTCCGGCATGTCAGGGCTGTCTTGCAATTTTGCAACTCTTTCATCTCCTCGTCCTTTTCGAAGCAAAAGTCTCGTAGCAGAGGCGTGGGCGAGGATATGTCCACCCACTGGTTTACGCCCATCAGCACTTGCAAACAAAGCACTTGCCCCTGGGTCTGACTGGACTTGATTGGTTAAGAAAATTGCAACATTGTAATCTTCTGCTAGTCTTGTAAGGTTAGACAAATGTTGGTTCAACTTCTGCTGACGTTCATTTAGTTCACCTCTACCTGAATAATCTACTCTGAAACATGCCATGATAGAGTCGATAATGAGTAATCTAAAAGAACCATCCGCAAGTTGCAATCCCAATTGCTCTGCCAATTCCATTTGATGTTCACTGTTCAATGCTCTCGCGTAGGAGATGTTTTCGAGGCATGCATCTGGATCAACACCAAACCTTTCAGCTATGGCTCGAATCCTATCCGGGCGAAATGTACCCTCAGTGTCAATGTATGCTACCTTTCCTTCTGCACCTCCCATATCTTTCGGCAATTGTGCTGTCACACAAAGGGTGTGACAAAGCTGGGTCTTTCCACATCGAAACTCCCCAAACACTTCAGTAAGGCTCATAGACAGTATCCCACCACCAAGAACATCATCTAACTGCGTTGAGCCTGTGCTCAACGAGAACACCTTGCTTCTCAACTCAGCCTGGATAGTGGCAGGAATAAATCCCACATGCTAGAATAATTCGTTAGTACAACTCCTCTGCGGTATGCTATACTGGCCGGTTTTGCTACTCACCATTAACTTGCTTGCTGCCTCTTTAATTTTTTCTGCTTTGGCTTCACTCAACCCTCTTATTTTACACATATTCCTCTTTGTTGTGGCTAATACTGTCTATTTATGTTAGCTGCGTTTTTGCATGATCACCTTTGGCTTAATCAACCGGGTATTCGACTTACTGCTACTGAAGACACTCCAGCACTCTTCAATTTTGCTATATCACCAGCATTGACACCATGGTTTTGAAGCTCGTCAACACTGATTATGGTTCCAGCTCCCAGGAAATCAGTTTCGACAGTCATGTTATTTGCTTGATGTTTTATTCAAGATATTTCTTTGGCAGCAAAGTAAAATGAAAAGCAAATAAACGTTTTGCAACATTTTATATATTAGTTCGCGATGTTGATGTTTTTCTTTTCTAATCAAGAATGATCGAAATTTAGTCCTAGTGAAGATTAGTATGGGAGTTAATGGTCCATCAGATGGTATCAATAAACTACCTGATATAAAGAAATTGAAGGAGAAATACTCTCCAGTAAGGCGTATCCCATCTGGAATAGGTACAAAGCCTTTAGAGAGGAATGCCGAGTCATTCAAACAGTTCGATATAGGTGCCGTGAGGTTGTCACCCACAAAAAATGGATACACAGAGAGACGACTGGCGTGGGTGCGCAAAGACACGGGTAGCAATGGCAGCTCGAGAGAAAGTGACGGTAATGCAACGCAAGAGGATGATTTTTATGAGGGGCTCTCGCCAACAAGGAAGTATGGCTCACTTATGCAAGGATTTATTTCAGGACAAGAGAGATCAGGGAAGCGCAGGTTGGACGCAAACGAGGACAAAAATGGAAAGATACGGAAGCAGGTGAGCTTTGAGAATCGTGTGGTGTACAATGGTGCCGATTCTTCGGGGATTTTGAACGACTCGTCAGCACAGGGTAATTCAAAAGACAGCGACGTCAAAGACGCCGATATAAAGAAATGTATGCATTATTTGATGAACATTAATGACAGATTAGAGAGATTAGAGGAAACACAAAGAACAATTCTTGCGAGACTTGACAGCTTACAAAGTTAAAGTGGTGAAATATCTGTCGAATAACCAATTATCGTGTCTATGAAGTCTTTGTATGCTTAGTGAATATACTAAAATTCTATATTTTTGGTTGTATTGCCTTCATGACTCTGATTGGAATCTTCTTCTTCTTCTACTGGGATTCCCCACTCTTCTATCTCGAATTTTTTCCTGGAGTTTTTGAATGCAAACTCGCCGTCATGAATCATCATCATTCCTCTTTCGGACAATACTGGCAACTTGATGATATTGACCAAACCCTGTTGAATCTTTGTTGGCTCGTTTTTGTATGCCTTTTCTATCAATTTTAACATGTCTTGGTTGAATGGCTGCAAATGTATAACCGAATCAAACAAAGTCTCGAGGGATCCAGTAAGATGCCCTTCTCTTGGATACAAACTCAAAGGTATGGTTGCCATTAAAACCAAATTATCGGAGTACTGGCGCAATAAAGATCTCAAGCAGTGTATGAGAGGGATAATGAATGAATTGTTAGTCATGGCAGGAGAATATAAAGATGGATTCAATAAACTTGGTAAGCATATTCTGAGAACGATGGAAGGATCTGCACCAAGACACGATTTTATAGTATAATGTATTTGTTCAATTGTTTTTCTATAGTTTTCTGACAACGGGATGTATGTTATGTCTTTATTGATAGGCCCTGGTAGCATCGTTTGGGTGAGATCAAATTGATGATTGTAATGCTTGTACTGCTCATTATTTGACACTTCATCTTCAACCTTCTTATTCAAACCGTACCTCCATGCAATCCTCAAGTCCAGATTTTGACCTGAAGAGGAAACATTGGCATTTGATAAGTTCGAAACACTTATGTTACCCTCATTCTCTTGTATTTTGGCTTTTCTCTTATCTTTTGTGGACCCTTGATAAACTCCTAGCAATTCCTTAGACCATTCTGGGACCATTCCTACCACAATGACATGCGAATATCTCTGGTCCTTTACCACTCTGTTGTGCATGATACCTTGCGATGCAAATGACCTTATTATTACCGATGCAAAATCAGTTGTGCTCGATTCCTCTATGAGAATAGAATTACCCAATGGCAACCCTTGGTGCACGAGGATTTTGTCTAAGTCAGTACAGCCAGTTGAAGTGCATGGTTGAGATGTGATGAGAGATGGCCTCAATGCTATATTATCATTCATTGCTTGCGCTTTCTTCCCATAACCAGCATCTCTATTAAGAGGTCTTGCTCCAGGAGTCCTCGCAACACCCAGTTGCGTCGGAGCCCTCTCAGCAAGAGGGTTGGCTCTTCTTAAACTGCTAGGTGCATTTCCTATCTGGGGTGTACCCTGAATAATGTCACCTCTTTTCCTAAAGGACATCTTTTAATGCTATAATTGAACGAGTTTGAAAAAAACTATATAAACACAAATCACTAACTCAGAACGAACTCGAGTCAGATCAAACCATTAAGACTAAAAAGAAGGAAAAAGAACACTTGATATTATAACTTTTTTATAGTATTTTAGCCGTCCTAGATCTTCGGATTTTTTTTCAATGAGAAGTGATAATTAAATACGACTGACACAAAGTTAGCTTTAGTTTATCCTTCGCCATAAAGAACAGAGAAGCATTAACTATTACATAGATGGGGGCAGCAATATCGTTACCTTTGATGCTGTTCAATGCAATAGTATCACCTATAATATCATGTTTTAGTGCTGCTGCTTGCAGTGCCTTTTGTTCATCTATAGGTGGCACATTTAAGTCATCAATAATGACAAGGATAACTTATGCTTTCATATTACTTAGCAACTGTTTACTTTCTTGGATCGTACTTTCACCCTACATTGTTCGACGACTAGAGAAGATAAGCTTCGGATTCATAAACAACAAATGTGGGCCAGATGGAAAGGAGTGTGTTAGTTTTGCATCGGTTCACAGAATAAATTTTGCCCTTGGTATATTGCATTTGGTGCTAGCTACGTTGTTGATCAACGTGAGGTCCACCTCTAACCCCCGGGCGGTGATACAGAATGGGTTCTGGCGACTGAAGATTTTTGGATATTTTGTGCTTATTGCTGTCAACTTTTTGTTGATTCCAGATAATTTCTTTGTATTTTACGGCAACTATATTGCTATAGTATTTTCCACAATATTCGTGGTGATTGGATTAATTTTGCTCGTGGACTTTGCCCATTACTGGGCCGAAACCTGTCTTGAGAAGATAGAGGAAGAGGAGCTAACGGGAGAGGGTGATGCAACATTCTGGAAAAGGTTGTTAGTCGGGGGAACGTTATTGATGTATATCGGAAGTATCGTCTGTCTGATAATAATGGGCCACTTTTTCGGACAAGGAAGCTGTTCCATGAACAGATTTATAATCATTTTCAATTGCGTTTTGGCGACGATAGCATCTGGTGTCTCCATCAATAACGTGGTTCAAGAATACAACCCCAATGCTGGGTTGGCACAGACGTCGATGGTGATATTTTATTGCACGTACTTAATAATGAGTGCTGTTTCTTCAGAACCCGATGACAAAAAGTGCAATCCTCTAATTAGGTCCCGAGGTACCAGAACAGCTAGCGTCGTTTTG
This sequence comes from Debaryomycetaceae sp. UCDFST 68-768.1, assembly GCA_031081845.1. Lineage (NCBI taxonomy): Eukaryota > Fungi > Ascomycota > Pichiomycetes > Serinales > Debaryomycetaceae > Debaryomycetaceae sp. UCDFST 68-768.1. Next base: position 1,380,197 of record JARYTA010000002.1, on the reverse strand, counting down.
GGTGCTATCTTTACATTTTTGGCAATTGCTTATACCACTACAAGGGCAGCAGCTAATTCTGCTTTCAGTGGAACCGATGCTATAGACTCGGTAATCAGTACTCAGCCTTCTGCCAGAAATGAAATGAGATATCAAGCGATTAAACAAGCTGTCGAGGAGGGCCTGTTGCCAGAAAGTGCATTGCATGATTTCGAGTTGTACAATGACGGAGTCGTGGGAGATGGCGACGAAGAACAGGAGAAGGTAAAGTACAACTACACCCTTTTCCATATCATTTTCTTCTTGGCCACTCAGTATGTTGCAACCTTACTTACCATCAATGTTAAGCCAGATGATTTGGGAGACTTTGTACCCGTTGGAAGAACATACTTCGCTACATGGATCAAGGTGGTTAGCTCCTGGCTATGCTACGTTTTCTACATATGGTCTTTGTTGGCTCCAGCAATATGGCCGGATAGGTTTGGTGTACAGTTATAGTTGGTTCAATACTTTTATAGCATAGTTCCTTAATAGGTAATCTACTTTGCTACTATGTAATTGGCTGGGGTTCATTTTTGTACCACTTTTAGATTTTCATAATTTTTCAGTTCTATCCGAATCGAAATTGACCCTAGAGTTAAGTCAAATCATCATTAGAGTACGTTATGTCTGCCATTATTAGCAAAGCCACATCGTTTTTGAACAACACGGTCGCTAAGACCACTCAATTGGGACACCAAGCCGTTTACTGGGGTAAGGTGAGCGCAGAAGTTGGAAAAATCGTATACAAGAATGAAGGATTAGCACCTCCTTCTACACAACAGTTTCAGCAAGTCTACCAAAACGCTTTCAAGTTTCTTCAGTCTATTCCAAAGCAAAAAGAGGCCTTCGCTAAGATTTCGCAAATCAAGCCAAACAAGGACAACTCCGTTAAGGCTGCCGTTTACGGTATTCAGTTGTTGGCTTTCTTTTCAGTAGGTGAAATCATCGGCAGAAGAAGCATTTTCGGTTATCCATCCGCAGGACATGCTCACCATTAAGGCTGCTACAAGGTGACATAACTGTACCATATATGTTATAGTACGGGGACATGAAGATATAGCATAATCCTAACTTATATAAATGAAATACAACAAAAATGCGTTTTAGATTCCGCGATTATTCGTCTGAAGTGTTTACAGCATCCTTCCTTCTCTTGGAAGCATCTATCATCTCTTCTCGTTGTCTTCTCTTTTGTCTAATTACTTTAGGTGTAGTTGTAATGTACTTTCTTTTAATCTCATGCTTTTTGATGCTTTTTTTCTCATTCTTCGAGAGTTTAGTCATATTTTCCATCCATTCACTGTATCCTTTGTTACAACCTGATTGTTTCATAACGTTGATTATAGGCTTGATTGATAAATTGTCTTCTTTGGTGAAGAACGTAATCGCTTTACCAGCTTTACCACCTCTACCGGTTCTACCAATCCTGTGAACATAGGCTTGGGCACTTTGAGGAACATCATAATTAATAACTAGGTTGACTCCCTTGAAATCCACACCTCTTGCAAGCACATCTGTTGTGATCAACACCCAAACACTTCCACTTCTGAAGCGTTTTATGACCTCATCTCTTTGCTTTGGAGTTCTCTCTGCATGTATGACATCCACATTGAGTTTATCGTACAATAATTCATGAAATAAAGCTTTGGCTCTAGATATGGATTGCAAAAATATAATGACTGGTGGCTTAAACTCACCATTCTGGATCAATTGTTTTATTGCAACTAATTTTCCTTCCTCGTTACCAGTGAAAACCAAACTTTGATCTATGGTATTGCTTGCAGCCTCTTTAAGACCCACTACTATTCTTATAGGATCCACCATAATGGAATGGGCTATTTCTTCCACACCAGATGGAATCGTTGCTGAAAACATGGATTTTCTTATGGACTTTGAGGTACAGTGAGATAGAATTTCATCGGTCTGGTCAATAAAACCCTGTTCGAAAAGTTTATCAGCTTCGTCAATTACCAATTCTTCAACTTTTGAGAGGTCAACACCATCCTGTTTGATTGTATCAATCAAACGTAAAGGAGTTGCCACAAGTATGTCATACTTACTCGAGTTGACTATGTTATTCGTGAGTTTATTTGCAAGTTTTTTCGAGAGAACTGCAGCCTCGAGCTTTTTGCCTCTTATAAGTACTTCGAGTTCCCTGAATATCTGGTTAGCCAATTCGTTCGTCGGAGCTATTATCAAAGAGGAAATCCCTCGGTGCAGTGAATCAGTTCTGTTCGACACCAACTTTTGAATTAAAGGTATCAAGTATGCTAATGTTTTACCCGATCCAGTTGGTGCACATGCTAATAGATCTCTACCTTCCAAAGAAATTGGAATAGACTCACATTGAATAGGGGTAGGTTCTATGAAGTCAGATTCTATCATATTAGACAATATCCTCTTGTCCAATTTGAAACGACTCACCAAGTCTTCGAATGAGCCCACTGGAAGAGGAATGCCATCTCCAGAAACCTTAGTTTTGTTTGAAGTTCTAAAGGAATCTGCTTCTGTCTGTGTGCGTATTTTTAGTGTATACTTTTCTTCAGCTTCTACTTTGCTCACTTCTGGCTTCTCTTCTTCGTTGGCAGTCTTATTCAGCTTTTTAGTGTGGAAAAAATCGATTTCTCTTTCTATCTGGCCTTGTAGGTTCTCTTGCTTCTTTTTATGGTCAGTGACCTGAGCAGAAGAAGGAAGTGCATAATCCACGGACTCCTTATTCTTCTTCGGAATCGACGCTCCACGCGATAATATCCTGAAGATATCCATATCTTGATCTTGATCTTGTCGAAGGGTATTGAAATTCTTTAGTAGGTACTGCGATGCTTTAATGAAAAAAAGTTCCTACACTAGCCACATCATCGAAGCTCACTAGCCATAAATGAATTTATAAATGATTACATAAGCAATTTAAATTTTTCAATGGAAAATTCTGACTATCAACTTCTCAAACCACCATATCCCAAGGGTTAGTAGGGTTTAATAGAGTAACCATGTACTCACGCAACCTCAAAGAGGCATTAACACCATTGAGGCGCATAAGCGTCATCAAGGACTCAAATAGGAGTATCTATCTACACAGAGGCCCTAGAGTTGCCGGATTGAAAAGGGACCCAGAAGAGGTTTTCGTTACCTACAGTGGGCACAAGTATGAAACGTCCAAAGAGAATTTACAGTACATCAAGAACTTCCTAGAGGATAAATACGCTATCTCCGATGATCTTGCATTGCAGGTATTGACACATAAATCATTTGGTAACGGAATCAAACCTTACAATGAAAAGTTGAGTGCCATGGGATCGAGGCTATTGAGCTTGTTCTTCGCCAAGTTCGTCACAGATCACCCTACATCGAGCGACCTCGCAATCAACGGAAAAAACACAGATAGTTTAGGCTCCCCCATGGCCAAAGAATTGGCCGGCCGTCTCTCTTTGGGTATTTTCGCCCAAAACAACAAATTGAATAAAGTGATGTTCTGGAAATCATACAATCACAACCTCAGTTTCGAAGCCAGCGGTGAAATGAAAGTGAGCGCTCAAATGATGTACGCTCTCGTTGGCGCTATAACGTTCGTACATGGAAAAGCCACAGCAGAAGCCTTCGTCAAAGAAAAGCTTTTGGCTGTCAATCCTTCATTGGAGGATATCACTGCATCGTTAGTTACTAAAGAGTAGTGCTCTACATGCTAGAAAATTGCATTCGTTGACGTTATATGATGTGCTTTGTACTTTTTAGTTCTGGTCTTCGCGCCCTATAACATCAGCACACAATTCTCATAGACTACAGAAAGTCTTATATATAATCAAGATCCCTTTGTATATACTTTATTTAGGTACAACCTAATGAATCTACGGTTCCGTATTTCATTTCCTCGTTTCAAAGATACAGCTTATGTTTGTGGAAGCAAATTCATCTCCGAAAAGTCACAAAACGATAAGCGCGTTCAGAACACAAAAAAAAATATCATATCGATTGGCGGTTAAAAACAATCCCCATTTGTTTACACTTTTTTTGTTAGTGATCAAGTTCTTTTGAGTTCTTTTCACAGAGACAATAACAGCTGAAGGTATGAGTGAAAAGGACCTATCCCATCACTATAAGTTCTTGAAACAGTTCTTGGACATCTCAGATGATTCAAACGGAAAAGGAAAGAGCACTTCAGTGAGGGCCGCAAAAGCAAGAGAAAAATTGTTGAAGCTTTCAGAAGCGCAGTTCAAAGAGTTGAGTACTGATGTATATGATGAGCTTAGGCGGCGTATCGACGAGTCAAGGGGGGAACCAGACTATCTTTTGCCCAAATCATCGTTCCACCCCAAGAGGAATCAAGCTAGACAAAAGCTTTCATCCTTGCCTCAATCTCGATTCAAAGACTTGGTCTCAGATATCTCATTTGAAATAAAGAGAAGAAACTTGCATTCTTCCATCTCAGAAGACAACGGGGATATAACACGCCTTACACAAGAGTCTGGAGTTTCTCAGGCAGAGTCAGCGTTGTCACAGAGAGTGTCAGATCAATCGGAAGAGTCTGCCAAGGACAAAACGGCAGATATTTCCAACAAGACTATTGGCGTCCAGTCGAAAACAGTGATACCCACGAAGACAGATTTAGCCTGGTCTAGTGATGAAGATGAGGAGGAAGCGGACGAAGAATCCAAACGTAACGAGACACAAGATTACAGCATGAATGGTCACTCTCAGGTTCATAGAGTTAATGCTGTACAGAGGGAGGATTCTAGAGATGAAGAACTCACGAGACTTGCTCAAGAGTGTACCGACAAGGATCAAGAGATAGGGGAGTTAAAAGAAAATTTGAGTACCTTGAGACAAAAGAAGTCAGATGTAGAGGATATGTATCGTACCCTTCAAAAGGATTTTGAACAATCTCGTACTAAGGTTGATGATCTCAATTCAGAAGTCATTTCTTTGAAGAAGGACAAGGAAAATTTAACCCACCAGTTGTCTTCTAAGAGCTCCGATGAGGTTGTTTCTAAGGAGTTTGATAACTTGAAGGCGGCCAATGCAGCATTGAGACTTGAAAACCAGTCACTCAAGAATTCTGCCTCCTCAAAGGAGCCAAATCATATAAAGAACAGTTCAATTGATCTGTTGAGTGCTGAAAGCCGCTCATCTAGTGTCACCCTCAAGAATGACTTGAAAAAGAATATGGAGCTCTTTTTCGAGAAGTTGACGAATTTGGATGCCTCAAAGACATCTACAAGAGGAAGTACTTACGCCGAATTGAGGAATGACGTTACTAAATGGCAAAACAGATATGAAGAATTAAGGTCCAAACAGGTAACTGATGATTTGAAGGGTTCCATTTTGACAAAGGATGAGTTGAATACTTTTGTCTCCCCTACAGGTTTGATTTCAGTTAGGTTAGTCGCCGACTTCCATGCAATGATGGAGTCGTTTTTCCTTTACTTGAATGGTAGTGCATTTGATTCAGACATTTTGTTCGAAAGAATATCGAGAATTTCAGTAGTTGCAAATGAAATTGCTGCTCAAGGTGATAACCACAGTTTGAATTCTAATGAAAACTCGATATACTTAAGAGAAGCAATAAGCTATGCATTGACTGCTACAAGGTACTTCGCAGTCTATTCCAAGGTTTTCCCTAAATTTGTTCTAGAAAGGGCTCTTGGTGAAGTTTGCTTTACCGTTTGTGACTTGATCACAGTTTCTAAATTGAATGGCGAGAGTATGAATGAACGCATTTCACAGTCGAACAATGAATCGACACCCCTGAAGAATATTACTGAACCGGTGTCTGAGAATTTCAGTGCAAGACCTTTGAGAATAGCGAACAAGTTAAAAGAAATACAAAAGAGCAATGAAAGTTTGGACAACTTAAATGTGGTCCCCGATAAAAAGCTTAAATCTCCTACCATTTCTAAAATTTCTAATTCAAGCACCCCATTAGGCAAGAGGAATGAAACAAAGGAATCGAATAGAGACGCAAAACTGCCCTATTCCTCTAAGACACCATTATCCAATGGTCAAGCTCCTGAGCCAGTCTCCCCGGTGAAAGAACCAATTAGTAAGTCTAGTTCCACTGTCTCAAATTCAAGAAATATTGGCGAGCAGCAATCACCAACCGGATTGAGTTCTAAGGCACCTAAGGAGTCGAAAGCGGCACCAATTTTCAACAAGCACGATCCAAAAGCCGCTAATTCTGCAAACGATAGAGCAGTCAAAGACTCATTTAGACCTGGTGCTCTCAAGTCCAAGGCATTAAAAGCAGATGCATCCAAAGCAGAAATCACCAATGCAGATATTTTCAAGGCAGATAGCCCAGAGGATTCGGCATCTGAAAAGAAGAATGAAATTAATTCAAATTCGTTGAGCGAGGCACCGGAATCAGAGTCCGTGAGACAGAAGAGGCCCGATCATACGAGCGAGAGCATTGAAAGTTCTGAAAAGAATGAGAAGAGTCCCAAAAGCAAGAGTATAAGTGCTCTCGCATCGAGATTCGAACAACAGTCCGAACCCCAAATAACCTCAACAAAATCTTCACCCTCGACTAAAGGTGCTGGTGTGGCTTACCTAGCATCAAGATTGAGTGCTTCGTCTGATAACAGTTCTTCAAAGTCTAACTCTCCAAATACTACTCCCACAAAGAAAAATATATTTGAACGCGTGAGACAATTCGAGAATTCTGCGGAAGAGTCGAAGAGAAACTCCTCTGAAAGAGGATCACCATCACTGACACTTAGTGCCAGACGCTTGTCTGCTGGCTTTGAACTGGACGATCTGATTACGCTGCAAGGATCTAAAAAATCATCTCCCGAAAAAGTTTCTGAAAGGTTATCGAGGCCATTTAAAATTTCTGAGACCGACAAAAATGATGAAAACGCAAGCAAAGATGCAGAAGTAAAGGCCGACATAGCAGAAGACCTGAAAGGAGTTACATCAAGTCAAGCGGCTTCCTCTCAAGTTACTCCTGTGAATGGGGGAAATAAAATAAATAATGCGAAGAATGGTAACAGAAATAGTGCAGATCTCACTACTCCAGAGACCATTGCATCTTCTGTCAATTCACAATCTAAGAATTCTCCAGGTAATTCGGAATCTTTAACTTCGGAGGAGAACCTGACTGGAATTAATGACGGAGCTAAATCTGAACAAAATAATTCGACAAAGAACGGTTCGGTACCGTCTACTAAAAAGAGCGTAAAGTATGCTGAGGACGTTCATAATATCGAGAACAAGAATGAGAGTGACGAAGAGATAGAGGCAAAACAAAGACAAGAGTACAGAAAATCAGTTGCAGCTGCAAATTTTAATGTCGATTTGTTCGATATTGATGACCCTGATAATACATTAACACAAGTGTTACTTTACTTGGAACATCAAACTGTTGAAGTCATTTCCACTATACAATCATTATTGTCTGCCATCAAGAAGCCTAGTGCGACTAGAGGTGAGTTGCGTGAGAAGTCCAGTGCAATTACTTTAGTAATTTCACAGATGACAGAAGCAACGAACACTTCGATGAACCAAACAAGGAATGCCCAATTCAAAGAGCATGGAAATTGGGTTGTCAAGAGCTTGGAAGACTGTCACCATCGTATGAACATTCTATGCAAGCCTGATCCAGACAGAAAAGACCTGGATTTCGCTGACAAAAACTTCAAACAACGGTTGGCTGGTATTTCTTTTGATATTGCCAAGTGCACAAAAGAACTAGTTAAGACTGTGGAAGAGGCTAGCATCAAGGAAGAAATAGCACATCTTGATGCCAGACTCTCACATGCCGACGATCTCACTTAAGTAATGAGCCTGCTTTTCAATTTAAATCAGTTGATATAGAAAGTAATGTACAGTAAACAATGATTATCGTATATATTTATTAAGAAATTTTTGGTGAAAATTTGACTTGAGGGTATCATTAGTGTAATTCTCATCATCTTTCTTGACACTGGATTTCCTGTTGCTGAAAGCAGAACCACTGCGCCACCCTTTATTCACCTTTGGGCCATCTGATTCATTTACGTTTAGCAAAGGGTTACTAGTAAGCGCTGCTTGAGCCCTTTCGACATCCTTTTCTTGCTTTCTTTCTTGCTTGATTTTTTCTAACTCCTGTAAGAGAGCAGCAGTGTCGTCTTCAGAGTCATCCTCCGAAGAGACCTCGGACTCATTTTCTTCAGAGCTTGATTCAGAATCCTGTTCTGAATGATTTCTTGATATATCGTTTGTCTCTTTATTTGTAGGTTCGTTTTTAGTCGTTGCATCTATTATGTTTGTTTGAGCATCTGTTTCTTCATCTGATTCAGAATTCTTAAGAAGCTCTGGCACGTCATTCATTTGAGACTTCAGAATTGTGTCATTTATTCCCCTTGCAATAGCATTTTCTTGTTTGAGCTCTAGTTTAAGTTGATTAACAGCTTTTTTACCAATATTATAGTCTAACTTTGTGCCCTTTCTGTCTTGTCTATACTTCAATTTCGTCTGTTGTGGCAAGGATCGTGAGTGCTTAATGGAGTTTGATATACCATTCACCTTACCTTTCTTGTTTTCAAGGGTAGGTCTGTGATTTGTAGTCATATTGTACTTTGAACACTAGGAATTAAATGTTAGACCTCATCTCAGTTTTTGATAAGGTGTGGTTCACATACAGGATTTTTCAATTTCTACAAACATCAAGTCTGAAGAATTTGAGTGTTAACATGCCTTAAAGTTGCGATTGCAGAGTCATATTGATAATATTCGTAGTCAAGGATGACTAAAAGTTCCCCTTGTTAATCATTGTGTGGAAGAAGTTTCGATTTTATGAACTTTACATACGCAATTACATACAATTCTTCTTTTCTTGAGCGAAAAACTCTGAAACAACTCCACCAAACAGATATTCCTTTGAAATGTACTCCAGAGTTACTTCATATAATTAGCGAAGAGGTTAGATGAAGATCAAATCATTTTTGAATTCCAGTGTAAGATTTTGATTCTGCAACCAAAATTGAAGATACCCCACGACTGTATGTAATTGATGGACACCTACAAGACGATCTGGGGTCATTTTTTTCGATCCATTGAACGTATGACTTGGGGATGGTAAAATGTTTGTATTTCCAGCATTTGACTCTAACTATAAGACTCGAAAGAGGACATTCAAATGTTGTCAACACTGTCGGATAAAACGTATCAAATGTGAAATAACATCTATAAATTACGAGAAAGTTGGGTGCAGAAACTGTTACAAGAATAAATTGAACTGTGATTTGATAAGGGACGATAGCTCTTCGGAGTCTGGAAGCCGAGGAAATAAGAGTGCTGAGGTTGAAAATAATGACAAGATAATACAACGACAATCAACGGAGGATTTGTCGTTATTACAAGAATCGAATCCCGATCCTTTTCTCGCTAGCGTATCTTTACAGCGAAAAGACATGACAAAGATAAACGCACAATTCTTGAAGAAGACCTTCAATTTTAATGTCTCAGACCTGGAACTGTCTATTAATTATGAGTATTTATTTTATGGACATCCAAATGCGGTTATAGCAAACGACACCACCGACAGTAGTATATGGCATGAATCTGGGGTAGTGGTGGATTTACAGAAAAGACAACGAAAGAAAAGGGAATACAATCCAATACGAAAACAAAGCAGTTTTGGTGATGAGGAAAATCATATCAGAGATGAGAGATTCTATAAATTTCTTGTCTCCTTTCATGCATTCACCTTGGACTCCCCAGATTATCCGTTTTTAAGTTTTGAGATTGAAAAACTAGTCAAGTTATACTTTTTAAAAATCAACAGCATTTTTCCCATAGTGCATGAAGACAGGTTCTGGAAAGACTATAATGATGATAAAGTTCAGACGGTTCTCATTTACGCTATAATTTTAGCAATCCTGAGAGATCATATGGCAGAGAATATATTAAGGAATGTCTTTAGAAGAGGCAAGGGCAAAGACGGCGATCTTTCAGACGAAGAGTTCCACGAGATACTACAGTCTTACATGTCAGACCTAGAATTCAAGATCAGGCAAATAATCTTAATCCTTCCACAACTAGGAGATAATGACAAAATCATAAGATTATTAGTGCTGCTACTTCTTCATCTTCATTGTGGTTTTCACAAGCTTGGATGTGAAATAAGCTCTCACGATTTAACAGACTCTTTGAACATCGCTCTTTCACTAGGTATACACATGAAGAGTAAAACTGGTCGCATAGAACTTGATAAATTGGATTACTTGGTTAACCTTTGGTGGGTATGCTTTGTATTTGACCGTTTCAATGCTGTAGTCAATTCAAGGCTGATTTTCGTTCCACAGGAGGACTTTAACCTTGAGCTTCCGTATCAGAATTTGCACCTTTTGAAAATGGTTCAAACCGCAAGGACTGTGGAAAATATGACTTCTGCAATATATAGACCTTTTGATGATGCAGTTATTGGTGTTAATTTTATTTCCAGGTACAAGAAGTTCAATATAGAAGAATTCAAGAGAATAGAATTTGAGACAGTATCTAAAGATAAGCAAAATGCCCGTGATACCATTCGTATTAAATTTGATACCATCGAAGACATCGAGAGTAATCATAATTTATACGTTGAAGAATGTGTTTGCTTTCTTCTAAGAATTTTGAATAATCTTATTGTGCTTGTATCCCAAAAAGCAAATTACGATAACCTTGAGATTCCAAACGACCGAATTGATTTGGTTACTTTGAAAGCGTCCCTGAACATATTGTGGTATATCCAAAATACAGATGATAGTTTATTCATTAACATTCCATTAATTCCGTTCTGTCTTTCAATCGCAATGGCAGTGTCTTTGAAAAGAAAAGTAATGCTGATGTACAGTAATACTAGAGATCCATTGGAATCTTTTGATAATTATACTTGGAAAAACTACATCACTGAGCTTGAGCAATATTCAAGTAAATGGAGAAATATAGAAGAAATTTGCTATTTATCGAAAGAGACAATCGACCAGTTGGGCGGAAGTGTCTCGAAGAGGGCGGAGAGTAACAACATGAATAATGAAGTCCAAGGTAACATGAAAAGAAGGAGAATAGACAACGAAAGGGATGTTAATATGATTAATAAAAATTATAATATTGATGGCAATTATAAACTTAATGGATTCGATTCACAAAGCCACCAACAAAAAGAACCATTAACCGAATCAAATTCTATGTTCGATTTATTGTCATCAAATAGTAGGTATCATACTGAAATAACCACCTCACATGCTCCCGAACAACCTATAACTACAATTTCAGATACAGAGAAGCAGTACGAGAATTACTTCAACAACATGCACGTAGATTTATTTGACAACGATTTCTTCGAGGATTTACACAATGTTGTATACAATTTGAACGTATAGAACTTACACCACTAATAATGATGGATCGTGAAATTATTAACGTAAATAGAAAATCGATCAACTAGTTATTAATGTCTTACCGTAACAGATGTATATATGATATGGTTTCTCTATTTTAAATGATACCCAGTCATGTATCTTGAAATTATAGATTACAGCTCCTCTGATTCTCTGTATATCTCGTCTTCCCAATCATCATCGTCAGCTTCATTTCTCTTTTGAGGGACTAATTCACTCATCTCGGGGCCACCTAGTTGATTTAATAAGTCCGAAACTTGCTCAATCAACTCCTGGTCAGCATCCACAGAGTCACTGTTGATTATTTTGTATCCTTGAGTCAACGATGATTTTGCATCTTTAACCAAAGATACAATATCCTCTTCCTTGGTATTCCTTAACAAACCAATTTCAATGTCTCTGTAATCTTCCTCTGCTGATTTATTTTTCGAATAATGTAATTTTTTAGCTTTGAATAACGAAGCTAAGGCTTCAAAATAGTATAATTCTAATATGTCTTCGTTTATATCTTGGACATTGGACACAATTGTAAGTACCAAATCATAAAGTTCAGTCTCAATAGCTAATTTAGCTAATGTGATCAAAGGTTGTATCAACTCGATATACTCCACACCTACCTCAAACGAATCCCCATTTTCATCATTTGGTTGCTGAATTGAGTTGGCAGCTTCTTCGAGCTTAATCTTCTTGGCAGAGAATAGATTCCACGATTCTTGTATTGAGCTTTTTGCATCATCTGGTCTTTGCTGAGAAATTCTTATAGATGCCAAGATAGATAAAGCCTCAGGATTTTGGGAATCAAGAGATAATGAATGATTTATGAGCTGGTCACAAGTGGTCTCGGCTTCTTCCTCCATACACAAGTCAGTCATCCAAATCTCAATTTTGGCAAATATACCTTGGTTAATTTTCTTGATGAGATAGCCTAACAAAGACTCCTTAGTAGTGTACAATTTTGCCAATCCGACAAGCGATGCATCATCTTCTCCTTTGTTGTTTTGCACCAATTGTAATTGCAGGCCCAATCTCTCGATACCTATGTCTAACAACTCAAGCCCATCTCTCCCTCCGATGATCTGTCCCAAGTAGAAAAATTTTTCGCTGCCTTCTGTGGCTTCAGTATCCAATTGACATGCTTTTGATAATACCTCATATGCTGTTTCGAGATCGTTATTTTCAAGTAAGGCCTCTCCAAATATTTGAAGGAATCCAACCAGCTCCTTATTTTGCTCTAAATGCGGAAGTAAAAGCTCATATGCTTTTTCTGATTGAGACGACTGCAATAAAGCTCTTGCCTTTGGGATTAGATCCATTATCAGACTCTTAACAGAGATAATCTACCAAAAATGTATTTTAAAGCTTAACTTTTCAGATTCTTGGAATTTTTTTTCCCAATGTATTCGAGATGAGATTTCGATGATATTGATGCTCAATAGGAATGGTGTTCATATTAGACAAACCTCAGCTTTCTAAACTACAAAATGAGTATCAGATATTGCATCTAATATACCACAGAAACAAAAACCAGCACCGGATGCTGATATGGTGGAAATATTTTAATATTCTACATCGAAATATAAGAAAATTGTTGAAGTTGATCTTCGATATAGACAGAGCTAAAGCTTCGAAAGCTCAACTAATAGAAGGAAGAATACTGAATATAGTCGACTATTTGATCTCAAGGAAAGTACTTACAAAAGCTTATTACGAATTTAATGGGATAATTACCTTGGGGCAGTTCATGCCTCTAGGTCTTACACTTACCGGCTGCTTAGCAAGAATATGGTGTATTTTGCAAGATATAAAAAGTAGGATTAGTCCACGCAAGTTACCAGTGCCTGTGAGAATGGTAGAGGAGGAACTAACCGAGATGAAGGATAAAGATCCCGGCGAAGATTTGGGAGAGGATATCGAATTCACAGACTCAGCTAAAAAGAGCACAAGCGAAACAGATTATGCTACATCTAATTCGGAATCTTTGAAGACAATTTTCGGAAACTCACAGGAGAGTACGAAGCCACGTAGAAAGAAGAGTAAGAAGGCAAATAAAAAGAGGAACGCCATTAATGATATATTTGGTTGAAGAAACCTCTGACTGCCTATCGAAGCATCTTACGACTGTAAATATTTACTTCATTTAGATTTATTTAGTACAAAATGCTATATTACAGCTAATCCTAAACTTCAGATATATCACTAATACATACTCATGTCATTATCAAGCATTATTCATCGAGAGTCTTTGAACCCAGTGTGGCGTTAATACTGAATTTCATGACTGTTGTGTTGGAATTGAGGTCCCTCTTGGATGTAGTTAGGCATTCCATTTTGTTGCATCTTCATGTAATGCATGAGTTGATTGTAATCATATGGAAGAGGGTTCAATTGATCAACATCCAAACAAAATGCATCATCATAATCATCTCCACTGGACTTTTGGTTTTCAGCCTCGTTGAATTTATGTGATGAGAATTGTTCAAAATATGGCTGGGACACTTGTGGTACGTATTGCGTGAATGTTTGTGTTTGGGTCTGGTTGAATTGGGTATTAGGGGAGCTCGAGGAACATGGTGTACTATTTTGAATTTGCTGGTTGGCAATAGAGGAACTGATAGACAAGGTTGGTGAGCTTGTGTTCCTTTGGTATTCGTAAGACATATTTGGAATTTGCACGGGGGTATTTGAGTGTGAGGTGGGTGTTGCGTTGAATGGTGAAGAGTAACTTGTAGCCTGCAACAATTCCTTGTGTGAGATGTTCGGCATGTTTCTCATTTCCTTTTGTTGTTTGTTTAACTCTTTCATGATTCTGTTCTTTATTCTTGACTTACCTTTGAAGCCAACGGGCAAGTATTTGCATTCACCACCTTCAACATGCAACTCACACCAAATCTCTGCATTATCGAAGTACTCTCCGCACATAGAACAGTTACCTGCACAGGTTGGTCTTTCTTTGGTTTTGGTTCCCTTTGGGTATTTGAAATGTCTTGACTTGAGATGAGTCTTGTAGGTGTCTCTTCTTGAGAAGCCACCATTTGGATGACACTTATGGGTGATGTTATTTTCGTCAATGTAAATACTGAACTTGTGGAAAGGACAGGTGTAAGCCTTGTTTAATGCGTGCTTCTTCAAATGACGCGTCAAGTAACCTCTGATCTTAAACACTGCATCACAATGAGGACATTGATGGGTCTTAGAGTCGTCATCAGTTTCGCCGTCTGACTTTTTGTTCTCGTCTCCTGGCGAAAATGGTGAGGAGTTCGATGTCATTGGAGTCTCATCCTTGTTTTTCTTCTTGAACTCTTGAGAGATTATTGACTCGTTGTTCGATGAGTTGGAAGTCGTGGGAGAGAGATGCACTTCCTTGGTGCTTTCTTTCTTGCCCTGCATCATCGGCTCTCCTTGTACGCCGAAATCCTGAGCCCCTCTCTTAAACTCCTCAAACTCGTTCTCTTCCACATCATCCGTGAAGGCCCATTCGATCTCACCGTCCGCATTCTTGAAAGGACGTAACCTGGTAGTGAGGCCCGTTGAACACAACTGGGGGTTGGCAGTGTTGCTTGAGTTGTCAATCTTCAGGTTGGAAATGGAGGGAAACAACATCCCGTTCACCTTTTCCTCTTTCACTTCCGATACCTCTGCCTCCATTTTTGCTTCACTGAGAGCCTCTGGCTGTTTTTCTTCGTTCTCGCTCGCCTCGGCATCCACCTTGGGTTCAAACAAATTCCACAACGTAAACGCAAACAGAATCCACGGACCCACTATTTGCACAGCTCTCAATACCACTGCTACAACGACCATGTCCCTCACTTGCGGCCAAGCACCTTGAAGCTTTCCATTTGAACGGTTCTTGCCACGGGTGAAAACACCGTCACTAGGCTTCATTTTGGTACGCTTTTTTCCGTTATTTCACTTAATATCGTTCGTATAACAAGCTGAATGTGTTCTCAAGCTTGTACTTGCTTTCTTTTCTTACTATACTGACAAGTCTCAATTATAGATTATGTATTGTTTTTAATAAAATCTTTTTACAAGTAATGTTAGAGAGGGAAATTAATGAAGGAAAATGGCTTCATTCAAATTAAAAAAATCGGTTTTGTGTAATATTCGGATATACAGGTCACTTAATTTCTTTTTCTTGGATGTCTCGTCTCCCGACATTCCAACTCTGTGACGGAGACGGCCGTCGCTTTCAAGTAGCAACGTCCAAACAAAGAATTATATCGAGACCCTCGCAGTATTGGTCATTTTTTGGCAGAGAGCAGGTCTGAGAGAACACAGTGAGGAACGTGAGCACTACAGGGAGTGGTGAGAGACGTTACGTGATGGTCGGAAACACATGTCAGCTCACAGAGGGCAGACAGCTACCGCTGTCTGTCCCCTCTTGTTAGTGCCATGGATCTTCACCCGTGATTTACATGAGTAAGTTGCATACTTCAAAGTGGCAATTGAGCCTTTGGGGTAATTGTATCTCGAGACATTTTCTACATCTTAACTCTAGATAGTGTTCAAAAATAGTAACCTGACACAATACGAATGTTTGCTATTCAATGTAGCTCTATAAGGAGTTTTCATTGGTTGAGAAGACACATGTAGACCCTATTATAACTAGTACATGTTAGATTCAGCGCCTAAATCTATATCGAGCATATACAGTCCTTAGGTTACAATGGGATAAGACATTGCAACAACCAGAGGTAATTTTGAGGGGTGTTCAACGACGAAAAGGTGTTTATCATCTCTTCGGATGCTTTTGGTTGTCACAAGCTGCCCAGGTGTCGTCTACGGAGCACATCATTCTTGGAAGGTGTTGTAAAATATCGTATTTGTTGTTGAATATAGAATCTGTCTTTGAATATTGAATCTGTCGTTATGTAGAAAAAGCAACTGGGAGGTTGGAATATACGAATTTTGGGAAGTGTGCATAGACCAAAAGTTAGACAGATCTTTTGGTCAGTTGAAGCATGAACGCTGTAGGGGCCAAATACTACATTTGATTTGCAGTGCAATGTCGTTCCATGGGCTTAGAGTGTGCGATAGCTTATCTCAAATGCACTCGGAGCTTATCGTAGTCCTGTAAGTGTCACTTGTGTGTATATTGTGCGTATGTTGTGTGTACATTGTGGTGACAATACCCATGGAAAGTAAATCGCTATCTTTCAAAACGTGCGGCATGTTCAGAGTTAGACGACCCTGCGTGCGAACCAAAGACTTTTTGGGTAAGGGCAAGGGTGTTTGGATTGTGAATTTTGCGAGGTCGTTGCCTTGAAATGAGGCAGAGATTGAAAACGAAGTCAGAAATACGGGTCGGCTCGGACATCAGTTGTGCCTGAGCCATGATGAATTGAACTAGTTTTACGATTTTGCATGCCCGATGGGAGCGACAGTGTAGATGAAAGCAGACGGGCGTGCAACTCCGGATTATTATCACTGTAGAAACTCCAGTTGACCTGCTTTGCAATCAAGGTTCCTACATGATACCGTGATGTAAAAATTTCTCCGATCTAAATATAGTTGGTGCTCAGATGGTTCCAGATTTTTGTAGCCCTAGAAGGTACATCTGCGGTAGACGAGAGCGACGGGGCTGTTACCAATTGACAGCTTGTTTGGAAGTCTTGATGTTTTTTTCCGGAATATATTGCAGCATACTGCTTACGAATGGCGGAAAGGTGGGCCAGATTTGCCAATAAACTCGATTCCGGAAGATAGGTAGCTACAGTAGTGAATTCCAATATGGTATTCTTGAGCAGACATCGTCTTACTGGAGCAGCGGTTCAGATGGCCTCAATAGCTTGCTGGCCGTTTCAATCATCTCATTGCAAATATCCAATCTCAAATAACATTACTCATTTGGGGAGTGCGACGAAATGAAAATTTCCTAATGAAAATCGACTTCTAAGATAACCATCGCCAGACTCAAATTCAAGATAATGACTGAAACAATTGCATTAGAAACTTTCAAGCATCCAACCATCACAGTAGTCGGTGGTAAATATTGGTTCAGTGAAAAATCGGAGGAAGCTTTCCCCGGACAGGCATTTAGCTTGCAGGTCGAAGAGATTTTACACCATACGAAATCTCCATACCAGGATATTTTGATCTTTAAGTCCACAACATTTGGCAATGTGTTGGTTTTGAATAACATAGTACAATGTACAGAGAAGGACGAATTTGCATACCAAGAGTTGATAACGCATGTTCCAGTGATGTCTCATCCATCGCCTCTGAAAGTGTTGGTTATCGGTGGAGGTGACTGTGGGGTTGTTAGAGAGCTTGTCAAACACTTGGACAAAGGTGTGGATGAAATTCACATGGTGGAGATTGACGATATGGTCATCAAGCTTTCCACCAAGTATTTGCCCAACATGGCCAAATTCCACAACCATCCCAGGGTCAAAATTACAATTGAGGATGGTTTTGAATACTTGAAAAAGTTAGGCAGCACGAGCAACACAGACAAGTACGATGTGATCATAACGGATTCCTCAGATCCAGAGGGTCCAGCAGAGGAGTTCTTCCGAATTAACTACTTCAAACTTCTAGAGAATGCATTGAAAAAAGATGGAATTGTCATCATGCAGAGCAGCGAAAACATATGGCTCAACATCGAGTATCTCAAGTCGCTCATCCAGAAGGCTCGCTCTGTATTTTCAAATGTCCACTACAGCCAGTGTTATATGCCCAGCTACACCAGTGGCCAGCTCGGCTTACTCGTGGCCACAAACGACACCTCAAAAGACTTGAAAACACCGCATCGCACCTTTTCACCCGAAGAGGAAGAGCAGCTCTTCAAATACTACAACAGCGAAGTACACAAGGCCTCTTTCGTGCTTCCCACTTGGGCAGATAGATTATTGAACAGAGACTTGTAAGTGTGGATGGGTGCGAAGTCACCCATTCACTACCTCGCAAACGCTCTGGCTTTACCCTATACTCCGGAATATCACTCAGCAGACAGAGTATTACACGGACCATGACTACACGAGACCCACGTCTCTGGCTATTCCTCGGCGTCTGCAACAGTCCTCTTCTCGTCGTCGTCTCCAGAATCACTCTTACATAATATACTATACTCGCTTATGTAATATCTAAAGTCGTTCGCAAACCACCAAAGTATCATCAAATTTTTTACCACCATCTGTCTTCTTAAGTTGTTCATTTACCAAAATAAACAAATTTAACAAATTTACACTACTACCAAATAACACGACCTTAGGATTTTGCAGCACCAGATGTCACATCCAGAAGATTATTCCAACAATATTGATGATCAACTCTTAAGTGTTGCAAAGCAAACAGAAGGAGTGGTGGTAAACCATGGTGGACACCATCACGATTTGGAAGCAACCCGAGTAAAGCTTGAGCAGATCGCTCATGCAGCTGCGCTCTCGGAAAGACAGCAGCAGGAACAGCAACAGCAGCACCATCTGAAACAAAGTCAGTACCAGCAGTTACAACAACAACAACAGCAGCAGCAGATACAGAAGCAATACGAGCTTTCTGCAGAGTCACATTTGCACCATTACAATCACCAGGACGTGGATGAGTCTGAATACAACATTCAGATTCCGGAACCAATTGTTGATGCCAAGCTGAAGATTTACCCGGTGACGGAGAACACGATCACAGCGGAGGGAAATCTTATTACTAGACCGTACCCCGAACAAGTTTTCCAGAACCGTGATGACTTAAACGAGTTTATTCAAGAGTTCGCAAGGGACAATGGGTTCGGTGTTGTGATTGCACACTCTAACAAAAAAGCGATCTACTACACTTGTGAGTTGGGTGGCCGTTACAGACACAAGAAATCGAAGAAGGACGTGGACGAGTCAAGACACGTAGATGTTGGCAATGGCTATTTATTAGACCCCAACTCTAAAACAAAGAAGTTGAAATGTCCATTTGCAATGACGGCAAGTTTCAAAAAGTCTACTTCTGTATGGACATTGAGGACGACATGCAATGAACATAACCATCCTCAGTTGGACCCTCTTTCCAACCACCCAATGTTAAGAAAGCGTTCAGATGAGTTGAATCTTTTGATCTTAGATTTGTATAAAGTTGGCACCAAACCATCCCACATCGAGTCTAAGATCAAGGAACAGTATCCTGATGTATTGATTAAGCGTGAAGATATTTATAATGAGATAAGAGGTTACAAGAGAAAATTGAAGAAGCAAAACAGATTCTTGAACAACTCATCTCGTTCTCAGTACAAAAAGCGTAATGCTAATTCATTTCATCAGGTATTGGATGACGATGAGAGACACCCCAATGATCAAGTATTGGAATACGAGCTCCAACATCAACACCATCAGCAACAGGAAGCAGAGTTACAACGTCAACTACACCAAGCTGCTGCTGCTGAGGCTGCACATCATCAACACCAATTAGATGAACACCAGTACCAGCAGTACCAACAGCAATTACAAGAACATGGAATACACAGTGACAATGATGGCACTGCTGCTGCCGCCATTGCTGCAGTTGCTAATGCTGCACATCATCACAACGATGGAACTGAATTGTCAATGGACAACATAGATAGCCGACTTGTGGGAGAATAAGGGGGTGTCTTGAATTACAATTTGTATATTAGTGATCTATTTGTATTTTTAAAAGTTAAATGAAAGTAGTAGAACGAACCATATCTAATAAAAATATCTTGAGATTTTTCTTTACATTGAACGTAAAAGTTCCAAACCTTGTGATCTCTCTTCGAAAAGTCGTGCTAATTCTCCCACTTTGCGACCACGGATGACTGGCTTTTTAGTGGGTGATAGGTTCAGGCTGGAATCCGAATTTGGTACATTGGACGATTGAGAAATGGATTGAGGCTTATTTGAAAATCTGTACTTCTGCGGAGGAAATTGGAATGAAATATTTGAGACATCTGCAAGCTTTCTTGGGCTACTTGTAGCCGAACTATTTGAATCAGCTTGTATGTCAGCATACGAATTGGACAACGTACAGTTTTCGTTCAAAATATTATTAGTATTATATTTTACCTGGTAATTTTCATCTTCAATCTCATTAACCGTCAAGTCATGGCTCAAATCATAAGATTCATCAATCTTGTTATTGTCGTGTTTTTCTGACATGGACTCTGCAATCGAGGGAAACCTTTCGTTTAGCATAGGCTTCAAACGAGGCCAGTATTCTAAACATATCTTGAGAAACCTGTTAATGACTAGAATGTTGTCTTTGTTCTGTGATGAAATCTGTTCATGGCTTAGGCAATGACACAAACATTTTGCCAATGTAGTTGAAGTATGTTTAGTAGTGCTTGAATTCTCAATCATCCTATGACACAAGTCAAATAGTTGTACTAAAACATGTTTATGTAGTGTCTCTGTATCATATGAATTGAAAATATCTTTAAGTGTCAGGCAAATGTAGTTCAAATTACTCTCGATGGGTAGCTTGATTAAT
This sequence comes from Debaryomycetaceae sp. UCDFST 68-768.1, assembly GCA_031081845.1. Lineage (NCBI taxonomy): Eukaryota > Fungi > Ascomycota > Pichiomycetes > Serinales > Debaryomycetaceae > Debaryomycetaceae sp. UCDFST 68-768.1. The sequence goes on along the minus strand of JARYTA010000002.1, from coordinate 1,359,390 downwards.
TGAATAGGTATAAATGGTTGGGGTAAGTCCATTAAAAATCTTTTGAATGCTGTTGCAATTGAATACAAATCCCAATCATTAATCCATATCAATTGGTTACGATTAACACACTTATAAAATATGTCGGTGATCATTTTGTTCCCCGGTCTATGAAACAAAAGCTCTACACCATCTCCATAAACGTCTATGATGTTGAATATTTGGTAAAAATGATGGTAAAATACGGGGTCGGTATTGGGATTAATTTTGGTTGATGAGTCGAGTAATGAGGGATATAATGCAATGATCTTATGTTCATCTTCAAGCTGCGCATTTCTTTTATAAACATTGAGTGAAATCTTGAGCTTGGAAATATCAACGTGATCTACTAGATCTGATAAAGTATGACAGTTAATGATCTGGTTCTTTGAACCTTTATGAGATATTGTATCTCCCAATCCAATTGTAGTGAACGACTCGATCAACTGATTCACCTGTACGAAGTTTCTCTTCGTTTTATTAAAGTTGGTCAATATTTGCGTGATTGACTTCATAAACCAACTGTCATGCACAGTGATAACCTTGACTAGATTGTCAATGTTTGTGGAACTATCTGCTAGAAAGTTTTTCAAAAATTTGATGCCCCATACCCAACTAATTTTGTTTAGTCCACAATTAAACATAATGAGCACATATTTGTGGCCGGGCAAAAATGTCATTAGCGTCTTTATAAATGCATCGTAGTCTATAAGATTAGGTGATGGAAGATATGATGTGTCAAAGACATAAATAGGGAGCCCAGTGTTAGGGTCCTCATATTCTGAATCGTAGAATATTCTATCCATGTTTGACCGTGTTTCGGCTCGCTAGGCTACCTCTTTCGATGAGTCAAGCTTGTTGAAAACGCGTACTTATAGAGCCAGATAATTCGAAATCTTCTCCGTAAATCCAGACCTATATGTACTGACTAAATCGAATCGTTTGCTTCAGGCCAAGGGTGGTTCACTGTATAATGTAGACTGGATGCTATCTTAGTAAACAGAGATCGATCAAAACATAACGACATTAGTGCTAAATACGACATTTACTGAATGTTTTCCAATTTGCACCCCAATGATTACGTTTATAAGATTTGAATTCTCCAGAAGGTAGAATACACGAACCGATCTTGTGAATAGAGTATCAGCGACCGTTAAGTGGCTTTTAAGCCGTCTCAATTGCTCGTTTTGTTGGATTTCTGCTAATACGACATTAATTGATGAGTACACTACATCTAAATATCTAATACTGGAGGAATTCATTTGCCATCCATTTCGACAACAGTGTCTTAACTTTGAGCATTAAATTATTTGAGGTAGAAACGATACAAGTGGTTCAGACAAGCGTAATCATAGGGGTTAACATTACTTTAAGCTGAAAACTTGAACAAATTACTGGATCAAATAAAATGGCGCCCTCTACGGATACTAGTAAGAAAAGCGAACCAGTGGCCAAACAATCGAAAAATGCAGAAAAGAAGAATGTGAAGAAGGAAGAGGAGTTGTCTGAGGACGATCAACACTTGAAGGATGAATTGGAGATGTTGGTGGAGAGATTGAATGAACCTTCGCAAAAATTAGACTTATATACGAAGTATTTGTCTACGTTGAAGACATTTATTAAAGATTCGACTACATCGATGACTGCTGTTCCCAAACCTTTGAAGTTCTTGAGGCCACAGTATCCACTCTTGACAGAATTGTACGAAAAGTGGAGCACGGAATTCAAAGGATCGGACATTGTGAACAAGTTGTCGGATATTCTCTCCGTGTTGGCAATGACGTATTCTGATGAAGACAAAAAGGAATCGCTCAAGTACAGACTTTTATCATCTGATGACACAATTGAGGATTGGGGACATGAATACGTTCGTCATCTTGCATTGGAAATTGGCGAGTCTTACCAAGAGAAGTTAGGATCAGATAACGAATACATTGAAAGATTAGTTAGTTTATCATTCAAGATAGTGCCATTCTTCTTGAAGCATAATGCAGAGGCAGACGCAGTTGACTTGCTCCTTGAGATTGAAAGTATAGACAAGTTACCTCAATATGTGGATGAAAGTACATTTTCAAGAGTATGTCTTTACATGGTAAGCTGTGTTCCTTTATTGGCTCCTCCCGATGATGTTTCTTTCTTGAATACTGCTTACACTATATACTTGTCTCATAATCAATTGACACAGGCATTGACCATTGCCATAAAGTTGGACGACCCTGGTTTGATCAGTCAGGTGTTCAAGAGCACTGATGATGAGTTGCTCCACAAACAGTTAGGTTTATTGTTATCCCTGCAGAACAATGGATTCAAATATCCAGGTGAAAACCCTGAAGTTCAGGAGACAATTTCAAATGTCAAGTTACACGAGTATTTTGCTTATCTCGGAAAGGAATTGAATTTATTGGATCCAAAGGTACCAGAAGATATCTATAAATCACATCTTGAGAATTCCAGATCTGATTTGGGAAGTGCAAGATCAATCGATTCGGCGAAACAAAATGCAGCATCGTCATTCGTAAATGCTTTCATAAATATGGGATTCGGTAGCGACAAATTGATACAAACCGAAGAAGAAAATAAATCTTGGATATACAAGACTAAGGGCCATGGAATGGTTTCTTCTACAGCCTCGCTTGGTTCGATTTATCAATGGAACATCAATGACGGTTTGCAGGTTTTAGATAAATATAGCTACTCGTCTGAAGACGAGGTGAAAGCTGGTGCATTGCTAGGAACAGGTATAGTTTCCACAAATGTTCATGATGAGGTTGATGCTGCCTTTGCCCTTTTACAAGAATATGTTGCAGACCCAAACAAGTTATTGCAAACATCTGCTATAAACGGTCTCGGAATTGCATTTGCAGGCTCGGGTAACGAGGAAGTGATGAACGTGTTGTTGCCATTTGTTTCCGATCTTGATGTTCCTGTTGAAATTTCAAGCTTGGCTGCTTTAGCTTTAGGTCATATTTTTGTTGGAACATGCAATGGTGACATCACTTCCACTATTTTGCAAACTTTGTTAGAGAGGGATTTCACTCAATTGACTAACAAATTTGTCAAATTCTTGTCACTAGGTTTGGGTTTGTTGTACATGGGGAAAACAGAAAAGGCGGAAGATGTTTTGGAAACCATTGATGCAATCGAACATCCAATCAGTAAGACATTGAAAGTTCTCGTAAATATATGTGCTTATGCGGGTACTGGAAACGTTTTACAAATACAGTCGTTATTACAAATGTGCACGGCCAAACCTAAGGATAAATTAGCTGAGGAGAAAAAATTAGAAAAAAGTGAAGAAGAACAGGAGACTGAAGCTGCTAAATCGACTGAGCAATCCAATGAAGATGTGGAAATGGAGGAAGCCGAAAGTTCATCAGAATCAAAGGCTGAGAAATCTTCTCACGTAAAGACAGAAGACAAACCAGAAGAAGAAGAAGAGGATGAAAATTCTGAGGAGGACTCTGAAGATGGAGAAGTTTACCAAGGATTTGCAGTGATCGGATTGGCTTGTATAGCTATGGGTGAGGATGTTGGTCAAGACATGTCTTTACGTCACTTCTCTCACTTGATGCATTACGGTAATCCTTTAATACGTAGGGCCGTTCCATTAGCAATGGGTCTTGTCTCAACCTCTTATCCCCAAATGAAGGTTTTCGATTCTTTGTCTCGTTATTCTCATGATCCAGATTTAGAAGTTGCTCAGAACGCAATTTATGCAATGGGACTAGTTGGAGCTGGTACAAACAATGCAAGATTAGCTCAATTATTGCGACAATTGGCATCTTACTATGTGAAATCTTCCGATTCCTTATTCATGGTAAGAATTGCTCAAGGATTATTGCATATGGGGAAGGGAACCTTATCACTCAGTCCTTTCAATTCTGAAAGAAGCATATTGTCGAAGGTCTCTTTGGCATCTCTTTTGACTATTTCAGTAGCTCTTTTGGACCCAGGAGCATTTATTTTAAATGACAAAAATTCGGAGACGACTCATCAATTATTATACTACTTAGCACCTGCAGTCAGACCTCGTATGCTCATTACCGTTGATGAGAATTTGACTCCTATCAAAGTCAACGTGAGAGTGGGTCAAGCAGTTGATGTAGTGGGTCAGGCAGGTAAACCTAAAACAATAACTGGTTGGGTGACTCAATCAACACCCGTTTTATTGAGTTATGGTGAAAGAGCAGAGCTCGAAAATACTGATGAATGGATCAGTTTGACACATTCATTAGAAGGTGTTGTAATTTTAAAGAAGAACCCCGAATATATGGAGATTGATAATTAGATTCAAATATAGAATCATCGTGAATGCTAATTTCAAAATTATCCAGTATTTGATATAGTATTTTGAATAATATATATTTCTATACAATGTGTTGAGATAAAGTAAATTGTAAGAACTATTGATTTGAACTCATAGAAAGAGTGTTAGTATGCACTGGCCCTTATTCATCAAATGGTCCATATTCATGATTTGACAACTGCAATAAATACCTAATCACTTGAAGTCTTGAGCTTTTCCGGCCATCAAAAGCCCTACAATCAATCCAAATAATCCCAAGACTGAACCGAAAATCTCTATGACCAAAATCTTAACGAATAGAGATGAATCTGCGGCATCACTTATAGCAGCAGTTGAACCCGTCACACCCACGGCCACACCACAAATTAAATTAGAAACTCCAACAGTTATACCAGCCCAGAATAATGAATAGCCAGTGTATAAGTTTTCCTCTGTATAAAGTTCACTTTCTGGTACATTCGTTAGCTTAGATGAAAAAACAATAGCCATAATTAATCCGTAGATGGCCACAACCTCACAGAATATAATAGATATCAAATTTTTAGTCGTTATTCTTGGCGCTTTCACTCCAGCTCCTATGATTGATGATCCTGTGATGAAGATACCCCATGCTGCTCCAACAACTGATAAACCTATACAGTTGGCGATTCCTAGGTTCGCCCACATGTAAGGCGATGTTGATTCTAAAAAGTCTCCGACATTGAACGATTCACCTGAATTGTTGAAGAGCATATAGCCCCCAACCGTCAATAATGAAATAGCTACAAGGGTTTTCGTGACCGCCATGGTTAATACGACTTTATCTATCTCTGGATTGTTAGGACACTTTGAATTTTGTTCCTTGGTGTATCGAGAAATTGAATTACCTAAGTTTACATGTTATGATTTCAATTTTACAGTTTACAAGTTAGCACCAACGAAAGGTCCCAAGAAACAGAAGTGTAACACCTTTTGGTATTCTCCATGGTCACGTAGATAATGTAGTGGACTTTTTAATTCTTGGTGAGACCTCAAAAGTCTGAGCCATCTTAAATGAGTCTAAAATGTTCCCATATTTCTTTTTCACGAGAGAGCTCAACCTTATTTAACGACCTTGCGGAAGCTTCCAGCAGCTAAAGGGTGCAAAAATTGGAGTCCAGACGCTCTCCTTAGTCTTTGGTTTCATACTATGATTTTGGTAATTTATTGTTCATGCTTTCTAGTGTCTAGGTCCACGAATCATCAGACAACTAATGTCAAGTGGCCCTACGAGAATATTGCCCGAACCACAGCAACCAGTCCGGTCGCCACCAAGCCTAATATCGTAACGACGGAAACTCTCTTGTGTTTGAGTACCTTACTTTCCAAATTTAGGGCATAGAGTTGTAATTGGCGCAAAAAAAGTTCAAGGTTCTGTTTCCAAACGGCTGAACACTACCGGCAAAATTCCGGAGATCGCATTATTCAGCTGTGAAATAGGGAAGAACTGGCCAATAGATCTTGCATAGCTCGTAAACATTATCCAGACGATTTCAGATGTCTCTCACTCTCGCCATCATCTAACTGATGGTTCGACAAGTAGAAAGAGTGATCTCCTTGGTTCAAATTTTGCAATTCACTTAGCTTTGAAATCTCATTAGAGGAATTCTTTTCCTAATCCGTTAAATAGGCATACTAATCGAAAACTGACATACTGAAAATTTACACTATTTTTTTGACTAATCATCCAAGCTTGAGAGATTAGTACATTGGAGCTTTGGTATTGCTATGGAAAGCATACAGAGAGATGCTGACTACGAAAATAGCCCAATAACAAATGCTCCTTCTAAGGAAGGGAAATTTCAAACTGAAAATGAAGTTCCACAGCTAGATGATCCTGATCTATTTTCAGAGGGTGATACTAAAGCAAACCTTACTCTAGTGGGTTGTTTCTTTGGACTAGCAGGAACACTCGCTATGGCTAATAGTTCAGGTACTATTCAGAGTTACCTTCTGACACACACCTTGAAAGGTGTGTCTTCAGTAACAATTGGATGGATTTTTTCGGTGTACAGCTGCTTGTCATTTGGTTTGACGTTGATACTGGGTCCAGTATTTGACTATTTTGGATGCAAAAGACCGCTACTATTTGGAATTGCATGTACTGTTGTAGGGTTGATGTGTTTCTCGATTTCGACCAAAACTTACCAGATCATATTGAGCTTTAGCATCTTGACTGGGATAGGAACTGCTTTTACATTTGGTCCTTTTTTGGGAGTCTTGAGTCACCATTTCTTGAAAAATAGAGGCAGAGCTATAGGACTAGCATATATTGGAGGAGCATGTAGTGGCATGTGCTTCCCCCTTATGAATAGATCACTTTTCCCGAAGCTTGGCTTTGGGTGGACTATAAGAATTGGTGCCTTTATAATTTTAGGGCTATTGTTGATTGGCACATTGTTAGTGACTGATAGAAAGAACGTATTTCAAAAAGATCAAGAAGAATTAGGAATAAAAGATGTCACGAAAGGTGTGCTTAAGTCTATAGACTTCAAACTGTTGAAAGAACCAGTTTATACTAGTTTGGTTCTTGCATTGTTGGGAAACGGTTTTTCTTTTTTGGTGACGTTGACATATTTATCATCGTATGCCATAGTAAGAGGATATTCTGAGCCAACTTCTTATCTTTTAATCGTTGCGTTTAATGCTCTTTCGATTCCAGGCAGAGTTGTTCCCTCATTCTTATCGGACATTTATGGAAGATTTAATATGTTGTGTTTGATTTGTATATCATCCACTATCGCCTTTTATGTACTTTGGTTGAACCATCCAGTTGGACACTCCTTGACTGGTTTATTTGTATTTGCATCTTTTTATGGGTTTACCTCGGGTTCAGTATTGTCATTAACACCCACTTGCATAGGTCAAATCAGTCAAACTAAGGATTTTGGGAAAAGGGCAGGAACCGCTTTCTTCATACTTAGTTCTGGAGATCTTTTTGGGATTCCTATTGGCGGCGCAATTATAGGAAGTCATGATTCTAAAGCAAGGTATGATTATCTTGTTTTATTCCTTTCATTGATGTCTTTATTGGGGACTGTTGGCGCTTTGGTCGCTAGATACTTATATGTGGGCTTCAAACTTACTAGGGTATAAACTGTCATACATGTGTGTATTTCATGTTACATGAAGAGATAATATTATAGAAATTTTACTACCTTCTTCGTGAATTTGGATACATCGGTGTAGATATCCAATTTTATTGCTTTCATATTGATGACGTCATTAATGTACCTTGGTTCCCATATAGATTTCACTATATGTAATTCCATCAAGATGGGTTCCTCCTTATCTTCTTGTAGTTTTGGTTTTTTTTGTTGCGGCTCCTGTTCCTCTTGTTCCAACTGATCAGTCATTTGCCAAATTCCAGTCAATTGCAGTAGCCAATCCTCTTTAGCTTCTGTGTCATTTATATATGTTTCTGCGCTTTCAATTTGTGCTGTTACTACTTCACTGTCCTTTTCTAACAGAACACACGGGCCCAAAATGCTTCTATCGTAGTCACTAAAAACTTGGCGGAATTTCTTTCCCAACTTATTTCCCATGTACAACCTACAAATGCCATTTTTTCTCTCAACTAATATTTTGGAGTTTGCAATCTCCATACTATTTTGATGTGACTCGTTATTAATCTCTATGAGTAGATTCCTTTTCGGTTCCCTGGGGATAAACGGGCGTGAATAAAGAAAACGCTTCAAAGCGTCATTACTGTTATTATCACGACTTATGCCATTATACTGTAGATCCAAAAGATTAATCAATATTTCCTGTCCCGTTTCTGTGAAGGGGTTCTGAATGATCCGGTGACTTATTATTCTTTGCTCAAGTTCCAAAAATCGATAATATCTACACTCTTTCGCGAGCAAATGTCGATGCTCGTCGTTTTTGATGACTGTATGATTACCGCGGAAAATCTCTAACAAGTCTTCAAAAAGTTCGGCAGAATGGCTGGGCACACTTATTGGCCTCTGAGGAGGAGGCCTTATTAGTTTTCTTTCTTTTAATAAATCGAAACTGTCAACATAGAGAGCTGAACAAGCGACAGTGAAAAAATTGCGGTTGTTTCCAGCACTAGAAAGCAACAGTCTAGGCACTTTCAACGGTTTATTGCCTATAGAGACAAAAACATCATCTTTTATTAATAAATTTTGAAGTCTTCTGAGACCAAAATGAGCACTATCCACCCACAATCTCACGAAATCGTAATCATTCTCTATATCAATTGCATAGCCTTGTAGATGGTTGTAAATCTTAACAAATGTCGTTGGATCTCTATCAATAAATAAAACATTATCTACGTTGGACCCTTGACCAAAATAATGGGTGAAGTACGATGGTCCATCTGAAGATAATGAAGCTCCACTCAAATAAAATAATTTAGATCCAACTTGTATTGAAAATGTCTTGTTATGAGGTAGATAATTCGGAATCTTGGGATCGAACTCTTCGGTAACGTCCACTTGTAAATCTAGCTTACTCATTCTTGACCAATTCGCTTATCAATAAATTTATGAACTCTTGAGAATTTATATTTTTCACCAGTAGATAATATTTGAATATTGGAGAACACAGAAATATTTCGATATCCAACTTAAATGATTAGGAAAAGGCGAAACTTTAGCGGTTGTTGGACTTGCAGGGTTAGAAAGGTGAAATGTGATTTGGCCAGGCCTGTTTGTGAGAGATGTCTGAGGTCTAAAGTTGAATGTGCTGGTTACGATTTAAAGCTTGGATGGCCTAGTCCTTTAACAGTTTCGCCTAAAGATAATTCACTTACATCATTACACGTCGAGGACGAACAAAATTTGGACTCTTTTCACAGGCGGAATGTGGAATTGGTAAAATTCCCCGAGGAAATGTACTATAAGACTTACAAGCAACTAGTCAATATCATTGATAGTCTAGAGATCGTTATCACAAACGATGAGGAGAAAAATTGGAATAAAGGGCCATTCGGAGTATTTTCATTAAAGAATGGACACATTCTGGCAAGTCAGAAGTCCAAACCTAGAAGATCAAAGCTTAAGAAGAGTGATCCAAGAAGCCAAGACCAGAGCAAGAATCAAAATTTTATAGAGAGGGAAGAAATAGAATTTTCGGATGATTTAAATGCGGGTGAAGAGTCTAATGAACCCGTGGAGACTGATTCATTGCTCAACAAAAAGCTCTTGAATTATGCCAAATTGACAATTGTTGCAATCAAAGGTATACATTATGAGGTGGGTGAGCAAAACATGTTTCACATTCTATATCCCAAATTTTTCCCTAACATTGATTCAGACGAATGGACACCGACCCCACAAGTAATGGAAAAACTCTATTCAATTGAAAACAATCATATTGTAATCAAACCATTGATGAAAGAACTCTTCCTGAGTTTTGATTCTAAATTATTAGCATTTTTAACCTTCCACACATCCAACAATCCCTTCGATACCATATTAATGCCATTTGCAAAATCCTTGATTACTGAGTTTTTCCTTTTCACTCCTACAAGCTGGTTCACCGAGAAGGAAAAGAGCAAGGAGATTGAGTCAGCTGAGAATATTAAGAGTGAAATCAAAATGGCAGTTTTCTGCCTTATTCTCAGTCTCTCCTCATTCAGGAAATCCAAGGTGGTACATAAATGGGAAGCAAATGAAAATACCCCTTTCAGTGTCGATGAGCCGTTGCACATAAGCATTGAGACTAGAAAACTAGCGATAACAATTTTGAACCGTCACTTGGATGAGTACGATACGTATGCAGAGCTCTTTGAAGCAGGAGATTTGAGTTATGAAAATATCCTATTGTTGTGCATGATCTTTGAGATCCAAGCGGATTGTTATTTTAGCATATTCGAGAACTTTGAGCTAATATTTGCTCTAGGTGACTACATTGTAAAATCTAAGTACGTCAATCGACAATTGAATGACACTTCAAAAATTCTAGTGAACACTTTTGAAGTTTTGGCCATTAAATTCGAAAGCTCTTTATCTGTCAATTTATTCAACTATTCGTTCGAAGAAGGAAATACGAGATTAGCCAGTGATGATTTGGAAGTAGATCAATACTTGCCAATAAGAACTGCTAGTACAGTTGACGTGGCTGCAATTGAAATGCCAAGCTCATTAGATGAAGGGAAACTTAGTGAGAGTGACCGCAAAAGCTCAATAAGCAGTATTTTAAATCACCCTGGCAAGCAAACAGTATCGCCTCATGCACTGTTAAGTTGGGAAAGCTCGCCAAATTTTCCGAACTCGGTAAATGCTGCAAAGGAATCAAGATCTCTTACTGTTGATGTTAACAGACCAAGCGACATATTTGACATAAACTCATTCTATATTAATTTTGGCCTTCCAAGGTCCTTAGTTATTTTGTTCCACAAGATAATTCTCCTAACGAACCACAAGCGAATCTTGGAAACGAAAAATCTTGCAGCCGACGATTTCACGACCACTTGCAAAAAGTACGAGCTCAAGCTTCATACATGGCGTGTAAGTGACTACTGGAACCTCTATACGGAATCTGGAGGTCAAAAGCTCTTCCACTCTCTATTTCACGAGTGTCTATACTTACATGTGCTTTCGTTCTACAACGCATTAATAGTGTACTACAACAGGCTCATCAAAAACGTCGACCAGAGCCTCATGCAACCGCAAGTACGTCAATCCATTTCGCACCTAGAGAGACTTTTAGAGATTTCCAACTCTGCTGTTGATTTCCAATTTCGGCCTTCATTCTGGCCACTACTAATCTGCGGAAGCGAGTTGACCTCGCCCTCGCAGATAGAGCATCTCACCAACCTCTGGTTATCTACACAACTAAGACACATGAATTTTTGGAGAGCAAAGCAAATTCTATACGAGATATGGACCCGCGGAGATCTAGGTGAGATCACCAGCTGGATGGACATGGTTAGAGAATGGGATGTGGTCCTCTGTTTACTTTGAGTAGGACCTCACCGAAGTATATCCGAGCAATGTTTTCCTCGGGTAGTGCGGTGCCCAATTTGTGGGGATCCTTTTCCTTTACTACCAATAACCACAGCAGTGCTCATGCGGTGTAACATATGTTCTAGAGCCGTATAAGAATTCCAGCTCGAGGATTAATTCTTTCTGTCTTTTTACACCCGGGCACCATTGACACTGTTGGAGCTCAGCACTTTCTGAATATTATTTTCCGAGGTCACTCAATTTACTATCATGAACCATTTGTTTTGTGTGACATGGAGAATCCTTCCATCTGGCCCCGTACATATTATACGAATTACGGGATCAATTTGAATCGCCTCTCCTTAGCATTATGGTAACGTACGATTTGCCTCTTTGGGTACACCACCGTCGTTATCGATATTAATGACCTTGGGCTGGATCTGCTTCCAAGCAGATCCAGCCCATCTAATCGACTGTGCTACTAGAAAATGCGGGAAACCCCACCAATACACCTACAGAGGACTCTGTCACCTCCCAACTTCATTGCCATTACGCTCCCTCTTTCCGGTCATCAGCCAGTAGCCCCGTACTCTGCTGGCTCTCCCGGTGTTTTGGTCTTTACATAAGTATGTAGCCCAATTGTATCATCTCACATTGTCACCATCTTGTATCCAACTCATCAATGTCTTGGCTAGTGGGGTTGGAGTTTTTGCCGTTCCCCAGCCCCGACGTCGTTGCGAAAATCCTGAGCAGTTACGGTGAAACCGGACTATCGGAAATTCTGGGGTCGTTTGGCCCGGAGGCATTTCTTTCCGAACAAACATCCCCGGAACTAACCAAATGTGGAGGAACTGAAAATTTCATAAGAGCTCTATGGTTTTTCCGAAGTAATGATTCAGTTAAACTATACTTATTCTCTTAGTCGAAGGGTAAAAAAATCAATTTATTAAATTGGAAATTGTATCTCTTCTTGTAAATTCGTTTATAGCCAACTTTAGGCAGTAATATCTAAACGAATAAAAGGGGCAAGTACTCGAGACAAGAAACTTATTAATCCGACCTTGCAAAAGAGCAAATAGCATAAGGATATAAGCGCAGGGGAAATTGTCACAGAAACATACGAAACTGGGGTCAAAGAGTAACAGGAAATCGAGGACGATTTTGAAACAACACGCAAGGTGAAAAGACGTCGGTTGGGAGGTTTGCACGGAATAAGCAGAAATAGCAACAAGTAGGTGACGAAAAGAAGATGACTAGCTCGGCTGACGACAAGTCTGCAGGAGAAGGGTCGACGGTGGTTATCAATGGAGTAAGCCAACCGCGTAAGAGATCGAAGGTATCGAGGGCATGTGATTCATGTCGACGAAAGAAAATCAAATGTAATGGGGAGTACAGTTCCAGTCTTCAGAAGGTCACCAAAATATGTGATAACTGTGTGAAAAATAACGATGAATGTACGTTTTCTCGAGTGCCTCTCAAGAGAGGTCCTTCAAAGGGCTATATTAGGGAGCCTGATGATAAGCTTGAGGGGACACCCCGCAAAATATCGATAGACCAGCTGTCTCAACAACCATTGCCCTTCCCTCCGGGACATGTTTCCCGCAGCTCGGTTCTGGGAACACAGTCAGGTCAATCACCAATAATATTACCACCTTTGGTTGGCATACAATCGAAGGTGGGTATGTTACCGCCCAGTATGCAAAAACTCAATGGAGATTCACGTCCATCGAGTCCACTGCCTAATGGAGTTTTAAACTACAAAAATGACTTGCCACATCCTGTGACACAATCATTAGCAGACAAGACCAACTCACCTCCTATACAAGGCCCCTTCTGGAAGGTCCCTTACGAAATGCCTTCTGAGGCCGGAATTACTTCGGGTACGAATTCAAATAGACGGAAATCATCTGTGGATTCTGTTTCTTCCATATCTACTAATGGTTCGAGATTATCGAGATTACCTAACTTGAAAACTACTAATTCTATATCTTCAAGTGAAGTTGGTGGGATATCTGACAGCGAGCTGGAGGAATACTACTCTAGTAGATCTCGACGCCCTAGTTCCCAAAGTTTGAGTCCACGAAACTCAATTAGTTCCTTGTCTAGTTTGAACAACAGACTTGGTAAGGACTTAACCTTGAATTCCCCACAATATTTATCGCCACAAAATCAGCAAAAACCTATTCAATTTCCTCAGATACACCAGATGGGAGGTCAACAGCATATCCAATCTACTAATTTTCCTATTTATTATTATGCAACCAGTGCACCCAATGTTTCTGTCCTGATTGAAAATAATATCAAAATGTATTATTCGAAATTTCATGAGAATCTCCCAATTTTGCCATTGAATGAAACATCTATGTATCGAAAAATTGAATCGCTTGGCGAGTCCAACAAAATCCTTTTAGAAATTTTCAATCACTCCCTTGGCAATTTAAACAATTTCAAAAATTTGACGTTGAATGACAGCATTTCATTGATAACAAGAATACAAACGTTATATCCCTTCAATGAATCAAATATTAGGGTAGATGATAACGTTTTGTTTTTCTTTTTCAGTTCTTTATTGATTTTAAACTATTCCATCATTTTGAATGGAAACTACTATTCACTTGGAATTTCGATTACTATGGGGATTTTTAATGATTTTAAAGTGCTTGAAAACTTTGTTGATCTAATCAAAAAGCGTCAAATTCCAAAGGACTTTGATTCGCTAGAACTCTATCTCCCAAAACTTTATTATTGCCTTGTTTTGTTTGATAATTTAAATGCATTAAGCTTTGGTGTCCAAAAATTGTTGACTAATCCGTTGCTAAACGTATTTGAAGAAAATGTTGAACTTTTTGTTCCAACTGATCAGATAACTGGAGGCTTATTAAACCTCAAATATACTTCAGTATTGAATGACTTCATTCAGGAAAGAGATAGATTAAGGCTAAAACTGTCACCTCCAGGTGATGTGAGAAGAAACTTAATCGACTCTAATTGGGTTTCTTTTTCGTCTCATTTTATGAGTCTAATTAGTCAAAAACTAGAGGTGACTGAACATATACTTGAAATCAAAAACTTTTTGAAGACTACAGAGGAACGAAAGTCCATCCCATACGATGATGAAGAGTTCATAGAAGCTCTTGGCGACTATCATTTGAAGTCAATAAGATTAGTGAGAAAAATATCAAATGCAATTTTGAAATTTGCAAACTACATCAGTACCTCAAGCAATTCTAACGAACTAACGAATCCTTATTTGAATATTTCTTTCGGACAACTTTTCAAGCTAATTAAACTATGTAAATTATTCGTTGACAGCTTGGTTTCCTTCAACCCGCTAAATACGGAAATATCGAACAGATGTGTGAAGGTTAATAACGATTTATCAATATCATTCAATTTACTCAATTTGAATCAAAATAACTTGAATTTGGGATCAGAATCCATTAGTTTGATAAGACAAAAGGTTGAGCAATATAATTTATCCTTCAGCATGCCTCAGATGACTCAAAGTATGGAAAATCAGGATCTCAAAATGAAAGCAAATATTTGGAAAAACGATTTTTTGAATGTTATATTTCCGTTTTTTGAGAGAGAAGCATACGAAGGTTGGTACTAGTGTTCTCCATTTTCTTGTTTGCTTTTATCTTTATTACAGTTGAACGAGCACAATAGCAATTGTATAATATTTAGTTTAGGTGATAAATACATGTTGATTTAAACACGTATGGATATGAATCTATGATGTAAGTTCCTTCAATGAATTAATCAATTTTTATCTGAGAATAAATTCTTCTCACGAATAATAAACTGCTCAAAAATCCAATTGATCCACAACAGAGGAAAATGAGTAATGAAATTACTCCTGAGTACCCAATATACAAAACAATTGAAGATAATCCACCCAACGACTCACCTCCTAACAAGAATAAGGAATGTAAGAATACATAAACAGCACAACCACCACCGATGAAGACAGATTGCCATTGCCATTTATGATTTTCGGAGCACAAAGTGTAGTACACCATTAAGATAGTGATCAAAGTCGTTGTCAATATCATCAAAATAAAGCATAAGAACAAGAATCCAAACATATAATAAATCCTGTTAAACCATAAAGAAGAGTATATGAAATACATCTCCACAGCAATTGAGCCAAATGGGAAAATACCAGAAATCATCATTATAGGGAATGTCTTCAAATACCATGGTTGTTGTGGAATCTGTCTTGGAATCTGGTTAGTCCTGACTGGTATTGAAAGTAATGGTCTCTTTGATGCGAATATTGAGCCAACGACAGACAATGGTATAGACATCAAAAACCAGATGACAACAATAGCAAACATTGTACCAATAGGAATTGCACCTGATGAATGAACGTAGATCAAGAAAAAGTTCAAGAACACAATCACTGTAAATAAAATGCCTGGAACCACAATCGGAGTCAAAATCATGTTTAATTTCCATTCCTCACCTCCGAAAAACCTATACAAGTATCCGGAAACAAAAGATGATACTGAGCTCAAGGATATGAAAAGAATAAACATAAAAGTGGACAAGGAGCCTCTGTTTGATGGTGAGAGCAATCCAAACAAAGCAAACACGATAGTAGCAAACGCTATAAAGAAAATCTGAGATCCACTACCAATGAGAACAGATAAAAGCATTTTGTTTGATGGAGCTCTGAACACATCACCATGAACAAGTTTCCATCCGCTCTCATCAGAAATATCGTCATCTAGATTAACCTCGTTGTACTTTATTATATCGTTCTTCAAAGTTCTCATCAAAATGTGGGTTATGATAATACCCAAGATAACAACTATCAACGAGAAATTGACCAAAGAGAACCATTGTATCTTTGGATCATAAACATGCAAGTAATTGTCCCATCTGGTTGCCCAAGGAGTTGATGATTCCTTGAAAAAAACGGTATAAGTGAAATGAACTTTTGTATCTTTGTCCTGCTCTAAACTCACAGGTGGTAAAGCCGTAGAACATTTTTCATCCGGCGATGCATCATCGCTGACTTTAGACCTATCCAATGAAGATGGATTAACCAAAACACCAACCACTCTATATTTTCCATCTTTACGTTTATGATACTCTATGTGAATTTCAAAATGATTGTACAAGTGAGCGGTATTGTCATCTATTTGACCAATCAGAAAACCAGCTCCGTAAAAAGTGGATGAAGTTCTTTCATCTTTCATCAATTTAGCCGCAGGTAACCCATCAACAATCCAATTGTGATTGTACCCTGCTCTTATATTTCTGTTGACAAAAACGGCATCGGTCTTAGGATAATCGGAAACACACAAAGCCTTGCACTTCACATCCTCTAACATCTTGATTTCGAATGGAGAGTTGAAGATTCTGTCTCCAAAAATAATAGACCCTAAAGACTCCAGCTGCTTCCTGGGTCCGCCATCTGGTTTGCAAAAGTGAAACTTAGGATAGTAATAATCGTAGGAATAAACATAGGTCTTTGACTTTGCCTTCCGATGATCTGCTTTCAAATGATGAAGGGTTGGAGTAAGGTGATTAACCAACAATGGAATACTTTCACCCTTCTTGTAATCAGTAGGAGCTACACCAGGTAAATAAAAAGCTGATGACAAGCCAATGAAATATATCCAAACCGTCCAGAGCAAATACAGCTTCATTTTCAGTATTCAATGATAATGAAAACGTAGTTTTATTTGAATATTAAGAATTTTTTATGGCAATACCGATTCAACGAATTCTTCAAAACATGATTTAATTGAAGGCTTGACTTCAACTTTTGTGCAATACGTGTACGTAATCCGTTCTCGATATTTTACCGTAATGACACAAACTCGTAATGCAGGTACGCTTAGTTTTTTGCTCTTCTCTTCGCGAAACTGACCTTCTTCTGTTGACTAGTGATATTCCTTATATCCTTCAATTTGGCGGCTTGTAGTGATGGATCCGTCATATATATAGGTCTCGTCTCTGAATAGTCACAGGAAAGCTGCAATCTTTTACATTGACTACAGATGGGTCTATCCTCAGGACACGCCTTATGACGAACTCTACACGTCCAGCATCCACTCTTCGAGCGTGGACCTAACCTTCTCTTTTTCTCCAAATCAAGATCAATTTGAGTAACTTTAGTCAACTTCCGTTTGCTGCGAGTCTGGCGGTAATTGCCTGGAATATACTCATCATCCGAATCCCTGTTTGTCTTTACGTCATCTGAAGAAAGAATTGGACCAGGGGATGGAGCAACAATGTGGGTTGTGGACTCAGCAATTGGATTGGTATCGGAGCTTGACAAGAGCCTGGATTTAACACCTTTCGGTTTATTTGTTGTGGTTTCTTTAGGATTGGATTTAGGCGTTTTTCTGGCGGGTGGACTTTTCTTGACTTTAGGTTTCTTTTTTGCAGCACCTTTCTTTCTAGGTTTTTTTCGACTAATTTTGGGTACCTTGGAAGCCACCTGCTTTACAGCTTTCTTTCTCTGAGTAGAAAATGGAATGCTCTTTTGCGGGTTGGCTTCAATATCTAGACTGTCGGGCTCCAACATGAATTCTTTTATATGCTCATCTGTCTCATTATGAATCCATATACTACTTCTAGGCCTTTCCACAATCTCGCCATTGTTCAACGATGACCTGTGTCTCTGCTTGTCCCCTCCGACCCAGTTGTTGGCTGTTGATCCACCGTTTGCCTCTGCAGATCTCATTCGGTCCATTAGAGCCTCAGGAACCGGTCCGTACAAACTCTGGTAGATCATGCCATCATTACCAAGCTCAATTTCGGATGTGAGGAAAGCCTTTTCAATCTCAAATTCATTTTTCTGGCCTCTGTTATTCACTGGAGAGCTTTGCATCGATGACAAAGCATTCAATGCAGAGTTGGTTCGTGGTCTCTCACTTCGCAAAAGGTATGGCAGATTTTCTAACATGACAGAACTGGGAATGAGCTTGTTATCTTGCTTGCTAAATAGAGTATCTTCCTTTAGTCTGGGATTATCGTTATACAGCTTCAACTTAGAGTTTGGTGATGAGTGTAACTCGATACGAAGATCAAGTCTGTCTTCGGATCTTAATATTGGTTTGGAATATGGATCCGATCCATGTGTGATTGAAGGTGCTGGTGCCAAAGATGCTTGCGAGTTTGTCATAGAGGAATTGTAACGGATGAACTCACTCAACTGAAACCTTCCTGGCTCTTCCGCCTTGTGGATAGCATTGAGTGATTTTGATTGCGAGGAGTTGGTGTCGTTGAAGATATTCGCCGTTTTCGAGAATGCTCCGTTCAGAAGCTTTTCCATAACGTTCGAAGATGACGAAAGAGATCTTTCTGATGTCGTTCTCAAGTTACTTTCTCTCAAAAACGGGTTATTGTTCTCATAGTACTGAGGCAGAACTCCTGTATCCTTGGGAGAATTCAAAGGAGCTAAGATACGCGAAAAGCTTCTCGGGCTTCCATTTAGATTGAAAGAGTTCTTCTCATCGATATCATAGCTATTGCGAAACATTTCAGTCCCATAACGGTATTCGTTGACTTGTTTCAAAGATAAAGCTATTAGATCCTTTTTTTTTTGCAGCACTTCCTGTCAGCGCTTAAATTAATTTTGTGTAATTTTAGTATTACGTTATGTATGCTATATCAGAGCTCTGAAGATGTATGAACACTAGTGTAGGCTAGGATCCAGTTTAAGTTGGTAAGTAAGTTTTTGCAACTCTGTGTCCATTCACTATGAGCCGTTACTCGAATGCTTTTGCCACCAATTTTGTCTCTTTTTAGGGAGATGGGAAAGGGAAGTTCAATTTCAGGATCTATCTCTAACAAACGGACCTCTATATGAGTCACGACATCAAGTAGAGCAATCAAGGAGATGTCAAGCTTGTTGAAGTTAAAAAGCTTTCCTAGCGAAAATTCGTTGGAAGTGCAAAGATGGAGAACAGTTTTTGATTTGACTTTGCTAGCATCAGATGTGGAAATTTCCGGGCTGTGTACTGAATACTTCACGATCAGTGAGTGGGATCCCATGGCAACTAGTTTGTAGTCCTTGAGCTTTATTTTCAATCTGTTGATCAAGAAGATGAGAAGTAGTACTATTTGGCCTAGAGCAGCGTTGACCTCGGCCCAAGGTATTTTGTAGCCCAAACGATATCCATTGATTGAGCCGTACTGGTCTTCCTTGTCAAATCTTATCAGAAAGAATGATGTGTATATGTTGGTGTTTCTGAGGGAGTCCAAGTGGTCGAGACTAGTTTGGTATGTAGATTTGCATTGTTCTAACTTATCGAATTTTGATCTCAATTTTAATTGCAAATTGTTCCTGAGTTTCATGATATTCGATATTTCATTACGATCTAGATCTGCGGCTTCCTCCTCGAGACTTGTAAGTTCTTGTGAAAGCTCAGTTTTCTTATTTTCGAGGGCTTTGAGTTCTTCTAGCTGGGTCTCGATATGTTTATTTAACTCATGATATTCATTTATTGACAGGGTTAGCTTCGAATCAAGCTCTCCTGGTGAGACGTCAGATAAGTTCTTTTCCTTCAACTTTCGAAGGAAGTTCAAATAACTTTCCTTATCTTTCTGAATTTCGTCATACTTTGATTCATAGTTCTGTGTTAGCAATTCCGAACATTCCACGCACAATGGATGCTCAACATCCAGGTTTGTTGATAGAATTTGAAACATGTTTGTGAGTATTTTGAGTCTATGAGATATTGTGTCATTCGAGTTATCATTTGATGCATTGGTATCCGTTCTTGTGTCCTCGTCTACATCTTCATCTATCGTAACATTATCCATTTCTGCCAAATAAACATAAGACCCTGAATTCACGGTTTTATTTCCTTCATGTTTGGAGCCTCTACCACTGTGGGTCTTCTGTCCGTCCCTCATTAGCTCTATCACTTCCCCTAGTAGTTTCTTTCTGTCTAAAGGTAGGAAATCTTGGGAGTCCAATTCATCGTGACTTTCATTAGTATCAGTATCTTTAGCTTTGTTCAAAAGCAACTTCAATTGAGCATCATTCAACTTCAACAAGCTCTCATCAAGACTAAGCTTTGAGTTACACCTCTGGCAGATGAATGAGTCCTTCAGCATCTTTGGTATTTGGTGTACTATAGTAGGCAATTCTGTAATTGTATCTTTATCAAATGGTCGTGCGACGTACTGATTATAATCTCATCGACTCCAACGTTGACTGGCTTGGTTGGACATATCGAAGTGGATATAGGTATAGCTTCCTTACATAGCATCCTTCAGTTTGCTAATGGCTATTCCGGTGATATTACGTGAGAATTTTTGCTACAATTTTCATGCAATACTTGAGTAGCAATACGATTTAGCTGACTGGGAAAATCGTTGAGGCTGCTCTATAATAATATATTTCGCAAAACACATGTCTCAACTGACTCTAACTACTGTGGAAAACACCAGCCAAATCACTCAAACAAAACTACAATATTCGGTCTGTTTATTGAATTTGAAGGTTCAAAATCAATACCATCACGAGAGGTGTTTGAAAGTAGCTTAGGTTGCAAATTTTTTGAAAACCGATTTCCATGGCCTGTGCACTGTCAATAATTATAACCAGGATTGCTTATACATTTTGTGCAAAGTGACGATGAATTCGTGATCTATGTATCCCAAATTGCAGGACTTAATGCTTTGACATTGATGTGTTACAAAACTCAACAATCAGTATTTTAAAAAAAATGTAAAGATTTGGATAATGCTTTAAACTTTTAACAGCTTCTGAAGAAATAATGAAAACCATTGGTATATGAATATAGTAATTCATGACCTCAATGGCACAAAGTAACCACAATTTCCCATTGAGAAGTTTGATATTTGTTTATCAAAAGTTCTACAACATTTTTTGCGTTATAAAACGATTCGTGGTTAATGCTAGATGGTGATCAAAATTGAAAGCGCTCGATTTTAACTAATGATGTGCGACATTGTGTCAGTTGTCAGATGTTAGTATCAAATTCTCTGTCAATTTTCGCAAAGTAGCCGGTCTAGTATAGTGGTCAGTACACTTCGTTGTGGCCGAAGAGACCCAAGTTCGATTCCTGGGACCGGCAGGCTTATTTTTTTTATAATCTCAAATAATTTCCGGACAACGGCTAATTGTGTCGAATAAGCCATTGGCCTCTAGGCCCTAAAGCATGACACAAGATACAGCCTAGCATATTATAACTGGTCGTGTTGTAAGTTCTTGAAAAAAAAATACATGGTTTTGTTGTTGGTGAAAAATAAGTTTACCCGGATAGCCCTTTAATGAGCAAAAATTTGCGTGAAACCATTGAAGACCAAAGAAGTTCTTCTTATTAAAGATGCTAATTGTATATTAGCCTTTGTTCAAGTAAGTCTCTCCTTAGTAAACAGAAAACCCATTACTTCCTGATGACAATATTATAAGTGACTTTAAGGTTGAAAGATCGATGTGAGCACATGATTTCTCAATAGACTACAACGGTATCTGACACTAGAATTGGGTTTCTGTAGGTGAATTATTTTTGTTAACAATACTAACCATTGAAGTTAATGTCTGTATGTACAATATATGAAGTGGTGTTATGAGTAAGAAGAGTACGAAAGATTACAAAAAACTCTACCTGAAACCACTACCTATTATTCTTTCAAGTGACTACTACTATAATTTGCCTGAAGTATTTCCTCACAATCCGTTATCATGGGTTTATTTTGCGTATCATTATATCAAATTGACTCATAAAGCTGTGCCTCATTCCTTGTCTAAAAAAGTGAATGTCTTATATGAAGCGGGAATTTTCAAGGTCAAGGATGATGATGGCATTCTAAGATTATGGAGGGAAGGTTTCTTTGGAAAGGGATCGCTCTCCAGATCTGACCCATCATGGAAATTTAGAACAAACAGGAGACTTAATTTGTCAACTGATGAGAAGGACTTGACTGTAGAAGATATCACTAGAATTAGGCGAGAGGAGAGAATGAAGTTCAAAAACGAAAGAGCCAAATTCGAAAAGTTAAAGTTGAAAGAACGCCAAGGAACACTTTCATTAGAAGAAATAGCCGATTTGGCTGCTTCAGAACAGCAGCTACAACGATTGCGTAATTCGGATATCAGATATTCTAGCTTGAGTGAAGGCTTCAACTTTGACAAGTTGAGACCTGAAGACCAATCCCTTGTAAATAAAGACAGTGGTAAATTGAGAGAAAACTTAGAATATCTCTCTCTCCTGTCACTTGAAGCATTCTTCCTCAAATTTGCGTTAAACTCGGTTGACGTAAGTTCAATTTCTGAGGCTCTCTCGACGAGAGACATCTTTGACATCAGTTGTGGATCAACCAGTCCGAAGCCAAACAACGAGTTCATCGTCAACTATGTGGTTTATCACCATTATCGTTCATTGGGATGGTGCGTGAGACTGGGTGTTAAATTCGGAACAGACTTTCTTCTATATAAACGGGGACCTCTATTTTCTCATGCAGAATTTGCGATTTTTGTTATTCCTCTAGATGCTGGTCACCTGCTCAGCTGGTATGACATGAGTACGGTCCTTAGAGTAATTTCTGGAGTGAAGAAACATCTCGTCTTGGTGTACGTTGACATTCCTAGTGAAGTTGACTTCAATTCTGTACTTGACAGTTCCGCTTCCGACGAAAAAGACTTATTTTGGGCTCTCTTCTCTTTATACAAGGTACGGGAGATTTTGTTGAAGAGATGGTCACCCAGTAGAACTCGAGACTGATTGGTAAGTCTGTCTTTCTGAAATTAGTATTAACGACATTATGTATTTTACAGTAAATTGCATTACGATTAGCGACTCTTGATAGTATGTATTTATTATTTCGTGAATTTGGAGTATTCAACATCTCGAAGTTGCAATATGTGAGAACAAGCACCACCTCGAGAGTGAGTCCATCATTTTCATTAACTTCAAGAAACAACAAATAGTGATAATGACGACTAGGGTTTTGTGATAAAATAGGCGTTGATTAGACTTACGTAGTAATCTAAGCCTTTTTTGAGTAATAAAAGCTGCTTCGCTCACCTTTCTATGGTACAGAAATAAGATGCTGCAAATAGGTATTACAGGTTAAATGCAAGATCCGCTAGCTTGGCGGAGATTAGTAACAAATTAGCTGACAAAAAGAAATTAAAAAAAGATAGCCTTCATGGCCAAGTTGGTAAGGCACCTCACTAGTAATGAGGAGATCGTCAGTTCGAGTCTGGCTGAAGGCAATGTTTTGTTTTTATCAATCGCAGTCGCGCTTTTCTCCTCTCATTTGTATTTGTATTTCAGCTGCTACTATCTCTTACACCAAACCTGCCTAAGATCCAATTCTAACGAAATAAGATGCAACATCCAACAGAGTGAGCCCCCTTGGCGCTACAGGCTGTTGACATACAGTCTTCTGTATTTGTGAGTCGTCTCTTTCGCAATAAACTCTGCTGAAAAACTTTCTAGCCTGCACACTACCTTTTTGAACCCGTTCTCTACGCAACTTTCATGAGTGTATTTAAGCAACTCAAATCTCCCCGACTTCACCTCAACCAGAGCAACACAAAAACATAATATACAGGTCGATAAATTTAATACATTTTCTACGGTTTTACAGTTTGAGTCAGCTACGTAAAAGTGACACAAAAGAGATAAAGCTACAATGTCTTCCATAAACCACCTCATCAACAACGAAGACGTTAGTCCGCCCGGACCGCCTGAGCTGTCGGAAAAAGTTCCTCAGCAAACGATTCTCGAGAGTTTCCAGAAAATCAAAACACATTTTCCCGCTGCCAGAATCAAGAAGATAATGCAAAGTGACGACGAAATTGGGAAGGTTGCACAAGCAACTCCGGTTATTGTGGGGCGTGCTTTGGAAATTTTCATGGCAAACTTGGTAGAGGCTTCTATCATCGAGGCAAAAAGACAGGGTGTAAGGAGAATAGGCGCGACTCATATACGGGCTGCGGTGGAAAACACCGAGCAGTTCGATTTTCTAGTCGAAGCAGTGGAAAAATATCCCCAACCTAACCACTGATTTACCTCTTGGGTTTTTCGCGATAAATCTATTCATTTTCCGAAAATTAATCCTCAGTACAGGTTGCTACTGAGATGTTAAGCTATTTCTCCGTATTTATCCCGACTAATCAATCCGAAGGGTAAAATTAACGTTAATGTCCGAACGACAAATCAGATTTAATTTCTGCTGGACGATTTGCTGGGGACTTGAATGAAATTCGCAGCAGAAAGGATTTTCCGTCGAGTTCTTGTTGCTATCGCGGAGCTCTTTTTAGCCCGTTTGTTATACCAGAAATATGTGTAGGTATACTAGGAGCATGTATATGCTCGCAATTCGTTGACCTCAGCTTCACGGTGCCTTAGATGCCTTGGTGTTGTTGGTCTAATGAGTTAGAAATTGGGTGTTGTTGATTGTTCTAGCAACAATCTCCTGCATATAACACACGAACACCCCGTATTATTGTACATTGATGACATGATCACATTTTCAGTAGGCTATAGTAGGCACGTTACTGGAAGCCAACATAGTAGCAAAGTATTCAACGGGATTGAGCGATTTAATAAGTTTACATTTCTTATACTTAGTTAAGCGACAGTAGAAAAACGAGTGAACAGAACAATAATGGCACCGCAACACAAGTCACACACCAGTTTAAGCTCCAGGAAATCGTCTTTCTTCAACTTCAACCAGCTACCGCCTCAACCTGACGTGTACTACGTTGGAGTAGATGTGGGTACCGGGTCGGCCAGAGCCTGTGTTATCGACACGAATGGTATTATTCTTGGCTTGAGCGAGAGGCCTATCACTAGACACGAGTTGAAGCCAAGTCACATTACTCAGTCCTCGACCGAGATTTGGAACGCTATCTGCTACTGTGTGAGGACGTGTATCAGAGACTCTGGAGTAGATCCTTCTGAAATATTCGGTATTGGGTTTGATGCTACATGTTCCTTGGTCGCTATCTCTGAAGAGAGCGACCAGCCGATTGCTGTGGGACCTGATTTCACAGACCATAAAGAGAACATTATCTTGTGGATGGACCACAGGGCGGAGGAAGAAACCATTGCCATCAACAGCACCAATGATAAATGCTTGAAGTATGTAGGTGGTCAGATGTCTATTGAAATGGAGTTGCCCAAGATCAAGTGGTTGAAACACAATTTGCCTGGGGGAATTGACAAATGCAAGTTCTATGACTTGGCTGATTACTTGACACACAAGGCCACTGGATCAGAGGCAAGAAGTTTCTGTTCCGTTGTTTGCAAGCAAGGATTTGTCCCTTTAGGTGTTGATGATTCTACGACTGGATGGTCAGAAGAGTTTTTGGAGTCTGTTGGCTTGCATGAATTAGTAGAAGACAATTTCAGAAGATTAGGTGGTATTCCAGGAAAGAACGGTGTGTATTTGAGTGCAGGTGACATAGTTGGAAAGTTAACTCCAGAGTCTGCAGAAGAATTGGGATTGACAACCGAGTGTATTGTTGGTAGTGGTGTTATTGATGCCTATGCTGGATGGATTGGAACTGTTGCTGCCAAAATAGAGGTTCCAGGATTGGCTGAGAAAGAAGGGGGCTCTATTGCTTCATCTTGTGGGAGATTGGCAGCTGTTGCGGGTACCTCAACATGTCATATTGCTATGACTAAAGAACCTTGCTTTGTTAAAGGTGTCTGGGGTCCATATAAAGACGTAATGGCACCGGGGTATTGGTTGGCAGAAGGTGGTCAATCATGTACTGGAGCCTTATTGGCCCATGTTTTGTCTATCCATCCCGCGAGCGGTAAATTGACTCACTTAGCAGAGTCTTCAAACTTATCTAAATTCGATTACTTGAATTTGACTTTGGAAAATTTGGTCAAGGATACCAATTCAAGATCTGTGGTCAGCTTGGCTAAACACATGTTCTTCTATGGTGACTTCCATGGTAACAGATCTCCAATTGCTGATCCCAAAATGAGAGCCTCCATTATAGGACAATCGATGGACTCTTCAGTCAATGATCTCGCAATTCAGTACTTTGGTGCTTGTGAGTTTATTGCTCAACAAACGAGACAAATCGTTGAAGAGATGGAGAAAGCAGGCCATGAAATTGATTGTATCTACATGAGTGGTGGTCAATGCAGAAACGGATTGTTGATGAGATTGTTGGCTGATTGCACAGGTCTTCCAGTAGTAATCCCTCGTTATATTGATGCTGCAGTTGTGTTTGGTTCAGCTTTGCTTGGTGCCGTTGCTGCAGAGGAGTCTGTCACGGAGCACATCAGCACTAGAGGTAGATCCAGAAGATCTTCTATCTTATCCAACCAGAAATCACAGACAAATTTAACCGCTCATAAGAATGAACCCCATTCTCCTTATACCGCACCTACTGCCACAGTCTCTTCTACAAATATGGTCGCTTTGGCTCATGCAGGTGCAAACTCTTCTAGTTACCACCAGTTCCCCACTATGACCCCAATGAACGAAGAAGCAGACTACTTCAACCAACCACAACAACAACAGCCGGAGCAAAAACATAACAAGTCCGTGATTTCTGCCTCCGAGGACGATGAATCAGAAGACGAGCAGACCTTGTCTTTTGGCTCCAAGCAAAATGTCCAAAAGGGGTTGTCGCAGAAGTTGAACAAGTTGGGTCTCAAGCCTTTGTCTACCATTAAGAAATCCGAGGAACTGGGCGACAGATTGTGGAAGATCATGGAAAAGATGACAGGTCCAGGAAGAGTCATCTTCCCCAGCGACGAGAACCACCCCGACAGAAAGTTGTTGAGCGCAAAGTACAAGGTCTTCTTAGAGCAGTGCTACAAGCAGCAAGAGTATAGAAAATGGATGGACACTGTGGAAGCCGACAACTTGAAAGCATTGGAGATCAAGTGAAGGGAATGCTAATCGTCCAAATATCTAGCCTTTTTATATCAACTTTATTTTTTGCGGAATCGTATTGTTTAACCATGCAAAATAGATGCGTAGAGTCTTATCTGTAAGGCTTCACGAGGCTTCACGAGGCCGTTAATCTTTAGATCGGTTGCGTAGAGGTTCTCGCAACCACATCTCTATTGCGAACAGTGGTTTCTCACGTGAGAAGTCATCAGATGAAATTGTTTAATCTTCTGCTGTAGTTCTTTGCAGGCGTTATAACTGTGTCATAGAATTTGACGTATCTCAAGACATGGAGATGCACAAGAAACCCACATGGTACCATTGTGGAATTGTGTAGATAGAAAGCGGAAAATCGTAGCCAAGATTGATATTTAGATCTCTGTGGAGTCAATGCGAATTGAGCCAAGAATACGATTGCGAAAAATTGATACAGCGATAATGAGAAAGTGATTGGTCTAGCCGTTTGTAAGAAGCGAGCTAAAAGGCATTCAATTCATGCTTCTCGGTTAGATCTTTCTGCAACCACACTGGAGACTTATTTGGGGATAGTAATTGTGCATTCGGAGTTGTCCTCTGCGGCTAATAGCATAGTGAGACGCAGTATGCCACAGTTGCAAATTCTTGACAGCAAATTGCACGTGTATTTAGTCAATTCATCACTATAAGTCAATTTTGCAATACATTAATCGGACTATAAAACTTTTCATATTTGCCTCATTGCTAGTTTGATCTGTAGATCTATAAGTCAGAGATACGAAATACTCAGAGTTCAGACGGGAATAGAATTTCAAAGTTTCTATTTGACCTTTTCGTTAGCTTCGGAAATTTTGCAAACGAAGGTTTTGCTTTAGATTTGGATTTTCCTTAGGCCAGAAAAGAGGCAACGTATCGAAAACCAGGGATCCCCGACTCGATTTGAGAATCGGAGAATAAGAACAATGTCGATTTCGGATGATTATACATCTGCCGTGAATCGTCCTAATGATGAGATAAATTCCATAAAGAATGAAGACCTGCACAACTTTCAAGGCTACAATAGCATAGATGATAGCACGCTGGACAGAGTTCCTGTTCCAGTGTATGATGAGGAGGAGGTTGATGTGAGAGAGTGGTTACGGCGAGTGTTTGGAAACCCGGTTGGCAAAGCCACTGATTATTTGGTTTCGCTTTTTCCAATAGCACAGTGGATTCTTCATTACAATTTCAAGTGGTTGTATGGAGATTTGGTTGCTGGAATAACAGTAGGTGTGGTGTTGGTGCCGCAGTCGATGTCGTATGCGCAGTTGGCTGGGCTTGAGCCTCAGTATGGGTTATATTCATCATTCGTTGGTGTTTTCATCTACTCGTTTTTTGCTACATCTAAGGATGTTTCGATCGGACCTGTTGCGGTGATGTCTCAACAAGTCGGAAAAGTCATAGCGAAGGTTCAAGCAGATAATGGTGACAGATATTCTGCCCCGGAAATTGCGACCTTCTTGTCGTTAATTTGTGGTGGTATTGCTGCTGGAATTGGTCTTTTGAGGCTTGGATTCATTCTTGAGTTTATTTCTACTCCAGCAGTTATGGGATTCATGTCTGGATCAGCATTTTCGATCGTTGCTGGTCAGGTCCCAGGTTTAATGGGATATAACAAGCTTGTGAATACAAGAAATGCAACATACCAGGTTGTGATAGACACTCTCAAAAACTTGAAACATACCTCAGTGGATGCGGCATTCGGATTGGTACCTTTGTTTTGTCTCTATGCATGGAAGTATTTTACTGAGTATGGTCAAAAGAGATGGCCAAGATACAAGCAGTGGTTTTTTTACGTCCAGCAGTTGCGAAATGCAGTTATCATCATAGTGGCAACATGTATCTCATGGGGAATAGTACATCCTTTGAAAAAGAGTTTTCCTGGACCAAATGCTGACTTTAAACCTCCGTTTTCGACTATTGGTGAGGTTCCCAGTGGTCTTAAGCACGTAGGGGTGATGCACATTCCTAACGATATTATATCAAACATGGCATCAGAGATTCCGGTATCAACAATCATTTTACTTTTGGAGCATATTGCTATTTCGAAATCTTTCGGTAGGGTGAATGATTATCGTGTCAACCCAAATCAGGAGGTGATTGCAATTGGTGTCAATAATTTGATTGGAACATTTTTCAATGCATATCCTGCAACTGGATCTTTTTCCAGATCTGCACTCAAAGCGAAATGTGGAGTCAGGACTCCTCTAGCTGGTATATTTACCGGTGCAGTGGTTTTATTGGCATTATATTGTTTAACTTCTGCCTTCTACTATATTCCCAAGGCATCTTTATGTGCAATTATCATACATGCGGTAGTTGACTTGATCGCAAATTACAAGGTGACATGGAGTTTCTGGAAAATTGCTCCTCTTGATGCTGGAATTTTCTTGATCGCACTTATCATCACTATCTTTGCTTCTATCGAAGATGGTGTGTATTTTGCTATTTGTGCATCTGCAGCTGTCCTTCTTTTCAGAGTTGCTAAACCTAAAGGCCAATTCTTGGGACGAATAAAGGTGGCAGAAGTTATCAACCCAATAATAGAGAATTATGGATATGACGTGACAAATTCTTCGGAAGCCTCAGACTCAAGTGATTCAGGAGAGCTCGAAATACATCAAGTGTTGAGTAACAAGTCACAGTATAAAGATACCGACAAAAAACAAGTTACATCATCACCCAGTGCTCAGTTGTTACTTGAGAACAATAACAAGATAAAGTTTCATACTAAATGGGTCCCATTGACGAAGGATAACTTGAATAGTGATCTCAACATACAACCTCCACCTCCGGGTGTTTTGGTGTTCAAGCCAGTCGAATCATTTGTATACCCTAACTCATCAAGGCAAATTGATGCTATTATCGAAGAGGTGAAACGAGTCACTAAGCGTGGCAGACCGTACAATAACAAAGACGTTGGTTCACGCCCATGGAACGACCCTGGTCCGTTAAGGTGGAAAATTCCATTCATTAACAACAAGACTGCCAATGAATTTTCAGAAACAGAAGACAAGCGTCCGATATTGCGTATAGTTCATTTCGACTTTTCTTGCGTAGCGTCGACAGATGTTACTAGTGTACAAGCGTTGGTTGATCTTAGAAAAGCAGTCAATCTGTATGCTGATCGTGAGGTAGAGTTTCACTTTTCAGGAATTTTGAGTCGTTGGATAAGACGAGCTCTTCTCAATGCCAACTTTGGTACTTACGAAGGTTTGGTCAGTGATACTACCTATGTGAATATCGCTACCAACAACGACTTAGAGAGAGGTAGAAATGATGAATACTTTGCGCCTGTTGGCACGAATACTCCATTTTTCCATTTTGAAATTCCTGACTACGAAGACTATAACTAGAGCATATGAATCACTTATATTTTATAGATTTAATCCACAGCACTTAATTCGATATCACACACACTTTTTGGTATACTAAGATTTCGTAGATAATTATTCAAGATCGCGGTAAATAACGCGTGGATATCATAAATATTTTATTTCAGCTTTAAATAATCAAGTCTACAACAATATGACCGATCAATTGGTACTGCCTGACACTAGCATAGCCGGTGCCAGTGTTAATGGTGTTGATCATATTGTTTCCAAAGATACAGTTGACGAAAAATCACTCAAAAGAGAAAAGTCTAGCGATGAAACTGAAGTAGAGAGACGAAAAAGAGTCAAAATACCCACACCAGACATGACTAAGAACGGTGCAGATGATGAGATCAGTACACCAGAGTCATTGAGTACAAAAGTGAAGTCTACAGAAAGTAGTCCGGACGAGAAAGCAACAGAAAAAGATGATAAAAAGACATTGAAGATGCGCCAGCGAGAACAAGCTAAACTTGAAAAGGAGAGAAAACGTGAAATGGAACGATTAGAACGCGAAAAGAAGAAGGAGGAAGAGCGAAGGAGGAAGGAAGATGAACGAATCAAACGCGAGCAAAAGAAGGAAGAAGAAAGACTTCAGAGAGAAGCAGAAAAGGAAAGAAGAGAAGAAGAGAAGCGACAAAGACAAGCAGAAAAGGAGCAAGAAAAAGAGATGAAACGCAAAAAGCTTGAAGAAGAGCGATTAGAGAGGGAACGCAAGAAGGAAGAGGAGAAAGAACGAAAGAAAGCAGAGAGAGAGGAAAAAGAGAAGCAAAGATTAGAACGCAAAAAGAAACTTGAAGAAGAAAAGCTAAAGAAGGAAGAAATGCAGAGAAAGGAGGAGGAGATGAAGCAAAGAAGCCAGATGAAAATATCGAGTTTTTTCTCTGTTGGAAATACTGAAAATTCTGTGGCCAAGAAAGACAATGCAGCAAAAGACAGAAACAATAATAACCCTAGTAACCAGCATCCCAAGACAGCTTATGAACAGATATTTTTGCCCTTCTTTGTGAAAAGAAACGTGAAAATGGCTTCCAATTCTTCTCTATCTGCTTCTGACTTATCTGACTCGAAAGCATCAATTGACGAGGCTCTCAAAACGGGATCGAGCAGTAAACCAGATTTACATTCCCTTTTCAAAAATCATTCAAATCATCTTCCTAATTTGAAATACACAACTCCAAAGTCAATCATCAATGCTTTGAATTCCTCTGAGATCTCAGAAAGCGAAGTATATGGTTTGATTTCAAACCTTGCACCCATAAAATACTTGCATTTTTATGAAATTTCCCGCCCACCTTACGTGGGGACATGGTGCTCAAGCAAACATCAAGAAACGAGATTCCCTATTGAAAACCCGTTTGATGTAACGAGCACGGGTATTGATTACGATTATGATTCTGACATCGAATGGAATGGAGAGGAAGAGGGCGAAGGAGAAGACATAGATGGAGATGATGACGAAGAAGACGAAGACGAATTGAATGACGAGGATGAAGAAATGGAAGATTTTGTGGAGAACGAAAGTGAGACCAGGAAAAAGCGAAGATTGATGGGTCCTTTGGAACCTATAAATATATGGAATAATGGTAATAACAATGAAACTTTCAAGTCAATGCGCTTTGAATCTTTAGATGTGAATATCAAGATATCAATTGATCCATACTTTGATTATTGGAAGCAAAAACCTTTGCAATCAGAAGAGTCTGATCCTCCAAATAAAACAAACGGGAACGATACACTGTCATCGATAGCATCTCCAAGCTCTGCAAACGTCAAAAAGATCATCCAAGATGATAAGATAATTACTGAGCTTATCTCTTTTATCGAAAAAAATAATAGTTTTACGATTGGTACCTTGGTCGAACTTGCTAAGAGAGAATTCAAGGCGTACACAAAAGTTCTATTGAAGCAGACAATTCAAGAAGTTGCTATGTACAATAAGAAAACCTTCAATTGGGAGATAAAATCTGACCTCAAAGGAAAGTATAAACCTGAGGTCGAAATATAAAAATCATATAATATTTTCATATTAGTGATCTAATCTACTTTGTATTATTTTGCACTTTTGTTTCTGGTAAATATCCAGATAATTGTATTTTAAATAAAGAAACTGTAGTGAAAACAAACTTTATATCTTTAGGTTCACATTTAGATGAACAGCAACGATGATTCAACTCATATTTTGGATACTCAACTACAGTCAAAGTTTGAGGATTCTTTGAATAACGAAATATGGAACAATGAGCAGACAAAATTGAAGATGAACTTAAGTAAGTTCAAACATAACAGTAAGACAACTGATGGGTCGAATGATGGCATTAAAATAAGGAGAAGCAAAGTGAAAAGAGTAAGACAAACGAAGTCCAAAAAGTCTAACAAAAAATTGAATGGACTCAAAACATCCATGAGTGATATGGTCCGACAGAAATACTTGAGTAACAAACTAGAATATTTTTCGGGCGATCAGCGAAAGATAGACGAGTTCGTAAAGGGAGTGACACAGTGGTGCGAGCAAGTGGAATCCACTAGAGAGAGTAGATCTGATCTCTATCTTAAGGACGAGTGGCTCGATGTATTGAAGAAGATCAGATTAAAATTCCCCAATCTTCCATCTAAAAGCAAAACAAGTCTTCTGTCAATCATACGGAGAGTAGAGGAGTTTGGAAATGATAGCGATGACAATAGCAGCATATGGATTCGGGCATCAACTAACCCCGAAGAACCTCTTACGAATGATGATCTAATGATACTATATGATTTTTCTGACAAAGGTGCGGATGACGCAACTTTTGTTAGCAACGACTCAATAACAGAACAACAAAAGAGCGAAGCTGACTATGTGCTTACATTGTCCCAGGTACTTTTGCCTCAGGTTGCAGACACGCAACTTGGCGATGTGATTTCTGATAGCGAAGAAGACATTGGATTTTTAACTCCTAAGGTCAACGGAAGCATCACTATGCCCGATATTACATCAATTCATGAACATAGAGAAACAAATCAAAATGATATAAAATCCACTGATGAACCAATAGAAATTAGGAGCATACCTTCAAGTCCATCAGGAGCTCCTCTTTCTGCATCCATCGAAACAAATAAAAATAATGATAGAAGTGTAAGTGTCCTGAGAATTAAATTTTTAGGCGACATTTCCATAGAAGAAATACAAGACCCAAGTGTCTCCATTAACAAGGTGAAAGTGCTGCAACATTATTCCCATTTAGAGAATGAGATCGAAGACTCGCAAGATGAATTTGCAGATGAGATGGATAGCATACTAGAAATAATTAAGATAGATCATCACAATGACCCAGAAGTGTACCACTCAGGGATGTACAAGCCCTTGAGGCCAGATTGTCCTGTCATAAATACTGCAGACGTGAATTTTCTGGGTCGATCAACTCGTGACGATCTACTTCTGGCTGAGCTGACCGAATCGAAGCATGAGATGACTACTCTGCAGTTACGCATATACATCAAAGAAGTAGGATTTCAGCCACCTAGAAGTAAAAACGCTATGGTAAAGCTAATTTCTGAGATGGAGAAAATAGTTGAAGGAATCTTTCTGTCGAATTGTTTGCCTCCTTCTTCTCGAATGAGGGAGGGCATATTTCGTGTATTAACAGCTACTTTGAAGAACGACACGTACTGGTTCGCAAAAACAATCACGTTCGAACCAATCAATATAAATCACCTACACGGATGGCTTTGTTCGGATGATATTGGAATAAATATAGATATATACATTTTACAAACTTTCTGTGATGAGATGGGAATCAACTACACCACTAACTAAAATAGACGCTTCAAAGGTACTTCTTATGATCCATGTCGAGTTTATCTTCAAGTAGTTTTTGATTGAGAAACTTAAGCCCCTTGTAGCAAACAAAAGCATTCACATACCATGTAAACAGGCCAAATATTAAGTTGTTAAAGAAATGCCCATACACTCGACTATGAATAATTTGTAGTGTCCATCTCGCATGCAAGACTAAATTGATTAAAGCAACAACGCAAAGCACAGTAATCAATAAGGAGTTTGCTGCTCTTGATCTTGATATCCTTTCTTGACCCTTACTCTTCTGGCCAACCATCTTTTCTATATATGATATATGAATGCTATTGAAGCACTACATAGCTTTAATTTTGATGATGATCGGAAATTCTACTAACCGAGGGTGCTGGAGTGATCCGGTTTTCGGAATTGATATGAACTGAGAAAAGTTGTATCATGGATTATTTAACTTCTTAGCAAGTAGGTTCTATCTATTAACGTCAAGAAGATAATCATAACGATGGATGTGGTGCCAGATCATTACTCAGATGGTATCCCAGTATTCAAACCCACTATGAGTGAGTTTGAAGATTTTTATAAGTATAATAAGGCTATTAATCAGTACGGGATGCAATCCGGAATAGTTAAGGTGATACCCCCAGCAGAATGGATCGAACAGTTAGAAAGCCAGTCATACGATTCAGCGAGTTTAAAGAATGTAAAAATCAAATCTCCGATCGTGCAACATATCAATGGTTCAGCGCTGGGCGTTTACAAGCAGCAGAACATTGAAAGACAGAGGACCTACAATCTTTTTCAATGGCACCTGCAGTCGGAGAAGTCCAACTATCAGCCCCCGGCACCAAAGGGCCAAACCAGAGGGGCATCTAAGGATGCCAGTAAAGCAGAATCTACCGACAGGCCGACAATTTCAGAGGAGGAGAAGCTTTACAAAGTGGATGCATCTGAATTCACTAGTGAGAGATGCGAGCAATTGGAGAGAGTTTACTGGAAATCGCTTACTTATTCTGAGCCCATGTATGGCGCCGATATGTTAGGATCATTATTTCCTGACTCAATCAAATCATGGAATGTTGCACATTTGCCTAATGTATTGGATATGATGGATAGAAGACTACCTGGAGTCAATGATGCTTATTTGTACGCAGGGTTGTGGAAGGCTACATTTGCATGGCATTTAGAAGACCAGGACTTGTATTCGATTAATTATATTCATTTTGGTGCTCCCAAACAGTGGTACTCGATTCCTCAAGAAGAAGCTCCGAGGTTTTTTGAATTGATGAAAGATACATTTCATGAAGAGTACAGGGCATGCCCAGAGTTCTTGAGACATAAGACATTCTTGGTTTCTCCAAATTTTATCAAGAAACACAATATCCGTTATAACAAAATCGTCCACAACCAAAAAGAATTCATCATCACCTACCCTTATGGTTATCATGCTGGATTCAACTATGGTTATAATGTGGCAGAGTCTGTAAATTTTGCCTTGGATGATTGGTTTCCAATTGGCTTCAAAACTAAAAAGTGTGAGTGTATCAGTGATGCAGTGGCGATTAATGTGGAGCAAATATACTGCAATTACAAAGGAATTCCTTATAAACCTGAATTGGAAGCGGAAGAACGCTCTGACAAAAACATCGAAGAATTGCCACAATCGACACAAGATTCAAAAGAAGCAAAAAAACTGTTGAAGATATTACAAGGAAAGGAAATAAATACCAAAATTGAAAAGAAGAAGAAAAAGGCAGAAAAGATTAGTTCTCCTAAGATCGAACATGAATGTGTCCTATGCCCTAATGATTTACCGAACAAACTTTTAGAGACTAAGTATTTTGAGCTACTAGAGATAGAAAGTCCTGATGTGGTCGGTGATGCAAAATACGCACACCGTATATGTGCTCAAGTATTTCCTAACGAATTGAAAATAGAGAATAATAAGGTATACGGTATAGAAAACATTTCCAAAGAGCAAAGATTGTTGAAATGTTTTGTATGTGACCAACGGACTAACTCAAAAAAACCCGGAAACAATGCTTGTTTCCAGTGTTCTGCTCCCAAGTGTGTCAGATCATTTCACGCTACCTGTGGTTTGGGCGATGGCGTTACTTACTGCTTCGATAAAGAGCATATTAAATTTCAATGCAAATATCACAGAAGAAAGAAACACTTACCGGATGATATGGAGAAATTGAAGACCATCTCCCCAGGATCTATGATACAATTCATATTGTTGGATAAAAAACAAATACATTGTGGTAGTGTTGTTTCAAACAATGAGCAAGAGAAGAGCTTTGAAGTCATGTTATACCCAAAACTCAACGAGAGAATTGAGGTCAGCTACGAAAGTGTTCAGTTGAGTGATACAATGGAAGCTGTATGTGATGAACTGGCGCGACCACCTATTCAAGGACTAGTATCTACTGTTTCAAAAGTAGAGAAAGAACCTCCCCTCAAAAAACACAAATCAACCACAAACTATGCCTTCAAAATATTCAATCCTAATGCGAAAAAGAATCCTTCAAATATACAGAATCCTGAAAGTGCACAACAACAACAAGTATCAGCCTTCAATCAGGTAAGTGGTCCAGTAATGGGTACTTTCCGCAATCATTCAGATTTGCAACTGTCTTATATGTATCCACCCATGCTTCCAAATCATGTTGCTAATGGCATATTGCCGAATGGCAATGCTTTCATTTACCCTCCTCAGCCGTTCACAGCCCACAGTAATCAAGGAGCATCGTATGCCTTTGTGCCTCAAATACCACCCAATTATGCGCATCATCCAACACAAATGGTTGATTATGGTACTTTCAACCAGAATAACTATCAGCAGACAGTGCAACATAATCCTAGGTTCAATGGATAAGAAATATTAAGTAGCGTATGAGTCACGAATAATATTGTATTTTTAGTTAAAGGTTGTGTAATATAAAGGTGAAACCGATTGCAAATTTGTAGTTATTTGATAGTTAATATGGAAATTATCTTTTTTTAAGTTCTCACTATATATCACTTCATGTATCGTTCATGAGAAGGAAAACTCGGAAATCCGGACAAAAAGAACCAGATGTCTTCGTCGATTGTCATTCTGATGAAAGCATCAGTGATGATGAATCATCTTTCTCTTTGGAGCAGGTAAAACGATCAAAAGTTGCGGAGACCGTTCATGAAGATGTTCAATGGTACGACAAGTATGCCCCAAAAAACTCCGAAGATATATGCATAAACCCAAGAAAACTAAAGGAAGTTAAAGAGTTTTTGAATTTAATGGTGGATGGGTTCACAGGTGTGAAATTGTTGATTTTGACAGGGCCAGCAGGAAGTGCCAAGTCGACAGCAGTTAAGATTTTGGCTAATGAGATATTTAACAGATCCAAGAAAGAAGTAAAAGGTCTTGAAAAATATTTAGAGGAATACGGTGATAGATCTCCAGAAGGATGGATCGAATACCTAGAATCATCAGTGAGTGGTGCTAACCAGTCAGCTCATTTCGAACTGTTTTTAAATGAATCGAAATATAAGACCAACTGCGTAGTTTTAATCGAAGACTTACCCAATGTGTTCGAGGAGCGAACATTGAAGAGCTTCCGCTCTAGCATTTTACAATGGATACATTCTGGTCATATCATTAACCTACCTCCTCTAGTTCTTTGCATAAGTGAGACACAATTGATAACAGATGAACAACAGAATACATACTATGGGATAGAGAATAACATATCTGTCGACACGTTACTAACTAAGGAAATTGCAGATTCAAACAAAGTCAAATGTATAAGATTCAATCCTATTGCTGCTAGTTTCATGAAGAAAACAATAAATAATGTCATCTCCAAGGAAAGGAGAATATTTTCAAAGATACTGAAGTCAGAATTATCTAATTTTGTTAACGAGTTAATCAAAATTGGCGACATCAGGAGTGTGTTAGCAAACTTACAAATGTGGTCTAGTCTCAAGGCAAAATATCCCAAACGACAATCTATCAGCACCTCTTCAGCAAGGGAGAACAAACTTAACTTGTTTCATGCCATTGGAAAGATTTTATATTCCAGCTCTGAATTCAAAGACTTGAAGGACGACGAATCAGATTTTCAATCGATAGAAGCAGTTATTGCAAATAGCTCTTCAAACAATTTGTCCCTTTTAGACTTATCAGTGGCAGAAAACTACTCTGTAATCAATAATGGCGACTTCCCAGTAGAAATCGCTGCTAATATATTAGATAATCTAAGTATTAGTGACATGCTTTTGGACAGTCTAGGTGCACAAGAGGTTGGAATCAGAGCAGCTAGAACTCAGTTTCGAAAAGTGACATATAAAAGCTCCAGACAGATTGGCATTAAGTTTCCCCGTTACTTCAAAATGTTGAAACACTATAAAAAAGCATCTACGAAAATTCACGATTATCAAAAATATATTGCTCATCTAAGACAGGATTTCAACACCATCAATTTGATAGATGGATATTATTTGCCACTTATTTATAACTCGAAAAAGTATCGAGCAGCATTCAACACAACTGGTAAAGTAAAATATAATAGAATAGGAGGGAGATTTGAAGAAATCTATGCAAACGAGGCTGCTACTCTTGACGAAGAGCTAGCGGATAATTTCGAAGAAGATACTTCGATGGACCAATTCAAATTGGATATAATCGAGTACTCTCGCAAAGAAAATGAAGCTCAACACTACGAGGATGAAGTTCTCAGCGATCCAATAGAGACACTGGATGATGACAATAGTAGCTCACATGCAGATACGAGTAAAGACCAGCCAGACGACGATGTCTTCGATGATTCTTTGATCGATAAAGTTGACTTCTTGATGGCCAAACACAGCTCAATATCGACAAACCGAATACTTGAAAGCGACGACTTTCTGTCCGATCCCGAACTAGACGTATTGATATCACTGCGCCAATTGTAGCGAAATTTGTCACATTCATATTAACTCACACTATACATGTATATATAAGAATTGCCTCTAATTTAGCAAACGACATTAAATATTAGGTTATGATTTCATTGCATTTTCAAAAAAGTCAGGGTCCTCCTCTATAGACTCTTTCACGATATCCAAACCACCTTGAAACTCACCGTTGATATATAATTGTGGAAAGGTTGGCCAGTCAGAAAAAGTCTTCAAACCCTGTCTGACTGAATCATCTTTCAAGATGTCAAAAAATCCAAACTTCACTTGATGCTCCCTCAAGATGGCAACCAACTGTCTCGAAAACCCACACTGCGGTGCAGATGGCGATCCCTTCATAAACAACATAACTGGTGCTGCAGAAGTCAACTTCGTCAATCGTTCGTTTAAGGCTTCAGGCGATTCCTCTCTCTCCTTTTTGCTGTCTGTGCTTTCCTCCGTCTTCTTCTCCGACGAAACATCTGTCACTCCCTCAGCAGGCTTGTCCGAAAACTGGTTTAAAGCACTGATAAACTCCTTGGGGTCTGCACCTGACAATTCCTTCAAGATGGTGGAATTTCTAATCAAGATGAAATATGGAACCGCAGACACCTCAAACAACTCACTGATGTCGGGATGGTCTTCTGCATTAATAGAGAGAAATAGCGTGCCGGGGTTGGCTTGTGCCAAAGTTTTGATCACATTCCCCATTGCCTGGCAGGGTCCTGCCCATGGCGTATGGAAGTATAATGCTATCAACTTGGTAGTATCACCCTTCGCGAGATCGGAAAATTGCTCCTCTGACTCTATCTCAATCACTGCCATTATACTGAAATCTACCGGAACTCAGATTACTCTCACTTTTAAACCTTTTGACGATATCAAACGCTTACTCTTGCTGGACCTTTCGAAGTCTTTCCATGTAACGCTTCGAGCTCGCGATATCGTGAAAATGTCATCGCACGTGCCCCAGCACGTGCGATATTGCTATCCAAATCGCACGACCGCGCCGGTTTTCCTTCAACACTTTCACAGTGGAGAGCCTTCGGAGACAAGTTGCCATACATGCAGCGCTTCTCGAGCCAGATAACAAGAGACTCGGAGCCTGTCTCACTTCGCGTCGCAGGATGTCCGAAGGTCGCTCCGCCTTGCAGAGGGCATTTGGATCCCTTAGGAAACCCGCACCCATAAGGTTGCAAGATTGCAACAGTGTTACTGTGCACTGATGGCCGATAATGTGTGCGAGAAACATGTTTTTCAAATTGACTCGTCCCAGTCCAATCTCCAGAGGTGCACCAGTGCCGTTGGCAAGCAAACATGTGGGAGATGTTGAGGCGATTTGGCCTAAAATGAATGACCGCCAGTAGCGGTTCCAACACTATGGCCATCGTTCTCACCTAATACGGGTGTGGTCTATTTAGGAGTTGCGTAGATCGTCTTCCGCTGGCGCGTTCGAGTTGTTGGATGCGATGGGCGACCGCTGGTCGCCCATCGCAGTTGGCATTACGCTCTGTCTCGCTACCCCAAACCGACAGCTCCCGTCTATTGATCTCAACCGGTTTTCGCCATTGTCACATCTGTCGCCAGTGTTAACTCTTGTCCAGTCATTGCAGACCACCTCGGTGTCTTGCTCGATTGGTTCTCTTATTCAATACCCCACTTATAAGATCACTGTCGCTCAACACCCCACAATACATTACGTAATGTTGTGTCTATGCTGACATAAGCTGGATCCCCAGATTTTTTTTTTAATGAGGAATTTTCGGATTGTTGGCCTTTCATGGTTTGCCGTTGTGGTAGTATTAAGTGTATATTCAGCAGCTATAGTCCAGGAGAATTCGAAAAGAAAGAATAGTCAACGACTGACATAGTTAAGTGAAGTCAGTAGTGTAATTTTGATAGCTAGAGAATAACACAAGCGCCCGTTTACGGACCTGGAGAAATTACGGAGTTGTCGTATAACGATACTAAAAATTGTCTGTGCGAGAGCGAGATAGACAGTGATACAGCTGGCGCCAGAGCGACGGGAGAACAATATAGCTTATCAGAGCAAGAACAGTTCAGGTCGGCGCGGACTTGGAAGCAGTATTAGGGCTGATTGAAGTCGACAAGCTCACCGGAGGATATACGGGAAGTTCCGACAGTGAAACGAGACGAGACACACCTGCGAACAAGTAGGAGACACCCGGTTTAAATGGCTCTCTCGATAGCGTTTGACAGTATATCCATAGAACACAATCTTGACCACAGAGACAAGGACGTGAAGAGAATAATAGCCAGGAAAGACAAGATGGCAGCTGCAAGAGGCAATGCACTGGTAGCGGTGGATGCCAGCAAGGTGGCACCTGGAAATGCCGGCAAAAAGCAAAAGAACATCCCACTAGAATTGACGGCGCACGGAACGACGCCGTCAGGGAAGCCGAGGTTGTTCGTTTGCCAGATATGCACGAGGGCTTTCGCTCGATTGGAGCATTTGAAACGACACGAGAGATCACATACAAAGGAGAAGCCATTCAGTTGTGGAGTATGCCAAAGGAAGTTTTCCAGACGAGATTTGCTTTTGAGGCATGCTCAGAAGCTACATGCGGGATGTGCCGATGCAATCACACGTTTGAGAAGAAAGTCGATGAAAAGAAACAGTTACTCATCTATGAACGATGGCGATGATGAGGTATCTTCTATTAACGAGCAGAGTGAAATTTCAATGGACGAGGACACGAAGAAATTCAAAGGACAAGATTCTATAGAGTTCAACTTAAACTTATTTGACTCTACTGGAATTGCTTCTCCTGTGAAACACTCACCATCAAAAGAAGGCCGTTCTTCATCATTAAAGGACCCTGTATCAAACTTACACAGACAGGTATTCGACAGAAGGAAGATGTCGAGAACTAGGGGTGCCTCGTTTTCTGCACAATCGGGAGCCAATTATGCGATGGGTTTACCTGAGTTTAATGATATTTACCCAGGTACTGATAACATCGAATTTTCGACGCCGCAGTTACTCCCTTCAAGTAGCAATCAAGAGCTGAGCTGGCTCAATAACCTCGCCTCGATTCCTGGAATGAGTGGTACTGATGATAGTAGTGCTAAATCTTTTGGTTTGAAAAGTAAAGTTGGATCCACTAGAGATAATGGCATTCGTTCTTCTAACGACCCCTTTGACGAAAATAAATCGGACATACTTTCTCATGCTGGCTCGTTTTCTCGTGGAGGTGTGAATCATTTGAGATCCGATAGCATGGTCAGTACGAGCTCATTCAATACATTCGAATCAGTTAACAACCAACCTTATATGATGCCCCAGGCTGGCATATCCAATTCGGAATTGCAAGGGGTCAAAACAGATTTACCTAATAATGATTACGGCTACTCCTTTTATGACATTCCGGAGTCGATGATGAACAAAGGGAACTCAGCCAGCTACAACATCCCTTACTCATTATTATCTTCAATAAAACAAGAACAGGAAGATGATATGCCTCAAGAAGACAAACTCACTTTCAAAGAAAACCTGCAGAATTTCAACACGAACTTTTTGAACGATATTGAAGAACTCACCCAAGAATTTGATGTAAGTTCGAAATTTTTGCCTAATGGTTATTCATTTTATGGGGATAATCCTTCTGTTTCCTCATCTGGTGTCGAAACGAACTCTCCTAGCATAATTTCGCCACTGTCGAATTCCAACAATCATCATACTGCAGGTATAATGAATGATCATACAATTAATCAAAGCCAGTTATTGAAAATAGAAAATGAGGTTAATAAGATGAGCTCAATGAAATCGAAAAATTATTCTAGAAACAAGTTGTTCACAAATAATATAAGGTATATGATTAACAAATCATTAAACAAGTATCCAATCAGCGGGATAATGACGCCATCAATACCGTCAAATGAGAAGCTTGAGTTCTACCTCACCACTTTCGTGAACGTGTTTTTGGCTCATTTTCCTTTTATTCATGTATCCAAATTGAATGAATATGAGATTATGAGTATGACTTCAAATGAGGAGTCATCTAATGGTAGTGCGAGAGTCTGCCTTCCGTTACTTGTTGCCACTATTGGTGCTCTCTTAGAGAACAATAAAAATGATTCAGAACATTTGTATGAAGCTTCGAGAAGAACCATTCATATATATCTAGAGAGTAGAAAGAACTCAGTTGACTCGGGAAACAACGCTAGTCAGACTATAAATCCTTTATGGTTGATCCAATCATTAACATTATCAGTCATATATGGCTTATTTTCGGACAATGAAACCAACATTTATATTGTTATTCGGCAATTAAATGCTTTGAACTCATTAGTCAAGACTTCGATAAAATCCAATAGAACAACACTTTTTTCTATTCAAGGTGAGGACGATACAGACTTTGGTGGTATTTCGAGTCACAATAAAGATTCATTATTCACAAATTTCAATCTCAATGATGAGATAAAATTCAGAAATAGTATCAACACTCAGTCGCAGACCAGAATAGTTTTTATGATTTACAGGTTGACAAACTTTCTTTTGATGATGTATAATGTGCCGTTGACCTTATCAGTTAACGATATAGGAACTTTATTACTACCAAGCAAAAACGATGAGTATATTTGGAAGTTCAAGAACTACCAAAATTTCAAGGAACATACTCAGTTATCACATTTAAACAAGAATATCGACGACTTTTTAATGAATGACGAGAAAAAATCTTTTAAAGAAGCGTTGGTCTCTTTGAACACTGGACCATCCAAGAACAAGTTTGCTGGTCACTTGTCGTCGTTGAGCCTTTTTAGTATGTTGACTCTTGCGCATGGTGCTTTTGAAGTT
Organism: Debaryomycetaceae sp. UCDFST 68-768.1; assembly: GCA_031081845.1. Classification (NCBI taxonomy): domain Eukaryota; kingdom Fungi; phylum Ascomycota; class Pichiomycetes; order Serinales; family Debaryomycetaceae; species Debaryomycetaceae sp. UCDFST 68-768.1. The sequence continues at coordinate 1,315,349 of JARYTA010000002.1, read as the reverse complement.
CAACAGTATCAAGAGATGAAGCATATGAATCTTTTTACTGCATTGGATGTCCTTGTCGAGACAGCAAATAGTAATGAAAATTTACAGAAAGGTGACCCGAAACTCGAGACTCACGATCTTTCATTAGTAGTTGATTTTTTCAAGTTGAACTTATTGATTGATTTCAAGCTAGTGAAAGAGCAAAGTTGGTTGAAAAATTTTGATGAATTAACAAAAAACTTCAATAATCTTTTGACCAATAGCGTAGATAGGATCGATGATCTGGACTACTTGATGATTGTGGATTGCTGCATGTCTATTGTGAAACAGATTCTTTTCAATCTGGATGATTCCCAACTAGACCAAATTAAAGTTCCGTCACAAGGTGATTTGAGATCGGATTCTAGTTTATTTGAGAATGTAACTGATGTGTTCAAACATTTGTCACCTGGTGACATGAAAGACTTTCAAGGAAGATCAATAGATTTGGGTGGTAATCTAATAAAGAATGGGGAAGATCAAAATGACCAAGTCGCTTTCGTTGGATCTAAAAACTCATTATATTCTCAAATGTTGTTTCATGCTTTCACCGTTTTGTCTATCTTTTCGATTCACATGATAAGGAAGAATGGTGTCGATGATTATACACATCACAAGGAACAAAGGGAATTAAAAGACAAACTTGAAGAACGTTTCAAGAAAATGATCTCTTTGTTGAATAAGATTGAAAGCTTTTTGAAAATGAAATGCAGTGTGAACTCCAGCTTTATTTTGGAAAATGATTTCACCAATCTTTATTTGTACTCATTTACCTCTAATTATCACTCATTAGAGAATACACTTTACACTTTAAAGATTGGAGAGTTGATTTTTTCATTCATGTACGAATCATCAATGAAGGTCTCCATTTTCAAGAAATTAGCTGGAAGCTTATCTCAAATTAGAAAGTTTTTGATCGATAACGAATCCAAAATATTACGAACTTGAAAATCTTCATCGGTTCAAGATGAAGGGTAGTTCGATACGATGTCATAAAGTAGCTATTATTTATTAACATGTTAATCTATTTATTTATTTGACAATTACGTTTTGTTTATTCAATCAAAATATGAACAAGTTGCAGAAGTATATATCCGCTACTTCATAAATATATTTAGCTGTATATTTACACATATAAGTTCGTCAGGAAAAGAAAATCAGTTGCCGTTTTCTTTGTTACCACCCATAAATTGCTTGGCCATATTTTGTAACATGGGATTGTTCATCAAGTTAGAAATATCCGGAGTTGACCCATTTTCGTCTCCACCTAAGCCCAAATTTTGAGCCATCAGTCGCACTGCTGGGTTCGACATCAATCCTTGCAAAGCGGAAGGGTTAGACATCATTTCTTGAGCTGCTTGCATAATTTGTGGATTATTCATCATTTCTGAGAGCGATGGCATTCCACCGCCATTTCCACCAAACATACTGGACAAGTCAGGTAAGGAGCTTGCTCCTCCAGTACCTGCAGAATTTCCAGCACTTGATTCGGAATCTTCTTCTGGTTTGGCTTTGCTTGTTGAGTCAATCGATTTTTCCAAGTTTTCTTCAACTCTCTTCTTTGCGGTTTCGTATCCTCTGGCCATGGCTGACGACTTACTGTCACCTTCAATATCTAATCCCTTCTTGTAAGCATCCATTGCTCCCTTGGCATCACCTACAGCGTACCTAGCCAAACCAAGTCTAGAATATGCCTTGGAAAAGCTGGGGTTCAACTCAATGGCCTTTAAAGCATCTTCAATGGCATTTTCATGTTGAGAGTTTGAAGAGTAAGCGGCTGCTCGGTTGGAGAAATATACCTCATTTGCAGCATCCAATTCTATAGCCTCCGTATACTTTTGAATAGCTTCTTCGAAATTTTTAGCCGCCATAGCCCTGTTACCTAATACCTTCAATTCGTCCGCCTGTTTCTTGGTGTCTTCACTGACGTTTGTTGATGTAGCCTCTTTGGTCTCACCAGGGCTTTGTTGCAAAATATCCAACAAGCCCTTTCCTCCGAATGCTGACTTAACTATAGTCTCAGAATCAGCTTTGTCAACTTCGAAAGCATCCGCAACACAGTCAATTGCCACCTCTATAGATTCATTATAATCTTCAGCGATTTCCTTGTTTGCTACAGATTTTTTCAAAAACTCGATTACGGACAAAGCCACTTCTTTATTTGTGATTGATGACATCTTTATCCAATACTAATCACTATAAATTCGATTAATTAGCTACTTTTATACTCGATCTTAGTCTTGTAATTGATTTCAGGTTCTGGAAGTTTCTTATCACCAAATTTACCAATACACTACTATTTAACTCTACGTAGATGGAATAAATGGCTTCGAAGTTCATGGTGACGAAACTTCAGAAGGGTAATGCTCTCCTTAGCGAGGAGATTGATGCCTAAGGTTAGGAAGTCAGATCTGAAACGTAAAAAGTTAGAGATTTCTGCGGCAATAATCTCGTATTCGTATCTTAGTTCTTGCCCCAAAATTGCAATCTTGGACTTGCATTCAGAGAGGGCACTCTGATACTTTCTATACTTGGATTTCTTATTGGCAAATAAGTTTCCTAGGCCTAGGAAAGTGAACTCGTCATTCAGATCCTTGGAGTCATCACCTGGATGATCATTAAGTTGTAGATTTCTCATGATAGCTAGCTCTGCACTCAAATTTGACACTTCTCTGTTGAGATCCTTCCAATAGGATATTTTTTCCTGAACCTTCTTTATATTTTTGAGTAGCTCCAGAAGGGATGAATCTAGCCACGCCGTGAAGCTCTGCAAACGAGACGCGGCCGAGTCTTGGCATCTTAGAGTAGGATCGGGGTCGAAATGTAAAGCAGATCTTATACCAGCATTAAAAATGAATTTATTTGTGGATAGTGAGTGTAATACTTCGTCAAATACCACCCGCGAGTCGGATTCCTTAATCTCGAGAGCAACTAATAATTTATCGAAGCGGGCCAACAAGATTCCGTACTTCTTAAGATCAGTGACTGAATACAGAAGAAAATATTGCATCTCCTTGAAGTTATTTTCTATCATTTCGGAGTTGTTTAAACTAGCTTTTGCCCGCTGATGCTTGTCATTAATTTGTTTTATAGCTTCAAACGTCAGATCTTGGTTTTTATCTTCCTTCAGTTTCTCTAGAATACTCTGGAATATAACGTTCTTGTCTATGTTGGAATGTAGGTTTAGTGATTGGAACAAAATGTTCAAATTATCAATGAATCTATTCACCCTGAACTTACGGAAAATTGGAGCAGGATTGCTACTAATGGAGTAATTTAGCCAAAATGAATCTTCATCAGGGAAAATGGTCAAGCTGTTGTCAACCTTTGTTATGTATAAGACTTTTTTTAACTCGCTTAATGATTTCAAACCCGTATGTCCATCAGAATCTCTGAAGAAGATAAACCATTCATTAGAGTTGGGATCAAACTTCGCATGCGTAGCCAAAAGTTGTCTTCCAGCTGACTTAGAACAATAATTTTCGAAACTGAAGTCGTAAATTAGCTTTTCTACCTTCTGGTGTATTTCATCTGGGGTGAGGGATCGGGTAGACAGGAAACCTAGATAATCGAATACGTTGTAATAAACTTTGGGACTTTCAAGCAAAAATAAGAGTCTTGAATCTCTTAGTAACTCTTGCAAGTTGTCTAAACGACTATACTTCACATAATGGAACAAAGGAGGTAATCCTTTACTATTCACAAAATTTATATTCACCAAGTTTTTCTGTTCTGTCAATAGTTCAGACTCCTTCAAGTTCTTCAATATCACATGTAACAATGAATTTTCTGATTTGTCCAAATGTTTATCCATATCAACGTTCCCCTTTCCATGTTTCTTATAAATACATGCAAAACTTTTTTTAATTAAGTCGGAGTAATGACTGTGGTCATAACAGCGACAAATGCTAAATAGTGGCGTATGAGAATTCAGATCCTTCAATTCCCAATCTATCAAATGTCCAATTCTATCGATTAACGTGTAGTGGTGGAAAAGGTAATGCCCAACTGACCTACCTAGAGAATCGGTAGAATTGAAATAAGCATACTGCTCTTGAATAGATGCATTCGATTCTAAAATGTCTATTATTTTATTGGCAAACTCTACTTGACCCTCTATTAATGCAGTGATTAGTAACGTTTGATTTGATGACGTATTTTTGTCGAAGAGAATATCATCAATGCTGAACCAATTAGGATTTGAATCGAGTAACATTTCAAACATAATGTAATTGTTTGATTTGATCGACATCATCAAACAACTTTCCCCATTGATGTTCTTGCTATACAAGAAATGATTAACAGGCACTTCATCTCCATATTCATCTTGGATCTGTGATATTAACTCCTCAAATTTCTCTAAATCACCAGCCTGAATGCAACTCCAAAATTGATAATTGAGTTGCGAGCTATGAGATAAACTCTCGACATGGTCTTCGTTGCCTGTAGACGAAAAGTGATATAGAACAGCATCTAGATTGCTCAATATATAATTCAAAAAGCCATCATTCAGAATGTCTTTCGAATTAAAGTATCTGATGTAGTATAAATGAGCTTCAAGGTTTTCTAACTTCGAATGAACAAGCACCATTATGAGAAGTCCTAATAAGGTATCGGCGTCGATTACCAACTCTTCCTTTGAAAAAGTTGATTCCGCGAATGAGTTTGAAGAGGTAGTATTATCTGTTAAAATGTTGACTGTTCTTATTAAAATATCAGTTTTATTTTCCAGACTCGTTATAGATGGATCTTGTAGAGTCAAGAATTCTTCGATGGCATTGGACACTCTCCAGTGAAGCGTGTTTAAGTGCCACGGTTCGCTTACTGGTATATCTAACTGATTCAACGATAGATAAGATAACTTTTTGTAGAGGTCAGATGTCAAAACCTTTTTCGCCTCTGGATCATAGTGTGGACTTGTGCTATCTTGATTGAACTGAAAAATCAATTGGGCCCAAATTCTGTCATATAGGTTCAATTGAACATACTCGTGCACAAGATTATTCAACTCAAGGTTTGGGTATCGAATGAGCAACAGATTTATTATTTTATGAACTTCTTCCCCATTTGAATTCTCTGAGCTAACACTGTGCTGGATGATATTATATGCTTCGGACAAAACTCTATTAAATTCTGACTGTATTTCTGTAAGAGTTTTAGGACCTTTGGTTCCAAACATTGTGAGATGCTTGTTGTTATGGTGAAATAAGGAGTAAAAATCATCTGACACAGTTTGAGATAATACAGGAAGACTCCTTAGTAGTTGCTCAAATGTGATTAATTTTGCAGGGTCAATTTCATTGTCACTTGTTGGGTTTCCTGCTGATGTTCGTTCTCCCTTCCCATCACTAATGTCATGAGGTGTTATGCTTCCAAACAATGTATCATCAATATATATAATCATAAACTTGGCACCTTTGGGGAAATAATCAGAAAATGACTTGAAATAATTGATTGATAGAACCCTGCTCTTTACACTCCTTTTGAAACCTTTGCCTGTGAATACCTGGCCATTCTTGATTAGAACTTGTTTTCCATTTAGGGTGCTATAAATGACCAGTTGAACTTTAGTGATGGGCGTGATAGTTGTAGAATGAGACGTTTTGCTCTTGATTATATGTGAACGGATGAAATCTTCAGTGTAGCAAAGCTCCTTCAATGGAACATGGTTGTTAGAACCAACTTCACAGTCGTGATTCTGGAGTAAGACGCTGGATGGAACAAGAATCGTATAGTCATTATGATGTGCAGACAACTCCTCAAATATACTCTTGAACGGTGTTTTATTATGATTAGGGTTGTTGAAAAGTGAGTTCAAAAGTGGATTATATAGAAGTGGAAAGTGTGTCAAAATGTGCTTGCTGCTTGACATTCTCCAGTACACTTCATTGGTTCTACGCCTTTATTGCACCAAAATTGTGTAGCCGATATCAGCTTTGGCTTTGTGTTACATTTTAGAGATCTATGGTCTAAGGCTATGATAGACTAATTACGAGAAACTTGTCGTAATATAATATTCACTTAGATTAATTATCTATAAATAGGCTCACTAATGTCGTATATGGTTCTAAAATTCAGTTGGTCTCTTGTATAATTGACTTCATTCCAATTGAACCAGTCAAAATACTAGGTTGCAGACTTTTTATAGGATAGCTTATTCCATTCTCAACGTTTTTGTCTGCGGAACCGTATCCTCCACCACCAGGTGTCAATATAACGACCCTGTCACCTTTCTGAACCTTAACTGTACATTTTCCTCCCAAAGAAATTTTTCTGTAAGTGTTAGGCTTGGATTCTGATTTTCGCAACCAAAGATTAACTCCTCTGGCACCATCACTTCCACCTAGTAAGCCAAATGGAGGCAATGATCTCCTTTCCATAAGACAGGATACCTCAAGACCCGAGTAAGTAAATTCGATGTCTCTGACAACACCGTCACCTCCTTTGTGAAGCCCTTCGCCCCCAGAACCTGTTCTAACCGAGTATTCGTGAACGATGACAGGATACCTCTTTTCGAAAAGTTCGGTGTCTGTGATTCTAGTATTAGTGGTGTGGCACTGGACCACTGATTGTCCATCCCATGTTGGGCCTGCTCCAGATCCACCGCATATTGTCTCGTAGTATCCAAAAGACACGTTCTTTTCTTTGTCGTTCATTCCGAACGTGAAATTGTTACAAGTACCTTGAGATGCTGCAGCAGCTTCAAACGCTTTGAGCATTACGTCGACAATTCTCTGTGTTGTTTCCACATTACCACCCACAACTGCTGCCTCATATGAGGGGTTGACAATTGAACCTTCTCGAGTTTTGAAAGTAATGGGCTTTAAACACCCATTATTCAAGGGAATATCTGTACTTATCAATGATCTTAAAACATACAAAACAGCAGAATACATGATAGCTGTTGGCGCATTAAGATTACCATAGATTTCATCTCCAGAATCGGTAAAATCAAATAAAGACTCGCCTGTGTTGGGGTCGATAACGATCTTCAAGTCAATAGCTGTACCGTCATCTAAGTGGTCAATTGCAGTCAATTCATGACCGCCAAACTTTCTATGAGCCAATTTCAACAAGTCTCTAACGGCAGATTCCGCAGTATCCTGTATCGCATTCATATATAAGTCGATAACAGGCTTACCAAAAGTCAGTATCAAACCTTCCAAAAGAGTAATACCCTTATAATTAGCAGCAATTTGGGCTTTTAGATCAGATAAATTATCGTTTAAAGTTCTGGTACCAGATCCGCCAGGATGCTTGGCAGGTTCATCTACTAAAATCTTTGTGATTCCTTCTTCATCAAAGGTGCCCTTGGAACAGAGTTTGTGTGTAACAATCGAGGCACCTTCATCATAAATTGTTTTCGAATTTGGGGGCATTGAACCTGCAGTAATTGATCCAATATCCGCATGATGTCCTCTTGAAGCTGTCCAGAAAATAGGGTTATTATCATCATCTAAAACAGGTGTGATAACAGTTATATCGGGGAGATGAGAACCACCTGCCTTTGGATGATTCGATACTAACACATCACCTTTCACTAACTTTCCTTTCCAGATCTCCATTTGAGCCTTGACAGCAAACGACATAGCTCCCAAGTGAATAGGTACATGAGGTGCATTTGCAACCAAGTCACCATTTGCGTCAAATAAAGCACAGGAAAAGTCTAATCTTTCTTTGATGTTAGTTGAAATTGCAGTTTGCTTCAATGTACGTCCCATCTGCTCCGCAATGGACATAAAGCGATGGCCAAAAACAGATAACTGAATTGGATCTACTACTGAAGATGAAACATCTTGCTTTTTCTCAACCTCTACTTCAATAAGAACATGGTGAGACAAGACAAATGCTTTTGACTTTGGTTCAACAAGTATTGTCTGAGTATCATCGATAATGATCGCAGGACCCGAAATTACAGAACCAACTTTCAATTTGTGCAATTCAAATACTGACGAGTTTTTCCATCCAAAATCCTCAAAGAATATTTTCTTAGTCAGAGACGATTCTTCAAGGATTGAGAGAGACTTCATAGCTTTTAATTCCTCGAATGGGTTATACTCACGTTTTTCAGCACTCTCCACAATCAAAAGAACTTGAATGTCATCAACCATGATATCTCTGTTCAAAATAAACCCGAATTCCTCCCTATGTTTTTCAATGAACTTGGCATCGCAATTGTTTTCACCTTTATCCAGCTTCACTAAAATGTGAGTGTCAGAGCCTACATATCTCATATTCAAATAAACATCAAGTTTTGAGCTGAAATTGGTTAATCCTTGATCCTCGCGGTCTTGATAAGCCAATTTCGTGATATCACCGATCTTCTGGTCAAGGAACTTTAAGTTTCTTTCTTCATAAAGGATTGAAATTGGACCTTGCTTTTCGATAACAATATCCGCCAAGTATATACCATAGGCAGATAATAAAGATGAATATTTATGAATTGCAACATCGGATATGTTCAAATTTTTAGCCAATGAAACAGAAAACTGACCACCTGAACCACCAAAGCACGCCAAATTATGGTCTCCCGTATTAAATCCTTTTGCCTCGGTTAAATTTCTAATTGGTCTTGCCATTGATTCAACTGCAACTTTCAAAAACCCAGATGCAACCTCTTCAGGAGTGAACTTTAAGTTTTTTGACTTTTGATCTTCATTTATTACTTCTGTGAGTTGTTCGAATTTTCTTGCAGTAGTTTCGTAATCCAAAGATAAATCTTGATTTGGACCAAATATCTTTGGAAAGTATTCAGGGAGTAACCTACCTAAGAATAAGTTTGCATCTGTAACAGTGAGTGGTCCACCTTTGCGGTAACAAGCCGGTCCAGGGTCGGACCCAGCAGAATCTGGCCCAACTACAAACATACCATTTTTCCAGAACAACATGGAACCACCACCTGCTGCAACAGTGGAGATATCTAATTGTGGTGTTTGTAAGCTCACTTCACTTACAACCGTTTCAAATATATGTTCCAAACTTCCTGAGTATCTAGAAACATCTGTTGAGGTTCCACCAGCATCAAAACCAATAGTCGCTCTCTTACTTTCAGGATCAAAACAGGTAGCACCATATCCTACCATTCCACCTGCTGGTCCCGAGAGTATAGCTTTCAACCCCGTGAATTTATACCAAGGGCAAAGACCACCGTTCGACTGCATGAAGAGTAATTTGTTTCCAAATGCCTCGAGTCCTCCCTCGAAGCCTTCCCCGAACCCTTTGATATACTCATTAATTACTGGTGAAAGGTAAGCATCGGCAACTGTTGACGATGTACGATTGACCATCCCAATCATTGGCTGTTTTTCGTGAGAAACTGAGATTTGAAACCCTATTTTTTTCGCTATTTCAGCTATTCTGGACTCATGCTCAGGAAAGGCATATGAGTGCAACAAACATAATGCGATGGTATTTATCTTCCCTTCCTTGTAAATGCTCTCAAGTTGCTTTCTAATCTCATCATAATCAGGCTTTTTAATGATTCTTATGACATCTCCAGTAACACCTCTAGTCAACTCAGGATCACTGTCCACGTCGTAGGTGAGCTTGTCACCACCGCCTTCTGAGAAGCTTTCAATAGTAACCCTCTCGTCTATCTCAATAACCTCTTCGTAGAGATGTCCTAGCTTTTTAGCCGTCAAGTCGAAGATGTTCGGTCGAGTCTGATTTCCGATCGTGAGTACATCTTTAAATCCTTTAGTAGTTATCAAAAGCACCTTTGCACCCTTCCTTTCCAAAAGAGCATTAGTCGCAACCGTTGTACCCATTCTGATAGAATCAATTAAATCAAGCTTGAGCTTTTCACCCTTTGGGATGCGTCTCCTCTCTGCTCGCTCCAAAATACGTCTGATTCCTTCAGTTGGTGCATCTTTATAATTTTGGGGATCGACAGATAAGAGTTTAAAAATGTAGTCGTCTTGGCCTGGGATTTTTGCGATAATATCGCAAAAGGTTCCACCTCTATCAATAGCAATTTGTATGCCTTTAACCGTCATTTTTGGTGTATGAATTATGGTCTGTTCGTTATGATCTCTTTAAAGTAGGTAATTCGATAAGCTTTATACCAAAATCTTATCGGCAAAATCATCAAAATATTCCGATCAATTAGAGTCACGTGTGATTCTCGAGATTGGGCTCTATCTAACATGCTTTAGATGAATGTGGGTTACTATAGGGTTGGTATGTATATACGATATATATGACTAATGCAAGAGGAATAAGAGCGGTTATACATTCAATGCTTCTACTTCTTCTGTGAGTGATTCTAAATTATGCTCTGGTTGTCTTTTGCCTATGACGTTCCCAAGTTTGTCATATTCGTACTCGCTCTCGTTATCTATTTCATCATCAGATGAGTCCCCATCGCTAGAACAGTCATCGGAGGAGACGGAGTTCAATTCGTCAGTATTGTTCCTATTTACATTTCCTATCATCCATATATCACCTTCTGTGTTTTGCATTTTTCTCTCCTTTGCTTCCTTTTCAAGCTGGTCGAGCCATTCTTCTTGTGCTTCTTGCACAGATTGGGAATCTGTGCACTGTTGGTACTTTTGTATGAGTTCTTCGTTGATTTTCAAAAATGTCGGACCCCACGAGAAATTTTCGAGTAGCATCTCGGCCCATTCCAATCGTCCCACGATTGCAAAACATGCAGCCAATGCCTCTACGCAGTTCAACTTCCAGGGCCTACCATAATTCACTGGGTTTGCTGCAACTAGATATGGAAGAAGTCTCTCATGCTTTCCCCCTATCTTGTTGAACGGCACTTCCTCTAGTCTTGCCCATGAACATTCTACCACTGCACTACCGCATCCCTCCACTATTTCTCTATCATCTGGACACACTACTGAAGTACCGTTCGGGGAAACCACTATACCACTGAATTTTTGACCTATCCTTAGGTTCCTGATTAGCCCAAGCCTCTCTAGTTTCTTCCCACTGCACCTCTTAGGATCACAGTGGTCGAAATCCCACATAGCTAATTTGACTGGAAAATTTTGCTCTTTGGTTTGAGGACCTGCACCAGTCTCTTGTCTTCCCCTTCTGATATGATGTTGCTTTGATTTATGACCATTTGATGTTCGGCTCTTATTGGGCTTCTCGGTTGTTTTGTTTTTTCCCTTACTCATTTTCTGATGCTTAAGGCTTCGAGATGATAACTGATGAGAAGTGAAAATTCATTATGATGCTCTGTTGATTCTTACACAAAATCCCCCCAGGCCCATAATCTTCATACAACTAAACATATTCGCTTATATTCCTGTTTCCACTCCCTTATTCTCATTCATGTCTGTATAAACTACAGCGCCATTCTTGATTAATGCTATCTAACAATTTATTGCATGTCGATATTTTTAGTATACAAATTTTTTTAATTATATTAGCAGATCTTCAAAAGCATTGAACTTAGATGAAACATAAAGCGTTTAGACATTAAACCATAATACAACCCATAAATCAAACAGTGTAATTTATGTAAAGCGTGATTAGAAATCTTCATCAAAAGAGAAACCAGTATCGGCACCCTTGGATTCCTTGGACATAACACCAGCTTTTTGGTAGTCACTGACTCTCTTTTCGAAGAAGTTTGTCTTACCTGCCAATGAAATGTTTTCCATAAAATCGAATGGGTTGGTAACATTGTAAATCTTCTTGTTACCTAATGCAACTAACAATCTATCGGCGACAAACTCAACGTATTGGCACATTAACTTACAGTTCATACCCAACAATGAAATTGGCAAGGCATCGGTGAAGAATTCCTTCTCGATGGTAACAGCCTCTGTGATGATCTTCTCGACAATTTCAGGATCAGGTCTGTTTTCCAAGTGAGAGAACAACAAACAAGCAAAGTCTGTGTGCAAACCTTCATCTCTGCAAATCAACTCGTTGGAGAAGGTCAAACCTGGCATCATACCTCTCTTCTTCAACCAGAAGATAGATGCAAATGATCCACTAAAGAAGATACCTTCGACAGCTGCAAAAGCAACAAGTCTCTCTCCAAACAAAGCTTCGTCATCACTGATCCATCTCAAAGCCCAGTCAGCCTTCTTCTTGATACATGGAATGTTCTCGATAGCATTGAACAAGAAGTCTGCCTCCTTTGGATCCTTGATGTATGTATCGATCAACAAAGAATATGTCTCAGAGTGTATATTCTCCATCATAATTTGGAAACCGTAGAAACACTTGGCTTCTGGAATTTGGACTTCGGCGGAGAAATTCTCAACCAAGTTCTCGTTGACAATACCGTCGGAAGCAGCGAAGAAAGCCAAGATTCTGGAAATGAAGTATCTCTCATTCTCGTTCAACCTCTTACTCCAGTCATGAGTATCCTTACCCAAGTCGATCTCTTCGGCAGTCCAGAAAGATGCTTCAGCCTTCTTGTACATCTGCCAGATCTCGTTGTACTTGATAGGGAATAACACGAACCGGCGAGTGTTCTCCATTAACAATGGCTCTTGCTTTTCCATCTCCTTCAACTGGTGACGGTGGGCCTTGTGCTTGGCCAAGAACTCCTTATGCTCCTTCTCATCCTTTACGATAGTGTCTCCGTTGTCGCTAGCTGGTGTGATGTCCTTAAGTGTATTCTTATTGGCAACCAAGTTTTGCGAAGCATCCTTCTCCTCTGCCTCTGCTGCCAACTTGTCTGTGAGTGATTTTCCTGCCACGTTGGAAACATCCAAGTCAGAAATCCTTCCTGTTAATCCGTTGGTTGGGGTCTGTTGTACTGACATTATTACTAATATATCTAGTGATGTCTATATTAATGAACTATTGATTCGAGTTGTAATCGTTCTTAAGATCTTGTTATTTTGAATGATTCTACTCTAGTTATATATCAAATTTCTTGCTGTTGACTCCGTAGGCGGCTATCTTGTATGTTTGTAAGCGCTGTATCTTGTCGGTGCTACAGAAAAGTAAAAACGCGCTTTTAATGAATTGCTGAGTGAAAATTTTATTGCGAGTTTGCTATTACGTAACAAAGCTTATAATATGATATATGGATATGAGAGTAAATGTTGAACTCTGGAGAACAGAGTACTGCTATCGTGGTCTCTCTACGATGGATATAACTTGACTATGGACTGAGACAAGAAGTTTAGGATGCATTTCAGTGTAGTTCATAATTGATGAGTTTGTTTATAATTATCTTGATTAAGTAGAACGCGTTAAAGAGTGAATACTAAATTCATACGCATACGTGTAAGTATAAACATGAAATCGCCATAATTAACGTGTCGGCTAGCAAAACAAGAAGACGTGTGTCCTTTGTTTACGTCTTTTTTGGAGAAAGCAGCACGATGGGAAGACTGTTGTGGAGGGCGGAAGCCAGACCGAAGGTCGGTGGAAGTGAAACAAGCCAGTCATGACAAGACAGTGCTTGTAAAAAGAAATGCAACACCAACTTTGGGTGTGAAAAACGGGAGAACAAACGCCAAGGTTGCGTGGTGGTGTAGCAAGGCGAATTAGTGCCGTGACCAGCAGCCGGGTATACGTGAGAAGGAGAACGCATGTGTAGGGTGATGGGGTGACGAGCGGAGCGACGACGTAATCGTAGTTTACATGGACCGTATCCGGTGCTGGAGCAACGGAAGCCTTAGCAGAGCACTCGACTAGCCTGTAGAAAAGGCCTGGTCTAAAAATACTTGACTTCACCGAAGCAGTTGATTAATGTAGAGATATTCTATTACGGCATATAAGCGACAACAATGCAAGAACAGTCTATTGTGAAAAAATTCCAAACCGTCCATTAGCCTGAAAACGAGACGAAGACGTCGTCAATCCAGCCAATGGACCCTAGACCCTGTAAGGGAATGTAGCTATATATAATTTACTTCAATATTTGGGTTCTCGCCGGTAGACACTACTTTTCTGCTAAGCAAGCTTGCGTAGGGATGGGACTCGTCGCGGGGAGTCGGCAAATCGACAATTGGTTCCAATGGAGTCGAAACCAACTCGTTCAACTTCAAGTTGTTGAACGACTTCGTCATGCCAGGAGTGTAGTTGTCACCGAGATCAATAGGCTCGCCCAATGGTGTGTCACCAATATCATGTTCACCCGAAAGTGAACTAGAAGCATTATTGCTCGAGCTGTCGAAGCCGTGAGACAACGGTTCTGTGGGGCTTTGCATGCCGTTATCTGGGGTAGGAGTGTTAGAAGAGTACATAGCTTCGTAGCTATCTTCCAAATTGTGGTACAACCGTGCAATGTCACCACTACCAGCAAAACCAGACTTTTGCTTTTCTGCAATTGCAGACTTGAAAAGATTCATCCAGTTGCGCATTGTCCAGTCTTCGAATACCGAAGTCTCTATATTGGCATTCACGAGTGCTTCCGCGTCTGCTAAAGACAAGTACTCAAAGTGAGGCAATGATGGGAGTCCAAAAAGCAAAGATTTGATGCTTGACTTGTCACTATCCAACTTCTCGGGCCTGCCATAAAGTTTGAACGCATCAAGGCAGTAGATAAAATTTCTAAGCATTGTTTCAATCGGGGTAACACCAGGATGGGTGAGAGGCATCAAATACAAGTAGTTAGTATTCACATAGTTGTTCATATGTTTTTTGATGTAATTCATTTGCTTGGGTGATGCCGAATCGTTTTTCATAGAAGCTGAAGTTGCGTTATTGAAAAACGAACTGGTAGAATTTACAGATACACTTCTTGAATGAGGACTCGGCAATGCACCATGGAAAGACGTGAGAGATGAGTCGGAACCTGTTCTTGAATGAGACTTGAAAGATCTTGTTCTTTTAGGGGAAGCCGTTCCGTTGTCCGTGTGGTGGAAAAGATACTCATACTGTCTGTTAATAAAAATATCTCCATTCATTTTCATAATGGAATTGAAATCAATCATCGTCGAGCTTTCAGGATAGACATTGTAAATATTTGTCAATTTTGGTACGTAAAGAATAAGATTCTTCTTGTTCATTTTGTCATTGGTATAGATTTCAATTCGGCCAGTCTTTTTTGCGTCTGATGGGAAACATGCAACGTACACACGCAACCATTTGGAAGAAATTTGTGGTAACCTCAAATCACACCATTCATATTTGGGGAACCGTTTCTTGGGAGTCAAAAGAATATGAAGATCGGCCAACTTAGACCCCTTCAACGACAACATAACAGCTGTGTAGGCTTCATTCAATGATGTATATTCGAATTGAGCCAACGTCATAGCTGCTAGCCATTTCACGAGCTCCACATTCGAGTTAAACTTGATCATGATCGAGTGCTGTTCTTGGAAGTCATGGTAAATCTTGATCACATTATCCTCTCCTAGCTCAAAAGTAGAATCCACTAAATTGATATACTTGGGCTTGAGCTCGTCGTTGCCATCCACAGAATACTCTTCGGTGGAAGAACGCCAGATCGCAAGTTCGTTACCTGTAAGCTTTGCCTCCACCTCTATCCAAACCTTTTCGTTCCCCTGTCCAAGACGACCCGGAACCATAAACGTTCCAGTAGCGTATACCCTCAATTTCTGTGCTGTTATCAAACTCACCACGGGAGAAAGCTCCGGGGGCAAGTTGTCGTTTAAAAGCCGTTGCCGTAAGGAAACAGTCCTTCTATTGATAGAAGTGGTAGAAATATTCGCATTATCCTCGAGCGCACCAGAGTAGATCCTCAGGCGCCTCACCAATGACGACGGAGTCGTCCTCACTTTGTCTGAAAGTGTTCTCCGGTGCAACCGATTGAAGTCCCCACCATATTCGTTCCTTCCGAGCACTCCTCGATCGCTCGCTGTGAGCGAGGACGGCGACGCTTCGCTCAAACTGGATATCTCGGATGATGTTCTGCCTGATCTAGTGTTTATCTTGGGGAGTGGGAGACTATGGAAGCCCTTTGCTTTGTTTTCCGACCAATTGTTCTTCCCATCGATAGGTACCGCAGCCTCACTACTGCTCCCGCTGAATTGGTCACTTTTACTATCCAGATGTCTTTTTTTCGCTGATAGAAAAGAGAGTGGCATTCTTACACTATCAAAGTTACTTGAGACCTTACTTTCTATTTCTGAAACCAAAATATGCTCTATAAATCAAATTATTGGGAAAATTGGAACTTCGGTTGTGATAAAATTTAAAACTTTTTTTATCTACAGAGGTGGCGCATATCGGAATTTCAAAAAAATTGCTTTTCGAGCAACCGTTCCAAAACAAGCTGATATAACGGCTTTCAAGTGCCTAGAAATGTGGATGTAGACAGAGACGTTCGCCATGTCTGGGCATGCCGGATGTAGTCGTAAAGAGGAACTCTGTTTGAGTGTAGCCAGGTGAGGATGGGAGGGTGGTGAAGAAGACGGGCGAGCGTAGAGAATCCGGAACAATAGCGAGGGTTGAGGCAGGGGCGATGTTGTCCCCCCGGCAATGGACAAGATCGTTGACACTGGGTGGCAGCTGGAGTTTGCTTTCACCGAGGCAGTGATCTGGGTATGCGTAAGACTACTGCCCCATGGAGTCTTGGAAGCAGGGCTTCCAAGACATCTGCCAGCAACTGTCAATGGCCGTGGCTCATGTGACGGTGACCTCCATAGCAAGAGATGATAATCTGCCAAGGGACGAGCTGTCGCTCGTCCCTTGGCACCCCTACCACCGTAAACACACGGAAGTGTCCCCCGTCTAAGTTCCCTGGTATCCTGGTGTGCTCGAGTAATCCCGTTGCCTATTCAGTGTTTGCCTCAATCACACTGTAGCTGAATCACTCTGTAACAATAACACAGTCGCAAGGTACAGTTGAATTTCGCAGACTCCTCGCATAGAGTCTGTGTGGGAATGCTCCGAACAGGAAATCGGTCTTCCTACTTGCTTACAAATGAATCTGCATTACGCATTTCTTGTTGCGGAGCATCTTCTAAGCTTAGGTAAGGGCGGCCACGTACAGACTCAAGAAGGACTCGAGATGTGTGCGATGCGAGACGAGAGATGACATCACGTGATGCTTTTTTATCAATGAAAAGCCCTTAACGGGGAATAGTAATAACTTTATTATGTACAGAGTAAAAGTGTTGCAGCATCTACATACTCAACGACGTGGAGTGTTTTGTAAGACATCGGAATTGAACAATTCGGTTTCAAGGCTTACAAGGTGGCTTTGTAATTAGATGGCTTCATAATTAAGTGGCTTCATAATTAAGTGGCTTGATAATCAGGTGGCTTGAAGACCAGACGCAAGGTTGGTAGATTGTTCCCCATAAATCGCGTAGGCTCGCTGCGCGAGAGTGTGTCAGAAGTATTTGAGGCTCAAGGTAAGGTTTCAGGGCTTAGGCTGCTTGGTTGTTTTGAGTGGCTTTGGATCGGTCGTTCCTTGTGATATTCTGAAGGCGATTGCTTTGTAGGGTTGGTGTTACGCATAGAAACGTCTATTTGAGATGTCGTTTTTAGAGGGTGCAGAAGCACCCACCAACCTCCAGGAGCCTGAATTTCACTTCCTCGTAGAGTATCTCTTCAGCAAGTTGGATGGTGTGAGCAAAGAGACTTTGGGCAACTTTCGTAATGTGACAAACAAGAAGATTTATTTTATAGAGAGGTTCATCAAGAGTTTCCGTATACACATTGGGGACGATATGTACCCCAGTGCAAGGTTGATCATGCCCACCAAAGACGGCAGATCGTACGCTATTAAGGATGTCACGCTCGCAAGGCACATAGTCAAGATATTCAAGATACCTAAGGGGTCGGAGGACTACGATGTTCTTTACAATTGGAAAGGCGACTATCAGAATTTGAAATACCATGGGAAGAGTCGTAAGGTTCTTCGAAGTTTGCCATTGATAGCTAGCAGAATAATTTCGAACCGTCGACAACTAATGACAAGGGAACCATCGAGACCCATAAAGGTTTCGGAGCTCAATCAGTATCTCGACGACATGGCGGCCGATACCAGCTCTGCAAAACAGGGCGATATTTTGACCCATCTCTTGACCACCTTGCCGATCGAGGAGATCAGATGGTTTTTGAATATCGTTCTCAAGGTTTCTATTCTCAACAAGTTCGAGCTGATTTTCTTTCAGAAATGGCATCCTGACGGTGCAAAACTATACCAAATCTGCAACAGTTTATCGAAAACATTCCAATATTTGATCAGTCTCGATAAGCGTCTTACGGATGAGCAGCTAACTGTAAAGCCCATGTTGCCTTTTTTGCCGCAACTTTCTTACAAATTGACAACTGATTACGATGACCTATGTGCAAAGATGAAAACCAGGTACGAAATGGATGACAGTTTGACGAAAATATATGATGAATTGAGCCTTGATAATAAGTTTTATGTCGAAGAGAAAATGGACGGTGACCGGATGATTATGCATATGGAAAACAACAAGTTCAAGTTTTTCACTAGAAGATTGAAGGAGTACACGCTCTTATACGGAGAGAATTTGCACATAGGAGCTCTAACCAAATATCTTGGAGATGCATTTTTGTCCGGTGTTAAAAGTGTAATTCTTGATGGAGAAATGGTAGCATGGGACTTCAAAAGAAATGTAATACTTCCTTTTGGTACCCTCAAATCCTCCGCAATACAAGAAGCGGTTGCACAGTTCACAACCACCGACCAGTATCTCGAACAGTCTTCATACCCGTTTTTCCTAGCATTTGATATGCTTCATTTGAATGGCAAAAACCTCACAAATATGCCTCTTTTTTACAGAAAGCATCTTTTGAATCAGATTATCAAGCCTGTGCCACACAGATTGGAAGTCTTGCAGGTGAATCTTGCAACTACATCAGACGACATCAAGGACTGCATTCGCAAAATAGTTAGCGAAAGATGTGAAGGAATAATGATAAAGCATGTGCAACTGAAGTACACCATAAATAATAGAAGCTCAAACTGGATCAAGATCAAGCCTGAATATCTAGAACAGTTTGGAGAAAACTTAGATCTAGTTGTTATCGGCAAAGAGCCTGGAATCAAAAACTCATACATGGTGTCACTCCGAGACGATGATGTTTACAAAAGCTTTTGTATGGTTGCAAATGGGTTTTCTGAAAAAGATTATGACAAGATTGAACGTTTAACTTTCAATAAGTGGCATGACTTCAAAAAGATGGAACCACCTGCCATTTTGCAGTTTGGCTCTAAAAAGCCGAGACAGTGGATTCATCCAGATAATTCTGTTGTGTTGGAAATAAAGGCGAGATCTGTTGACACAAGTCTGGATAGTTCTTACGCAGTTGGCTCTTCTTTGCATAACTTATATTGTCGACGCATAAGGGAAGATAAGCTTCCCCGGGACTGTATTACTCTAAATGAGTACAAACTGTTGAAAGAACTGTATGCCAATGATTTGGACAAGTCTCAATCAATAAATAAAAGAAAAAGACTGATACAAAGTTCATTCACGGATTCCAGAAAAAAAATTGCCAAAACCCAAGCTGACTATTCGCTATTCAATGGTTTAAATTTTTTAATTTTGAGCGACAGAGTTAGCAAAAACTCCGAGAGAGTTTCCATCGACGAATTGAAGCTTATGGTTAAGAAGTATGGAGGCCGTCTCGTTCAGTCCCCTCGTAATAATGAAGAAGGGCAAACTGTGATAATCTCTGATCTTCTTCTCCCCAAATGTGAAATCTATTTGAAGAAAGGATTCGATTTGATTAGACCATTATGGATTTTCGAATGTATCCGGCGACAGGCCATTGTTCAAATTGAGCCTATCTTAATCTTCAAAACGAAAAACAAAAATTTCGTTAACAGCTCTAAAGTTGACCAATTCGGAGACAGTTGGATTGTGCACAGTAACCCAAAAACCAACGGTATTCGGGACCTTGTTATTCCTGATAAGCTACTACCAGAACAATTCACCCAAAGTAGAGAAGAATTCAATGAAGATTTGCAGAATCTCGGGATCGAAACTCCCTTGTTCATGCTATTCCACAAGTTAAATTTTTTTATAGTGTGCCCTTCTCATCAGGACCAGAAAAGAGCGTACTTGGAGGATAGAATACAAATCTATGGAGGTCAGATATGTCTCGAATATAAATTGGCAAGCTTCATAGTCGTACCTGAATTTTTGTCGGAGAATGAGTCTTTTAGGCCTTGGGTCTCGCAGTTCGTCAGCAAAATTGCTGCAGATTTGGCTAATAACTTACAATTCACCGATAAACCAAACAAAATCCCATACATTGTCAAAGAGCCGTTTATTGCATCTTCGATAGAGCATAGGTGTCTTCCGGATGCCCAAGACTTCAAGTATATATAGATTCTATTTAATATATTAGGCAAAAATCGAAGCTTATCAATTTTGTTATAAATTTCGCAACATTTCGGGAAATTCATTTATCTTGATTCGATGTCATTCTACAGAAACTGATTTTCCAACATCATCTTGATCGATTTCACGACATGTTGCGACACTGCTATATATGTTTCCTTTCTTATCCGATACTACAGATTCAGCGATAGAAAGACCTTGATAGCATCCCGAGCTACACTGGCTATTAGCATCCCAACTTTGTTGCCTAAAGATGCGTGTTCGAAGTGTAAAGTGATCCACCTGTCAAATTCAATATCAATATGAACATCAAGATAAACCGTAGAACCATGTATAGTTTCCCATCAACGCAGATATTAAAGTCATTGTTGTGCCATTGAGTTGGCTTTAATTCCATAAAGCTCGTTTGAAGATACTTAAAGCATGCTTTGAAGCAAATCTGTGTATTGTCGGATATCGATTTAGTGCTACTCGAGGACCATGTTTCTATGACCAGTCTGCACAACCGATTCGATGCCTTATGCACGTTTAGGCATTACACAGATATAGGAATTTCAGCAGCTCCGTTACAATCGGGATATAAATACAATAGGACGTCTTTGAATTTTGTCGAACTGAATTGACCTGAATTGAAAAACAGATCAATATATCTAAGTAACTAGAATAAATCAATATGGTGAACTACAAGCAATGGATGAAAGAAATTGACGATGATTTGAGAATCACTAAGTTGTCAATTCCAGGTACCCACAACTCTGCAGCTTGTCACACAGCATTGCCATCTGTCCAATGTCAAGGAGAATCCGTCACCGATCAATTGGAGCATGGTGTCAGATTTTTAGATATTAGAGTTGGTAAGTTGTTCTTGAAGGAGGGTGACGAAGCAAAAGATTTGCAAGTGATTCACGGAAAATTTCCCGTGAGAATCCCTTTCCCATTGAAATTGACATCTGTATTGGAGGAGGTTTACGATTTCTTGGACTCCAACAAATCCGAGACCGTCATTGTCTCCTTAAAACAAGAGGGCAGTGACGACTGGAACAACGACAAGGATGAGTTCGGAAATTTGATCTGGGACAAATATATCAAGGACGATAAGAATAAATGGTACTTGAAGACAAACCTTCCCAAGTTGAAGGATGCCAGAGGCAAGGCCATATTGTTCAGAAGATTTGGCGTCCAGAATGAGGACAGAAGAAAGGAGTTTGGATTTGATGCTGCTTCATGGAAGTACAACACCACCGATGACGACCGTGGCAGTCTCAGAGTCCAAGACTTCTGCGAGCTCAATGACGAGAAGGACGTCGAGAAGAAGCTCAAATACGTCAAGGACCTCGCACACAAAGCTAGAGACTACACCAAGGACCATGACGACAAGCTTTTCGTGAATTTCACTTCCGGTTCGAACTTCTTCAACACTGAGTGCTGGCCGCAAAAAGTCGCAGAGGCAATGTCCAAGGGTAAACTCCAGGATGCTTACGCCAAAGGTGTCGGTATAATTGTTTTGGACTACGTCGAGAGTAATGACTGGAAGCTTTCCAAGGATTTGGTAAATAAAAATTTCTAAAATAGCTCTATATAGTGTTTTTACCATTCAATTGTCATGAATACTAGATTTCGCCAATGCGCAAAAGTAGATTTCGAGATATCTTACTATACGAAGGGACTCAGAATGTTCCGGGGGTTTTTATTGCACACACGGCGAAGTGGGCTCCGAGGAATAACTCGAGCTAGTGCTTTAGATCAATTAGAAACGTCATGTATATTCATAAAAGGTCCTGGACAGCGAAGGTGGTCTCACCAGAAGAATAACGAAATTTCACTTCAGGACCTCAAGCTTCAAGAAATCATTAAAAGTGCAAATGTGGGGGCTCAGAAGAGGACAAAGGAATCCGTTCAAACAGACAATGACAATCCGAAGGTGGAATTGAATGAATTTGAGGACTCTAGTTCTCGTGGTGGAGCCGAAAGCTCAAGTAAATCACAACCAAGTTTCCACGGAAGAGATGAAAAATCTACTGAGAATAGCAAAAAGTCCAACGACATCTCAGTCAAGATAGCTTCCGGGATAGATAGTATACATAGGGAGATACAGAACTTGCCATCTCAGGTAGAGAAGAAACGAAGCGAGATCTCAGTTAAAACGGAGTCCTTTTTCGATTCTCTCCAAAAGACATTATTCAGAGCTACCCGTACACTCAACGATGTCACAGGATACTCGGCAATCGAAAAGTTGAAAGACTCTATCCAGAAGTTAGAAGACAGCTTACAAGAATCCAAAGAGAAGGTGAAGTCCTGTAAAATTGCATACAGTAAGGCAATAGAGGGAAGATCGGCATCACAGAAAGAAATCAATGAACTACTTACTAGAAAGCATAATTGGACAGCACAAGACGTAGAGAGATTCACAGAACTATACCGAAACGATCATATAAACGAACAGAACGAACACATGACCCAAGAACAGTTGGAACAAGCGGAAGCAGAAGTAGATGCCGTCCAATTGAAACTAACTCAGCTGATCTTGACTAGATACCACGAAGAACAGATCTGGTCTGATAAAATCAGAAGAGCCTCCACATGGGGTACCTGGATCTTAACCGGCATCAATATATTCATATTCATAATAGCCACCTTGGTTGTGGAGCCTTGGAAGCGTTCTAGGTTGGTGGACTCCTTCGAGAGAAAGCTACAGCTCGCTTTGGCCGAGCATGCTACAGAAAGGACTACACATGTGGGAACTGCAACCAATGCCATTGACAAGAATTTGCATAGCAATGAACAGACTATCAAAGACAATAACTCCCCCAATACCCTTGCAATGTCGAAGGGCGACACAGGTGCAGTGACCCCTGCAACATCCAATCTATTTGCATCCAATGCAGTTGCCGGACCTTGGTGGAGCAATATCAAGCAAAATATTGTTCATGCCTACGAGGTATTTTTTTCCAAAAATATAAGTAAGATAGAGGTGAAGCAACTGGATCTAGCCATAGCAGCGACAGCATTTTGTCTCCTTTCCAGTGGTATAACATCTATAGTTCTTCTGTACTGGTGGTGATCTTGTATTTATGAGTCGTGCGCGCGACAATTTAAATCTCTCCATAACTGTTGCCACTTAATAAATGTTTAGAACCGGTAAAAGCTCTTATTAATATATCTGGATAGCTTGTGACTAATTCTAAAAAGTATTCGTAGTGATAATATAAGGTTGGCTATAATATAGGTTTATTCAATAAGATGGAAGAGCTTGGGATTTATGATGGATTTGCAAACTTAGCCTTTAGTTCCTCAGCGGGTAAAATAAGCAAGGCCAATAGTGCGGGCGAGGAACAAGGAGACGTTTACTTGAAGTTGAAGAAATTGGAGAAAGAACTCTCTTTGTTGTTATTACAGGAGGATTACATCAAAGATGAGCAACGTCACTTGAAGCGTGAACTTGTTAGGGCACAAGAAGAAGTGAAGAGGATCAAATCCGTGCCTTTGGTTATCGGACAATTTTTGGAGCCCATTGACGAGAATACAGGCATTGTATCCTCCACCACTGGATCCAACTATGTGGTCAGAATCTTGTCGACTTTAGATCGAGAATTATTG
The DNA here is from genome assembly GCA_031081845.1 of Debaryomycetaceae sp. UCDFST 68-768.1. Lineage (NCBI taxonomy): Eukaryota > Fungi > Ascomycota > Pichiomycetes > Serinales > Debaryomycetaceae > Debaryomycetaceae sp. UCDFST 68-768.1. The sequence goes on along the minus strand of JARYTA010000002.1, from coordinate 1,291,515 downwards.
AAACCATCATCATCAGTTGCATTACATCGTCACTCTAACGCATTAGTTGATATTTTACCACCGGAGGCAGACTCGTCGATCTCTATAGTTGGAGATGATCAGAAGCCAGATGTGACCTACGCTGATGTAGGTGGATTGGACATGCAAAAGCAAGAGATCAGGGAGGCAGTCGAGCTTCCATTAATACAGGGTGATTTATACTCTCAGATAGGAATCGATCCTCCCAGAGGTGTGTTATTGTACGGTCCACCAGGGACCGGTAAGACTATGCTTGTTAAGGCCGTTGCAAACTCTTCTACTGCATCATTCATAAGAATCAACGGTTCTGAGTTCGTGCAAAAGTATCTAGGTGAAGGTCCAAGAATGGTTAGAGATGTTTTCCGATTAGCCAGGGAAAACTCTCCAGCTATTATATTCATAGATGAGATTGACGCCATTGCTACCAAGAGATTTGATGCTCAGACAGGTGCCGACAGAGAAGTTCAAAGAATTTTGTTGGAACTTTTGAATCAAATGGATGGTTTCGATCAATCTTCAACTGTGAAGGTTATAATGGCAACTAATAGAGCTGACACATTGGATCCAGCTTTGTTAAGACCAGGGAGATTGGATAGAAAGATAGAGTTTCCTTCATTGAAGGATCGTAGAGAGAGAAGATTAATTTTTTCAACTATCGCTTCGAAGATGGCTTTGGCACCAGAGGCAGATCTCGATTCACTTATCATGAGAAACGATCCATTATCAGGTGCTGTTATAGCCGCAATCATGCAGGAGGCTGGATTGAGAGCAGTCAGAAAGAATAGATACATGATTTTACAGAGTGACATGGAGGAGGCATACACTTCGCAGGTCAAGACCGGAAGTGAGCATGATAAATTTGACTTTTACAAGTGATAAAAATGAGATCTCACCGAACCTATTGAAGATATATAGTCTCATGTATAATAAAAGTTCTATGAAGTAGTCTATATAATTTCAAAGATGCCTAAACCTGGTGTAAAGCCATTTTCGAATGTGACGTCTAAATGATCCAAATCCAAGTGGGTCAGACAATTCCATGCTGGCTCGAAGATACCCAAGTCCTTCAATTCGGAGTTGAATGATGCAGTTGGTGTAATTAAGTAAACCTTCGAGTTTTCTACTTTGGTTCTTCGAATAGAATTGATGACCGACATCAAAGAACTCACATCCGTTCCCATAGCGTCGATTAAATGGTGTTTGTACGAGTGACTGAGAGATATCCTTGTTGTTGGAGAGTCATCAAGTTTTTTAACTTCTAACGAGGTTGATTCCAAGAAGCACGTAGGGGGAGAATAGGTCCTCCACCATATCTGAGTAGTTTCTTCTGATGTCGCCAAGTTCGTTTTCAAATGTTCAAGTCCTCCAATTATTCCGCCTTGGTGATAAATACCCATTAAAATGGCCATGAGTATGTTAAAAATATACCATAGGTAAAATAATATTTGTATTAGCCTTGGCGATTTTTTAGCACCTTTACTGGCGTCTGTATTATTTGAAAGACTCTCTAAATCAAAACAGCAGCAAAACAAAGGCAAAACAGGAATCAAAAATCTTAATTCTTGGTGGGGAATGAAAGACAAAATGGCAATAGCACCTATGCCACTCAAAAAAGGAGTCGTCTTGTAGTATTTATTTTTGCCTTTACCAATTAAAAATATGATGCCGGGACCAAGAAGCTGTGGAATATTGGCTAACACATGAAAGTAAAACGGGTGTATACCATGCTGAGACAAGTTTTCGTATTTCGAGTTGTAAAGTAAGTTGTTCATAGGTGTGATAACATAGCTATCGATATTGAAAGGATTTTTTATGATGCCAGATAGATCGCCTCTATATCCAATGGTATCTATGACAATAAGAAGTACTGAAGCAACACAGAACCCAGCTAAACAGTTTAATGATTGAAGTTTATTCTTCCAGGCATATTGGAGAAGGAATTTCGACGGCAACAAAATGAAAGCAGGAAAAGTGATACGATTGAAAGAACCAACTGCAACCAATACACCCAAGAAAAAAAGAACTTGTGTCTTTATATGTTTTTTAGATTCTTCTTCGTTCATCTCATTAATATATCTTAAGTCGTCAATTATCACCAACGCAACCAAAACGATTAAAGTTTCGATGCTATTCGAAAAACAGTGTGATTGATAAACCAAAGTGATGTAAGAGGTCAGTGTGAAGAACACAGCCTTTATTCTTTCGGGTTTCGTAGGAAGTAATTTGTAAATGCAAGTATCTGTGATGATCCAACCGATGATGACTAGCTGCAATCTGGCCAAATACCATATTTGGAGTATACTCAAATTCAAATTGAAATACTTAACCATGGAGAACAAGGGGCCATAGAATAAGTACAAAATCCCCAAGCTTCGAGCGGGGCTATCATCCTTGAATTCCCATGGTATTGTTGTATCATAATTGAAGAATTGATTTGCCAATACCTCCATGCTTTGAAAATGTTCATCTGGATGTATATAAGAGTCAGACAATGCAAATAAGAACCGAAGTCCTATAGTGAGCAAGTAGATGAACCTCCAATTGGCGTTCACTTTTATACCCATTTCGATATTACAATTTTAAAGTTATAGAAGAAGAATTTTGATATTGGAGAAGTCTCGATGATCCAAATCAATGCGATCTTCATATTTTATCTTCCTTACAAACTAAATACTTATTTTCGTATGTGAATGCATTTAATTGGATGCTGTATAATAAGAAGAAGCTATTTAATCGGCTTCGATGTCACTATATATGTCTCCCGATTGAGACTCAAGAACATCCAGGTTCGCGTTTTCACTTCCCAGTTCGTCGTCGGATACTTCGCTATTCTCTGCCTGATCTTCACCATTTGAAAGCTCTATGTCACTTTCAACATAGTCATCTCTGTCACCGTTCATCATCTCACCATCTCCATTTTCTAAGAAAATAGCATCATCTAGTTCTTCAACATATTCTATGTCACTGTCGATTTCCTCTTTATGCTGGGCGTAGCCATTTCTCATGATTTCTTTCTTGAGTCTGTTTTGATCGTGGAGCATCTGAAGACGGCCTTGAAGCTCCAAGAGTCTTGGGAGAGTGTCCGCTTTTTTGGTCAAGATGGAGTGAAGACTTGCCAATTTAACATTCAAATTCGGCAAAGAAGCCAAAACACTTCCATGTATGATGATGATCCATTTTAACCAATAATTCAATTGATCGAATTTATTCGTCTGACGCTGTATCCTCTCAGAAAGCCTGTCAAGTAATGTGACTGCAAATGCAGCATCTAACTTAAGAATGGTATTTTGTATAACTTCTGGCTCTTTGTTACTGATGACAGACTCGAGCAACGAGTGGTCATTATTTTTCAAAGCCTGAGTTAAAACGACGGACAAAGTAGCAGTTGATTTTTTAGCCAAGGATGTTTTACTGCTTTTGGTGGTTGTTGATTTTTCTTCGGTGGAAAATTTTTCTAACTTTTCAGCGAGTGTCTCATCTTCCACCTCTTCTATCAAATCTCTGAAATTGTTACCATCACCCACAATTGCATTTCCTTCATTGTAATGCTTGACCGCAGCCACATCATGTCCATTAGAACTGTGTTGAGTTCCTTTTATATTCGGTCTAGATTTTTCAAACAACTTATCGCCTATAATAAATGGCTTTCCTGACTCATCTATCCACCTCGCGGAGTCAAAGACTGGTAGGTTTGCATTTTCGAGCCACGAAAAAACTATGGATACTCCAGTGATTAGTGCTGCATGAACAACCATATTATGATCAACAGGGTTTGTAATTTCCAGCTTTGGCCTGGACAATCTTATCAAGCCATCATGAAACTTAGTTTGAACATTAGCAAGTTGTTTTCTTCTTTTCTTGGAAATACTTTTGCTTGAGTTTAACTGTTGTGTATCCGTTGAGAAAATATCATTAAACAATTCTAGGCTTCCATTTTCATCGATCACAGCCAAAATTGCTGTATTATTGGACTGACCGAATGCAATATCATTTACTGAAGACAGTGAGCTGAAAACAGCTGTGTTGCTATTTTTCTTAATGGAGTATAGATTCACAAATCTGTCACCTTTAGAACAAGTTAAAAATAAGTCATCATCACCCGGAACAGTGATGACTCGGGTGACTTGTTGAATGTGGCCAGGAAAGATTTTAACTATCTGCTTATCGGATATGCTGACTAGATATATCGACTGAGTTCCCACCAACAAGTGCGGTTTTCCTTCGAAGTTGACTGTAGTTACCTGTGAAATACTTTCTGAAATATCTAATAATGAATTAAGTGAAAAATGCAGTAATAATCTGAAGGAATTCAAGTCCCATTCATAAATGTAGCCTCCAATATCACAAGACCATGCTGTGTTTGTCACATCGGAGTAATGAAAATCAGTTATTTCTGTGTTATAAGGTGTTTCAAGAGTTGCGATTATATCATTCATCACCGTCGAATATATCAATGTCGAACCATTTGTTAAGCATAATGCAATAAGCATGTTACCTCCAAAACTTATCCAAGATAAGTTCCGCAAACGTGCTGACTTCTCTAACATAAAAGAATTCAGGGAAACATTGTCTGTTGGGTTTACTGGTTGAACCAATATCTTGTGACTATCAAGTTCTACTAAACCACTGGCTAAATATAGCCCACTAGGATCAAATCTAGAGCAAATTATTGAACTTTGAGGCTCCATCGGATCTAATTACTTGCTGACCTCACTTCCAGCTCAAGATTATTTCTTGAAAACTCGATATTGACTTCTTTAAATCACTAAGGTAGTGAAACGTACTTGATGAGATGAGGTTGATATTGAAAAATTTGAATATATTACTATATGCACACCACGAGAACATCGATCCAAGGTTCGGCTCGAGAAGACAGGGACCAAAGCTTGATACGAAGAGGTATCGAGTGTGTGCATATCCGGAATGACAGTGGACTACGCCATGACACCAGATGCGAGGTGAGGGTGCAAAAGTACTTTTCAAATTTGCTCCATGTTACCTTAGCCTTTTCGAGAGAGTGCTAGAGATGAATGAAACGTTGTAGTAAGGTCTATTGACGTATATCCTACAAATTGTCGTGATTATTCCTTTAAATCATAGCGGATTCACCAACGTGATCAAATGTAGTATAGAGATATACATTGCTGGATGCAGATGTAGAATGAACCCGTGAATTATGCTTTTCAAAAGAGAATAGCAGAAAACGAGGGCTGCAGCTAAGCTTACCGACAGAAACCAAACATCCGGCTCGTAGTGTTGAGTCATATGTTAATGTCACGTTCCAAAGGATCTATATTTCTGAGGAAATGTCAATGATATTTCATTTTTGTAGATTCGTTTGAGTGAGATGAGATCTCATCGCAATATCGAAATTCAAATATTCACGTAAATATCTTGGTCAATCGTATTCCCTTTTGATAAGAAAAACGAAATTACAGAGATGAGTACTGACGAAGACAATAAAGATGAGTTGGTGATACCGATTACTACAGTTGCAAGGATATTCAAGGAAATCTCTTTTCACAAGGACAATACCAGGATAACTCAAAACGCGTTACAATTATCAACAGAATATATCAAATTATTCATTCGTGAAGCGATTTTGAGATCAAACGAAGAGAGGATTGCCGAGAGAGACAACCAACAGGGAATTGATGGCATTGATAATGTTAACAATAAGGTAATTGACGAAACTTTTGATGAGAGCAACGAAGTGGATGACGACGGCGAATTATTGGAGCCTAGAACACAAACAAACACAGCATTCAATTCAAATGTGGAGATTGGCACTGACACACTTGATTCCAGGCATCTCGAGACGATAGCTGGTGTTCTACTATTGGACTTTTAACGAAACTTAAGGAAATGTTATATTATTGGTGTATTGAATATACTATGCAAGCTTGAAGTGTCCTATATCTAAAACGTACCAGCATCCGGCTTTGAGACGCAGTTTGGAAAAACCCATCGCAGCTATAGAATCCGGAAGCTCTGTGTCTAGAGTTATGTATATGGGGACTTTCAAAGAAAGTTCTTCAGTCTTTTGGTTGTTCGATTTCTCCTGAGGGTTTTCCCACGTAATCAACATAGGAATCAGATACCAAGATGGCCCACTGTCTACGGGGAAATTTGTTTCAAACAGATGCAGCCCCCTGTTTTGCAAATTCTCTCCCATACGCATCATTATTTCTGCTCTGGTTGTGGCCGTATTTCTGGTCAAAAAATCAGTGGGTATTTGTTTTATCAAGTCTTTTGTGAGGCTCTTCCCACTAATAGTAAATTCAGATACTGGCAAATGTACCAGGACTTTCCTCTCCGGATTGGAAATGTATATAGGGGGTACTTCTCGGAGTGTCGATAGGTTAATTTTTACTTCTTTTTCTAATGGGTTCATGAAATCTAATATGCAATTATACTCCAAAGTGTCTTTCAACACCTTTTGAGACGACTTGTGGAATACTTTTATACTCGGAAGTATGTCAATAGCGTTCCATTTGATATTGAATTTGAAAGAATCAACACTTGGGTGTTGTAGGACATTGTTGCACAACCAACATTTGTAGCATTTTTTGGCACCCAACAACCGCGGTATCGGGAACTGAGCAGTAAACATATCACTGCTTACGCTGCTTGTCTCGAGTCTGTTACTCAAGGAAGGGAATTGTCCCATTGAGGAAATACCAGCGCGTGAGCGGGCTCTCGACATATCTTCTTCTTCAGATAATTCTAATGCTCCAAGTGATTCTAGTTTTTGTTTGATAGAAATCGACTGGCTGTATTTGCCCAAATTGCCCAAATTAAGATTCTTCATACGTTGGATTGCCTCTCTGTCTTTTTCGTTGTCCGGTGCTTCTAAATCTAGCTTTTGTTTGTTTTGCATGCTTTGAGTATATCGATCAAAAAGTCGATGATGCTCGTCTTTATCCTTCATTTCATTATTTATTATACTGATCAAAGATCGTGGTTGAAAAACAGGCAGAGTTCTGTAGCTGTAACTGCAGTGTGTGCATTTGAATCTGAATACTTTTCCTTCCTTGCCATTGGAAGAGACATTCGATATACTGATTCCTAGGTCAGATGAGCAAACCGGACAAACAAAGCAATTTTTGCTGCAATATGTATCACTAGCAGAATGATTGCGCAAACACTTCGTACAGTGCTTTGCCTCAATGTTTAGGATACTGCAATCCTTGCACCGGTGATTTTGGCATGAAGGACAAAAGAACAAAGTCGATAGATGATGAGCATTATCTTGGTAAGTGAAATCGACCGAAGATTTTTGACAGGGACATATGATCACCGACTCATTGTATATTCGAGACATCTACTAATCAATCTTCAAGTTTGGGTCTTTACTAGCTCTCATAACCCTGGTGAAAGAAATTGTAGGTTTGAGCTCTATAAATGATAACATCTTGGAAGTCGATTTAGTGTTACATTAATTTTCTGTCTCGATTCCCAGACTGTTATCAGCTTCCTTTCATTAAAGTTTCTCAGACAACGGCCCAGAGGACTGAGATCTATATAGCTACCACTCTACAGTATTGATATATAATGTGATTATTATTCATTAAAACCGCTGGTCGAGAAACCTATGTTATGCCTATTATATCTCGAAGGATTACATAAAATCATCATCCCCAAAATCATCGAACTTAGAATCATCCATGTCGTCGTAAATATCTTTCTTGAACGAGCTGTTGACATTCGTTTTCATAGTAGGCTTGGCCTTCTTCTTTCCAGCACCTCCAGTTGCAGTTCCACCAGCCTTCAGCAATCTAGCTTGTCTCTCTTGTCTCTCTTTTTCCTTCAAAATGGTGTTCAAAGTAGAAATCACTTTCCTAACATTTTCAATAGATAAAGGTTGCGTCAAGTCTCTGATCAAGTCAATGGCTAAACCAGAAGAATAGTTGAGCAACGAGTCTTTTGACAAATTGGTCAAAGCCGGAGCCAAGCTCTTTCTCAACTTTTCGAAATCGGCCTTGGAGCTTGGCTGGAACAAAGGATGAGATTCGATCGGGGTGTCCTTGGTCAACAAAGGTGCCGAGTCTGCCTCGGAAGCCTTAGCCTGTCTCTGAGCCCTCTCTCTTGGGTGCTCGTTGATGTCTTCAGCAACTCCCAATCCCCCAAACAAGTCAGCGGCGTTATTCAAGTCCGATTCTAATTCAGCCTTTCTTAACAATTCTCTCCTTGTTTTCTCATCCACCTTGTCAATGTCCAACACTGCACGAGAACCGGTCCCTTTCTTATCCGTCTTCTTCGGCTTGGCTTTGGAGGTAGCATTTGAGCTCACCTTCGCAGTTTTCTTCTCTGCTCCTTTACTTGGCTCTTCCTCTTCTGCGTCCCAAGAGTCCAATAAAGGCTCATCGTTGGCTTCTTCCTCCCATGAAGTTGGGGCTTTATTGCTTACTGGAATGTCAAAATCCTCGTCGTCCCAAGACATTGCTTTTAGCTTCTATTTCACTCTATTCAAGACTCAAATACTATATAATTAAACTCGAAGTAGAATTTTTCTGGATGTGAGAATTTTCTTTCGATTCTATGAGAGTCCAACTGAATCACTATTGACAAGCCGAAATTCGGATTTTGATAAGCTCAGTACTACTACTATATTGTAGTGACTTCTGATGAGCTGTAGTAGCCTTTCCTCTATCCGTGATGGCTCAAACGTATCTATCACCGTCTTCTTACTGGCCTTAGAGAGCTTACATAATAGGTTAGCACCCATAGATCGAGCAGACTAGAAGATTTTATAGCATTATCAAAGTACAGAAAAAACCAAGACTGTAGGTCGAAAGCTGATTGAGATCCACTAGTGAGAATGGCGGACACACATACTCATGAAGGATCCAAGGAGGGGATTACAGAATGGATACTGAAAAACTCGATAGTAGTGCACCCAAAGGTTGCATTTGGGGCCAGTGCATTAGGAGGATTGGGAGTTTTCATCGACCACGACGGGTCTATAGAGGCTGATGTGGAGCTTCTACGTATTCCTCGCAAGTGTGGATTTGACTATGAGAGACTTTTGGACATTTTGGACGAAGTGAAGAGGTCAGAGGAGGATATGCAACCTGGTATCAAAGAATCTACTGCGATCGTGCAAATATTAGAGCTTGCGGAGCCTTCTACAGAGACAGAGATCGTCACATGCTACATGTGGGGTTTTGAGTTATGCCGTCGTAATCGAGAAGCTGGAAGGATCAAGAAATCGGTGTTGAGCTCGTACGACTGGTATATGGACATCTTGATTAATACAGATACGCTTCCTTTTCCACCGGACAATTTGGACTCAAACGATCAATTCCTCCGGAAATTAAAAGAAAGAGCCAAGAAGGTCAAGGAGATATATGACCTATTGTGCAGCCTGTTTCTGGAAGAATATAAGTTTGCTGAAATGGTGCCTTTTCTGGATTTCTATCAATTACACCAGGCTGTCAAGTCTCGAGTACTAGAAATACCCCAGATCGATGAAGGACTGGACGACTTCTACGTTAACCATACACTCGTTCCATTGCTCGACTTTGCAAACCATACCCACGAGCCCACGGCGTATTTTGATGTCGACAAAGAATCAAATTGCATACTTTTGAAGTCCCTGGGCCAAATTGATAAGGGCCATCACGAAGTGACTATATGCTACTCTCCTACGGAAAGCATTCAAGAATTCGTTTCCACATATGGATTTATCCCCCAACTGCACGATGATTTCCAACTTTTCGAATTACCACTTGATTTTGCAAGCTTCCCGAACCCCACAATACCTCATATTGACTTGGTCTGTAAATGGCTCCGAATCAATCCTCGTGTTCAATTTGTGTTTAATTCAACTACGACCTACTTGAACTTTTTTAACAGTAACCTCCCCCTTCTATTCATCGAGGGATTGCTGTATAACGAGAATTGGAGGGATAATGCGTTCAAGAGCTTCAAATCTTATAATATGATAGACATTGATCACAGCAATGGAAACACAATAATGGGTTTCCTTGAATATCAGGAAAAAAACTGTGATATAGTAAATGGCGTGGAGCCAATAGGAGTTTTAGTCAATGGCAACGAAGTAACTATGGAGGAGTTACAGGACGCCACCGAGAGTGATGAGAAAAATTCATTTGAGAGTCTAATTGAACGAGCATCCATCTTTGTCGCAGAATACCTGCATTATTGTCTTGATGTAATAGAGCGTTCTCTTTTGTCGGCTGACTCAAACGATAAAAAGTTTTATGGCGTGTTGCATCAATACCACACTCTTGAAGCGGCCTTATTGAAAACCATTGACCAGAAAATATCCGACCCTACTCTGTTGCCCCTCCCACTAGAGTTGGCAAAAGACGAGTGGGAAACACAATATAGATCTGCACCGTCACAAATCCCAGTCGAGGCTCTTTTGAACCAATTTGAACAAGATGATGATTGAACTCGTGTGAACTATCATCATCATAATATATACAAATTCTGGACTTCACGAGACTTCAAATATATAGACTGTCAATGGAAGAAATAGTGGCTTTCAATCAAATACCGTTGTACCCTTTGATACGGTAGTGCTCATATTCTATAGAATGTGGTTCATGTAGAATAATCAAGCCAATAACTCAAGCTTACTAAGCCGTCCTTCGGACGCCAAACTATTGAACTTATCAAAGACCTGCAAAAGAATTCAGGCAGGAGTGTCACGCCAGTAAGCCAAAATTCGTGGACCTCAATGTTTGCCTAGGAATACATAGCCCAAAATGACAAACATTGCTGTGTTGCAACTTGGTTTTGCAACATGTTTTTTTCAGTCAAATCGCTATGTAGTTCTGCAGGATATAGATCTCTATAGCACAGTCTGACACTACGTATGATTGCCATATAACACAGTCCAAGCTTGTTGTTCTCTGTACAAACGACACCGGTGCGCAATCCATGGCTGCGAATTCCCTTAATAATTCGAACAACCTCAATTCACACTAAGAACACAAAATAAATTGCCTGTGTATCATACATTAGCAAAGGTTACTCAGAAAGGTGCAAATTCCCCAAAACGTCCCATACGACCTACGAAGACTGAGAGTGGTGCTTGAAACGTATTTCAAAGCAAACGCATTCCAAGCAAATTATTGCGAAATCATTACTGCGGACTTTCGCTCGAGGAAATCGAAACCGATGTTCCATTTCAAAAATCTACATCGCCCGTAGCTAGCAATTGAAAACGGTTAAGATATTAACACCATCTGAATCTGCTTTGTGAACCGTAGTCATGTTGCTCCAATATCTTATTTCCACCCATCACTCTTCCATAAGTGTCGATAAACGTCTACGAGCTCGATGACAGCTTCATGCAGTGCACGCACGTCTTTGGTTCGCCGACCATAGTTTTTGTGGAAGGGAAGAAATGTGAACGCACTTTTTTCCTGTCTAAGATCACGACAAACGAATAACACAGTGAGATGAGATGCTAGACAGGTTATAAGCGATCTTTTCATAGAAACCAAACGCGGCTGTATACTTAGTAAACCATGCTTACATATTCTTTGGCAAACAAGCAACCAAAATCTTCATGACGTCCTTCTGTCTTGGGTGCTAAAATATTAGTAACCGGTTCGTCACACTCATGCGATATTTTGTAATCCGACCAATCTAGAATATTATCGAGGTTAGGTATATAAAAGAGACTAAGGAAGTCTTCGAAAATTATTCCACTCAATTCATTTAGTTAGTTTAGAATCATAGATTAATACATTACAATGGTGAAAGAAATTGGAAGTCCAGAAGAATTTGACGAAGTTTTGACACATACCGGGTTGGTCGTGGTCGATTTCCACGCTACATGGTGTGGACCATGTAAAATGATCGCACCGTTCTTGAACAAGCTCGAGGGCGAGTACCCAAGTGCCAAATTTGTCAAAATCGACGTTGACGAAGTTGGAGCCTTAGCAACAAAGTACGACATTGCAAGTATGCCTACTGTTTTGTTCATAAAGAACGGTAAGGAGATCAATAGGATTATTGGTGCTAACCCTTCGGCTTTGAAGTCTTACGTCGCTGAAAACGCTTAAATGACTGAGAGTTGAGTATGTAAGTTTATATTGTTAATGTCAGTTACATTTTTCCAAGTAGTGAGTGAGCAGGACCGTTGAGGGTTTGAGGCTCACTCCGATTTACATGTAGTTGCGAGGACCCTCGACTGGATTCCTTTTTGGCTCTTCCTTACGATTGTCAGCCTTGCGAGCAAGGCACCTCGGTAGCTCGAATCTCAGGTTAGCACCAATACAGCCGAGGGAAATGAGGTACGCATGAGCTGCTTGAGTATCCGGAGATACACAAGTATAACAGCTCAGAAGGGAATTCGAAAATAGGTGCAAGAAATAGTAGTACTCGAGAGTTTTAAGATTGCGGCACGAAGGATCGAATATTACTAACGCACCCGCTTTTATTTTTATGTCACGGGAAGAGGAAAGTGCCATGATTATAGAAACCAAACCTCTAGTTGTGATATTTCACGTCTTGCAATTCGTGCTGATGGATTTTGGGTTGTACTACGTCTACGTTTGAACGTTCGATGGTACTTTCATTATTTTTCTAAACGAGTGAAAAAATGCACCCCTACAATATAGACTATTCGTAACATTTGATATAGGGGTGATAAAGTGTGTAGAGACGTTAGTCTTGTAAATATGGCCCAATCGCATATGTAACTGTAATCGGAAATGCCTGGTGAGATAAGAATCTTCATACAATGAGATGTTGAACAGATAAGTTATTTTAGATTCAACACATAAGAATCCAAAATAAACTTTCACAACGCGACAGAGCGATCTTCCGTGAACCACTCGTAGACTATTTTACACACAATGGTATCAAGCAAATGCAGTTGAAAAGTAACGATGAGACTCAAGCGTCATCGAAGCCTTGCTTACAGATTTGTTTGTCGTTGACACAGCAACTGATATGTGGTACAATTCGCTATACAAGGTTTTTGATTTGCGAAAGGTGTCGATTATATTGAGTATGTATGTGAACTAACATTAGTTAGATAAAAAATTGTGTATTATGTTTGAATCGGCGAGTTTTGAGGAGATGCCCTCATTTCTATCGTTCAAATACTTCAAGATAATGTCGTAAATCAAGTAGTACTGCCTCAAGTTTTGCACCATCGAGATTCTTTGTTTCCTAAAGTTCTCCACAATTGAGAACACAGGATCGTAACAAAACTCTTTATCCCCTTGCATCATGAGAATATTGACTATGGTATCCGCTGAACATAACACACCTGTTCTTCCACATCCAGCCGAGCAGTGAATAAGTGATGGAAAATTAGAGCCATCCACATTCAAAGACTTAATGAGATAATTCTTTAGTAAAATGATATCTATAAGATCTTCAATGTCTTGGACTGAGCCCATATCAGGCCAAGAGAGTAAATGTACTTGGACGACTTTGTGAAAATGAGTGTCATTCATCGCTACGTTGAATGTACGGATAATTATTGATTTATTGTACCTGCTCTCTTCCGAAAGCTCCACCCGTATCGTGTCTTTATTTGCAACGTAACTTCCCGAAATCCAAAAGGGTGAACACTTCATAACACCATTTTCCGTCTCACTTGTCAAAGAAATAATCATTCCCGTTTTATGTCTCAATATACATTTCCAAAAGTCTCCTATTGTTGTGTCTAGAGGTCCTTGGGTTGCAATATACTTCAAATGGGGTTCCAATTCACCAGCACGATCTGTCAACTCATTTAATTCTGAGATTGGATACAAATATGATGCATTTATGTAGTCATCAGGTTCTTCATAGGGAGAATGAACTAACTTCACCCGCGAATGTTCGTATACAAGTATATCCTTGTACCGATTTTTATGCCCATACTCAATACCCCCACTTATTTTGGGAGCACCTTCAATATTGGCCTTCAATGATAATGCCCCGAGTAGTCTTTTCTGTTCGAGTCTTTCCAATTTCAAAAATTCATGGTTGAGCTTTTGTTCGTCCATCAAACTGCCCTTTAGCCAACTTGGTACCCAAGAATGTCTGAAATCATTCTTCAAGTCGATTGTACTTCTCGAAAATTCGGTACTCGTTAAGAGTTCTTCATTATGTCGTATCTTGAAAAGAGCTTCAGATCCAGAAGGTAGCTTGAAATTAGACAAGCTTGGTAGGTCCCGATCTGTTACACGGTCACTATTTCTTGCATATGAAGGTATTTCAGTCACGGAGCTTGATCTCAATTTCAAATTCTCTTCCATCACTGGTGACAAGTGCTCGTTGAGATTTGCATGTAATTCAGCAATATTGATTTTTTCAGACTTGCCACTTTCTATGAGATGAGGAAATCGTGCTTCGAATTCTTGAAAGTTAGAGTCAAGCAAAAATATAGGTGCTGTTTTATCCCAAATCGGTCCATTTAAAAACTTTTTGCAGAAATGAAATAAATTGGATGAGTTATTATGGTTGTCGTAAAGCAATACAGCAGGCAAACCAAACTTCCCGCCTGGTATAGTGCTTTTCCTCTCTGTCCCGTTAGCTTTATTGAGTTCGTGCGTTTTAACGTAGTTATTGAATAGGAGTTTCTCGTATAACGGTAATGATTTAATGCATCTGATGAGGTTGAAATTGGACCTCTTGAGAAGAGTCAGTGGGAGACACACGTTGATGGAATCTTTGATGTGAGACTTCACATAATCAGTGAAAGGGCGAACATCAATAATCAACATGTTCGGAAGTTTGTCATGGTATTCCGTTTTCATGATGTACGACTCGGCCTGCTCGAGACTTATGTATCTGATTTGCGAGGAAAGACCTTCAATGGTGTCTTTGTAATTCGGTTCTTGTTTTATTTTGCTGAAATACATAGGTCTCAGCATGTCTTGCGGTATGTTCCCATACGGGATTATCTGATCTAGACCTAAGTCCGTTCGGTGTTTCCTAAGAACTGGTGCCTTGAATGCAATATCCTCCCGATCGTATCGGTTTTCCAACTCGTACGAGTGGGGCTCCATTGATGTGTTTGCCGTAGAGATGCGATCGAAGTCAAATGAAGGCTCGATGGCAGACGATGCCTTGTGCTCCTCCGCCTCAGAAAACACGTACAACGAAGACTCGTTTACTCCCTTGAGTGACTGGTTATGGGTGTGTGACTGCCCGCTGAGGCTCAACCTCAACTTGTTCTTGTTTCGCAAACTGTCACTGCTGCTGCCTGTACTGCCTCCATCATCCACCAACGTGTCCGTCGAAACTAGAGAGTGTGTTCTGCTTGCCTTCCGCACCCCCGTCGAACCGCTATCATGACATGTCAAATCTGACGTGTTTGACGTGAGCGAACTGATCGCCTCATGAAAGCCCTTATGGCTTCTGGGGCCACCTTCCACAACACCGCCGTGGTTGAAATAGTTTGGCTGTTCCATCCGCTTGTTCCCACTTCCCTTCACCACGCTCACCCCGAAGTAGTCTTGTGGAACGTCCTTGCTGCTCGCCGGAAACGTGAAGTTGGGAGAAGCACAAATCGATGGTGAAGACGACATCCTTTTGTTACTCTAGCTCTCCTACTTTGACGTCCTTTTTTGCTACTAACGTGTATCGGACCCTCCTTGTCTTTCACTCCAGACGATATTCAAACCTGCTTGTATATCGTTCCCGTACAGCCCACTTAGCTTATTTTTGGTACCCGCTGTGTTTACACTCTTCTTTAAAAGCCTTGTAGCCGCTGTGATAAACCTTTTTTTTTGTGCTAGTATTTCGGATGAGAAGTCTTCTCTAATATTTCGCACTCTTCGTAATAGCTTAATAGCTTCTTAACAACCTACAGTATCGCTCCAACGGAATAATGGGTCTAACAGGTATTCTGGTGACTTGTCTATGCTAGTATAAGTACCCGTGTGTGTCCGTTCCTCTCTGTCAGTGTAGAAAACCTCCCTTACTGAAATGCGTCGATTTCAGGCGTTCTGAAGGTGGCTGGAGGTTAATGTAGTTTACTTGTCTGACCTGTCCGGATTGTCTGATGCCAGGTTGCTTTGAACACTTGTGTTGTAGCCGACTCGCTGACTCTGTGACTCGCTGACTCGCGCAATAATTTACAAAGGAAAAGCTTACAATTTATGTTGTGGGGTTCATCGTTTAAGGATCCTACGTTAGAGCACTTTAAGTACTTGGATAGCAGAAAACATTTTGGGAATGATGAGCGGCAGAATCGCCGAAATTATTCTAGACCACTCTTCATGGGTCTATCTATAATGGTCATCTACACTTCTGCTGCAACTCCACAGATTGGTCTGCGTTTACATCGTAGTTGGTTAACGAATGAGCGATAAGCCACAAGGAAGATTGGAGACGGAATAAGAATGACAGAAACGGGAAGAACTCAGTCAGTGATAAGTGTATGACACGTCTGAACAGGTGCAAAGTACGTCGCAAAGCTGTTTGAGGGTCGTTCTGGCCCTCAAATCAGCTCCTTTAGAGATTATTCAGTAGCACTGAACTACATTTCTATTGTATTCTGTGAATAGTAGTGCGCTTCGCTAACAAGGGCCATGACGTGATAGTAGTAATCACCAAAGCAAAGCTGTAAAAGCGGTCAGCTGTGCGACAATTGTAATCCCCCCTGATGACACAAAAAGGCATTTGGCCACCGCAGACTCTACGGCATTGATGTTGGGTCTCAACGGAATCTGTCACCACGAGAAAGCATCAAACCCACCTGACAACGTTTCATGCTGTTGGATGGGTGGGTTACAATGATGGCAATATGGAGGTTTGTGATTTCGTGGGATGGGTATGAAGCGCTCTACACATAAATGGACTAGATACACAGTCATGCAAATTTGGAAAAATACAGGAAAATGACGTAGTGCTATCTAAAATACCAATCTCGGAGATTTAACTCCTTTTCCTTCGTTTAGAATCTTCAGAAGGCATACGTAGCTTGAGCTTTATTTTAGGAGTAGGTGCGGCGGCAGCAACATTAGCAACATTAGCAACATTAGCATCGTTCTCAGACCTAACAGTAGCTGCTCCGTTACCGGAGACTTCAGATTCGCGTCTGCCCACAGAATTGTCAATAGGAAGACCGTCGATTGCGGACGTGGGGTTGGGGTTGGAGTCGGTTGAAGCGTGTGAAGATACAGCACTTGACGACGACCTGCGTTTGTTATCGGCTGCTGTACTTTGCTGTGTAGCAATATTTGTGGAGCTTCTGGACCTACGGTGCCTAGACCTCGTGCGCGGGTCTGTATCGGGGTCACTCTCTGCTGCCTCCAGCTCGTCATCGAAAAGATGAGCGTTGATTACGGGGGCAGTAGTTTCTTCTATCAACGAGTTATATTCCTGTTCGTTGGAAGTGACGCCTTTTCTGATGAGCTTCTTCATCAACTCGCTATCTTCCTTGACTTGGTGATGTGTAGCATCGGGTTTTTCTAGAGGGGATATAGTTCTGTCGTTAGTTGTAGATGAGCTAGCATTGACAGTGTCGGGCTGGACTGAGATTGTGGGCACGGAGTCTGTTCTTGATGGAGCCGATGTATCATTTTTGTGAACTGTGTTTAATGTCTGACTAAGTCCGTTGAAGTATATTTCATTAACGTTTAGGTTGCAATTAGGGTCCAAATTTTTCGAACTTAAACTACGCAAGCTTGCTAAACCCTCTTCATCTTGCTCTTCGTCAGGAAGAATCAGTCCACACTTCAATGCAGCTGCGTCCTGACTTGTGTATTCCTTGGAATGTGCTATTCTGCTGTGGTTCAAGAAACCTTGGGCAGAGGAGAAATTGCTTCGCAAACAGTCGGGACATGTAAGCTTTACTATGACTCCATCTGTCCGACGGTATAAACACCCAACATTTTGACGCTGTGTGAATGCCCCGGACGGCCTTAAAGATGATGTCGTTGATCTGGTTCTGTATGAATGTACTGGTTCTCTGGATGGATCCTCCGAACCTTGGGAATGATGGCGAATGCTTTGTTCAGTATTTTGCAATGTAGTATAGTTAACTGATAATGATTTGTTCAATAAATCGTAGTATTTTTTGGTGAAATCTGTAGGCTCGGCGTCAAACTTGACTTCCTTGGGTATCTCGAAGAACTTCCGTAAAGCTATCATTTGAGACTCACACTTTGCGATTTCTTCCTCAGTGAGTCTTAATTCCTTGTGTTTCAATCTGACTTCAAGATCAATCTGATTTGTCATAATCTCTTTGAGCTTTTCGACTGGAATCTCCTTCAAACGTTTCATTATAGTCTCTTTATCGACAACTGGCTCGTTCCCATTTGCCTTTGTGCTTAGATGCTTTCCTTCATCCTCGGGATTATCTGAGGCTCTCTCGTGTCCACTGCGACCCCTGGGACTTTTAACCTCATCCTTAGACAAAGACAACGAATCCTGCGTTTCAATATCCATATCTAATGTCAAATCTGTCTTATGTGCGATCAAAATGTCATCTTAAGTTCATTTATATTTGTGTGATGGTATTTTTATGGTACTGCACATTCACGTTTTTCAATCTACTTTCTTCAGTATCATGATTTTGCAGCTGAATATAATATGAGCTCAACGAGGTTTTTAAACGTCTCCATCTTTCTCAACCCGTCAGTGTTTTAGCCCAACTTTATGAACTGATGCGTTCACAAACATCAAATCTATGGGGTCTCTATCTTTTCTGCATAACGATAGCAATTCTTTCGCCGTCAAACGCGATCTCTTAACTTTTTGAACCTTTTTCTTGGGTGATTCGAACCTTAGCTTTTTTGTTGAAGGAGGGTTGATATATTCTTTCTCGAGATTGAGGAATGCTTTTAGATTTCTTATAGTCTGTGCACTATCTACTATGACCCTAGAATCGATTTCAGTATTTTTGTTTGCATCCTTTTTCTTGCGTGATTTAGCGACGAGCTTTTTCTCAGTTGCTTTCTTGATAGAGCTGCTGGGGTTGGTACGAGAAGTCTTTGTCTTTGAATTGTTTCCACCTTTCTTATCGTGACTCGTTTTTTTATGAGCTCGTTTTATTGGCTTTTCTGGTGTATTCTCCTTTGATTGATGCAAGGATTGTTGACTAGGGATTTCGTTTGCAACAGGCAACTGAGTTCCAAATAGTATACTCTCCTGGTATTCTGCTTTGGATGTTACAGGAGCATCTATTTGGTCAATCTTTTCCTTTGGAGCTTCGTCCTCTTTCACTGAAAACTCTTGAGCCACATCTTTTAACATGTCTAAAGGAATCTCATCCAATGATACCTCTTTATTCTCTGTCAGCTCAGGTAATTGCAGAACCGTAGTAGCTTGTCCCCCACTTTCCTTTTTTCGTTTATGGTGTTTCTTGCTTTTCTTCTTTTGAGTTTTCTCCTTCGTCTTTTTCAACATAGACTTTTTAACCAGTTTATCTTGCGGTTCCAGATTTATTTTATTACTTCCATTGCTTGTAAGGTCAGATGTATGTAGCTTCTCCAAGTTCAACTTCGGAATATCCTCTACTATTTCGGTGGTTGCTAGTTCTTTGGGAATACCGGTTTCCTGTTGCACATTGTTGTTATTCAGTAGACTTTTGGTAATTTTTGCGTTTTCTAGATTTAATACATTCTTTTTCTTCACAGGTCTACCAACTTTTGGCTTCTTCGGTGCAACACCAGATCTGGTGCTTACAGAATCTTTAGTTGGTAAAGGATCGGGAAGTTCAATAAATGACGTATAAGGCGTCGAGGTGGCTCTAAAAGAATTGAGCTCTTCCATGATCTGGTCATTATCCTCGAATATGTTCATCAAATTTTGCTTCGTATTAAACTCTTTGAGAAATTGGGCTTGATCACCGGCTTGTCTTCTTCGTTCCCCTACATCTTTACTCGGCGTATTTAAAGGAATCTCACTAAGAGGTTGTTTACTTCGTTTGCCAGTACCACCATATTTTGCCTTGGGTGCATCCTTTCCTGAAAAATAAATAGTTAGCCATGAGTTACTTCAATTGCGTGTTACGGGTATGTCTTACCATCCTCATAGACCTTAAACTTCTTTCTAACCACCATATTGTACTTTGTAATAAGACTAAAAGTATAGGACTCTTTTGCAACAATTCTTAAGATCCTACGACATTTTAATAAATATCTTGAAATGTCGCGCAAGACATTATGGATATACTTCTCTTAAACGTTGTCAGATTTAAAGGTATCAACAACTCAGTGCATCATGTCTGAAGATAATATGATATTGACTTCAGCTAATTCGTTGTCAACTTTAACCATAAATGATGTATCGAGAAGTGGATTTGGCTATAATCCAGCAGTAGGGCCTGCGTCAAATACAATTACACAAGAAACATCCAGTGTTTTATTAAACAAGAAAATCGTCAGCTTAGCACCGTCACCAGCACACGCAATCTACGATAAGAGTCTAATATCGAAGAAAAAGCAGGAGATAAATTTGTCGTCGTTATCATTTTTGTTCTGTGAAGTAGTGGTGTGGGCGCATAAAAATTCCAAGGGAATTCAAGACTTAGAGAAACGATTGAACGGGCTTGGGTACCAGGTAGGCCAAAGGCTTCTAGAGCTCGTCAAGTTGCGGGAAGGGCCGAAACATAGCAAAAGAGAGATCAAAATTATTGAAATTCTTCAGTTCATACATGGCCCATTTTGGAAGGCTGCCTTCGGGAAAATGGCCAACGAATTGGAAAAGTCACAGGAAATGGCCGACGAATACATGATAACAGATAACGTGCCACTCGTGGCAAAGTTTATAAGCATACCCAAAGACTATGGCAATTTGAATTGTTCTGCTTTTATTGCAGGCATGATAGAAGGTGCCTTAGACTCATCTGCATTTTACGCCAGCGTTTCTGCGCATTCTGTGACCTCCGAAGAGTTTCCTTTGAAGACAGTATTTCTAATAAAATTCAATAATCAAGTGGTTACGAGAGATAGACTTAGATTTGGAAATTGAATCAAGAGAATAACGAAACAATGTATACGGTCGCAGACTTTTTGTTGTACATCCCACTTTCCTTTGCATAATCACTACTTTAATTGTACGTGTATTGTTCCCGTGCCTTCTGTGCCTCAAGGTATACTTGCATGAAACTGCCGTTTCACTTCTTCACTAACTTTTAAGTACCACCTTATAGTGTTGATGGCACCATAAATTTTTTGTAATGAGCACGAGACAGTCTTGAAATAAATGGACGAAATATTCAAATTTAGTTAGAAGTTCTCCATACGAATCTAAAACTAAAAACTGATATATATATATATGCGTATATATGTATATATGTATGTATATATAGAACTGTCACATCAACATGGGAATAACAATCAGACTAGCTAGTATAGAAGATTTAACAGCGTTACAAAATGCCAACTTACAAAACTTACCTGAAAATTATTTAGCCAAGTACTATATGTACCACCTCTTGTCATGGCCTCAAGCTAGTTTTGTAGCTACCACTTACGACAATGTGGATACAGCAGAGACTAGAGAAGAAGACATTGATCCAAAAGGGGATGTGGCCTACACTCGAAAAGGAGAAAAGATAGTGGGATATGTTTTAGGTAAAATGGAAGATGACCCAGAGGCAGAAGACAAGACACCTCACGGGCACATCACATCGATATCGGTGATGAGAACTTACAGAAGGATGGGAATAGCAGAAAGGTTGATGCGTCACTCTTTATATGCCATGATGGAGTCCTTCGACGCAAAATATGTTTCGTTGCATGTGAGAGTGTCCAACAGAGCTGCTACCCACCTATACAGAGATACGTTGAGATTTGAAGTCACGTCGATCGAAAAGTCCTACTATCAGGATGGAGAGGATGCGTATGCCATGAGATTGGACTTATCAGAGGATTTTCCCTTACCTTCGGTCGCTATGGGAAGTATAGAAGATGACTTGTCAAAAGATTTATTAGAAGACATAAACTAGGTCTAAATATCATTGCCGTGGACAGCAATGTTTCTTCGGTGTAATGTACATAATAATAGAAAAGAGACTGTTCAGGTAAAATGTCATGCAAAGAGTATGCCAGAAACTCAATATCTTTCTTTCATTCTGGATGCAACTGTACGCAAGTTTCCGTAGACCTTTCCAGGAGGAGAACCCAAGATTAAAGATACGACGGCTTCTCGAGCCATTCTGATATGGGTGAAGCCACCTAAAATGTGAATTTTGGAGTCCGCCAAAACTATTCTCGTTCTTGTAGCATTCTCTATAGCGAATTTCGTTCTTCCGTCTTTACCTGCAATTCTACCTATTGCTCTGGACAAATGGTCTCCCTGCAAAGTCTTCACATCCTTGATCTCGAAAGTCTCAATATACAAATCATCCAACCTCAAAAGCGCAATCGCATCATCAACATCGAATCCCAAAGTGAAAGCTTTCATGAAATCGGCTCCCTTCTGCAATGCTCCTTCATCCTTCGTGTTGCTGCATGTTCGCAACTCCACACTCTTGGTCCTCAAGTTCATTCTGACTTGCAATTTAAGATGGTCTACAAGCGGTGGATATATCTTGGGCCACACATTCTTCAAGGGTGTCATTCTGTGCGGTGGAATAGCCACCTTTCTGTTCTCTATCTTCACTTTCATTCCACTTCGAGCCAAAGCAGCAAACTTGGGCTTTCCATCTTGATCTAAGACGACTCCCTCCACCTTTTTACTTGAAGAAGTCTTTTTCTCTGGAACATCGTTTGAGGGCACTGTGCTAGTATCTATAAGCATTTCTCCTTCATCTTCAACCTCAGGTTTCTTGACCACTTTATCTATATCCTCTGACCTTTTAACTGCAGTTGGAGCGACCATGGTGCTTGTTCTAGTACTTTTGATATTGTTAAAGCTACTGTGAGTTGAGGATCGAAAAATTTCTAGCTCATCTCCAAGAAACCGTTTGAGAAAGTCTTCACGTGAACCACTAATAAAAAGTCTTTTGACTACCATATAAAATCTATAACTAAGGTCAGTAGAAGAAGACATACCTACACATTAGAGAGGTAACAAGAGTCGTCCCGAACATTGAAGACTCTGATAATATAACAAAGTTTATTCGTCTGTTGTTTGTTAGGAGTATACCGTTTGGGGATTTGTGGAGACAAATAAAAATTAGGATACCAGCAACGGGTGCGAGGAACAGTCGGGAAGCAGAAAGAAGAAACAAGCCGGTAAAGAGAGCCGTCCCCAGTGTATATCGAGTTTCACAGAGTTTTACAGAGTGAGCTTCAGACAATAGTAAAGCTGACATCAGAAAGATGGCTCTAGTAGCAATGGGGAGACGATTAATAGGTGAGCATGGTGCTTTCTTCCGATGGCTGTTGGCGAAGCCGAAAGCCTTCGGAGGAGTCATGCGCTACCAAAGGCCAATTAGCACGATGTTCCCAGGCAATAGGCGGGCGAAAATTGCGGAGCCTAGTCAATTACAGAAAGCAATGGGGTTGCGATACTGGCAACAGAACAGAGGACTTAGAGGACCTAACAAATGGGCCAAAAACAACGACTCTCAGGAGAACAAGCCTAATTTCAGTGAGGGCCACAAGCCAGATGGGAATGACGCAAAGAAGTCAAAATTTGGCTACTATTATGGACTGGGATCCGAGCTACAAAATACAACTACTTTGTATGGCCGGATTCAACGCGCATTATCCAGGACAAACAGGCCATATACATTTGATGATATGTCTGCACTTATATCCTGGCTCTTGATGGGCAATGTGTTGTGGATTGTTTTAGGAACTACTACATTTGGCCTAGTGCTAATGTATTCGGCACATACTTTTGACAACTTGTGGGAAAAAATTTCATCGGGAGATGATGAAGAGAAAGGACGGAGCAAAACGTCCATATTGAGCTCCATAACTGGTCCCATTCTCTCACAAGGACTCGGGGCTAAGTTTGAGTTCACAGAGAGCTCTCCCTTACCCTCTTTCAAAGACGGAATGTTAAGATTCACTAATGTCCGTATGAAGACAGACAGTTATTCCTCATTTGAGCTTGATGCTACTGTTCAAGAGTTGAACATATCGCTTTCATTTAATAAGTGGTTCGAAGGAAGGGGGCTAATAAGTGACTTGGAAATTCACGGAATGCATGCCAATATAAACAAGAAGAATAAGGGAACGAGTTATGTACGGCCTGAAAAGGAAAACAGCATCTCAGTCTCTAGTCACACCGACCAAATCTTGCATTATCAAAACAGATTCAATGATCGTTCAAAAGATGAAAGTAAAAAGACAAACGGAGACGCAAAAGCAATTACGCTGTCTATATTAGATGCGAACTATTTACTTACCAACGTTAAGGTTCGTGATTCATATTTCGAAATTAAGGAGGAGAATTCAACATTACCTCTTAGAATTTCGATTTTCAATTGTGAGTTGCCCGTTCTTAATGGTGACAGGGTCTTATTAGACTTTATAAATGCCAATAATGTCACTGGTACTATCAACGACTCGATGTTTACCATCCACAAACGTCAAATGTACGACAATGCAATTAATGAGTTTGATCATATTATTTTTAAACTTGACGGTATCGACCTCAAATCGATTGCCAATAGAGAACTGGTTTTCAGTTGGATTGTAGAAGGAAAGGCACAAGTTAATGTTGATCTCAGAATTCCTAAGATGAATGAAGATAGTTCTGCCAAAAACAACTTTTCGGTTGAGTACAAGAGTATGACTTCTCTATTTTCTCTGTTGTTTTCAGAGTTATCAAGAATTCTCTCAGACGAGAAAAATAATGACTCGGAAGGCATGGATGGCGTGGACAAAAATACAATCTTAAAAAGCGCATTAACTGCGATATACAAAACATTCAATGAACCAATGTCAGATGCAAGATCCGAAAAATCGGCTTCGGAATATGTTATGGTCAATGTCAAGGTGAAGTTTGATAACATAAAAGCATTATTGCCAAACTCGCTTCCTATGGCTAAATCTGTCAATTTACCATTCATTTCTTTGCATAACCTCAGATCATTAATCTCCTTTGTAAATAGTTATGATTTCGAGAAAAAGCCGTCTATCGTTGTTCAAGCAGAGGTGATAGAGAAGATTTCTGACTTCTATCATGTTGAAAAATTGTCACAAACTAAAATATTTGATATGATTGTGAGTGATTTGTACGGTGAGCTTTTACATATCGTAAAACAGGATGAGCAACGCATACTTGAAAATAAATCATCTATGTGGTCCCATTCTTTTGCCAGTCAAATTCTCTTGTTGGGCTTAGGTGTGATAGTCTAATGAATATAATGATGCCTTAAATTATATATATATGTACATGTCTCTGTAATGATGTAAATCGTCTATGTGCTCTTGGGTTTCTTCACCAAAGGAATCTCATACCTCGTTCTTGACTTGGCCATTAGTTCCTCCATAATCTCATCCTCCACAGCTTTGGCTCCTATACCCAAAAGTACACCCTTTTTCCGTTTCTCTATGATCTTTGACTCGTCCTTTATCTCTGTTTCCTTAGGTTTCCATCCCATTCCTCTCATTAGTGCAGCACCAAAATCCTCAACTGGTACGTCTTCATAGTCAAAATCATCATCACCACCGCTCTCATCTGAGTTCGTAGTTGTATTGGGAATAGTAAAGTCATTAGACGCCTGGTTTTCGTGGCTCATTAACGATTTCCTGGCTGCTTCATCTCGTGTAATATTTTTCCCAGCTTCAGTAACTAGAGAAGCACCAGGTCTGCCATTTGTGCTCACAGGTTCAGCTTTTGGCGATGATGCAGAGATACCTCGATCACCACCACTTTTATTTTTCTCTTTGGACTTATTTCGTGGTAGCACCTTACTCAAGTTTTCTGGCATTATCACTTTCTTCTTCTTCTTCTTATTCACCTTAGAAACAGCTGATTCTTTCGCCATAGCTCCTTTCTTGTGGTCAAAGGAGTCAATGATTATCTTATCATCATCTTGATCGCTATCTGAATCACCGAATACGCTTTTTCCTTTGTTCTTTTGCAGTCTAGGGTCATTGATAGGTCCACCAAAAGCATTCTCTCGCCGTATGGGCCCGTTCTTCTTTATGTTTAGCTTAAAACCAGCCATGATGATGTCTTCCTTATAGTAACTAGAAAAATCATTTGGGTACAAAAACACGAATTGGTATGATGAGATGAACGCGTGGAGATATCGAAAACATTCTCCTCTAAACATTTCTTTCAATTTGAAGGCCACGGCAGGTGTGCTTATATATCTCATAGGATGCTTATAGATGACTATATTGTATCGAATTTGGATGAAATAGATGCTAGCTATGACAAACTTTCAAGTACATTTTCCAGAAGCTCCACACATAACTCTACCATGAGTCTCGAAGATACAGATAACGAGAGAACCTCAGACTTGGGGTCCGACATAGTTGATGATAAAGTAAGCAATAGCCAAGAGAAGCTTGAAAACAAGATTACTGGTGAAATAGAGAAAAATGGGACTGTCTTGAGGTTTCCTGGTGAAGTGTTTGGATATCCAAGATTTGATAGTTCACAAGAAGCAATCTTTGAAAAAGAAGCTTTAATAGTTGAACCGGGGTCAGAGGATGATAATTCGAAAAACGGAGCAGTTTCTGGCATAAAAGAGGATAGCGGAAGTAAGGCAAAACGGAAAGGAAGTGACTTAATGGCTATTTTATGTGGAGCCAGAGAGCCGCAGAAAACTAAATTGAAGCAAAAGGCTAAAGCAAACAACATGGAAACAGATGAAATACATGAAAATGCAGACAATCACTCCTTTGAAGGGTGGGAAGAGGTAGTGTCTCTTAATCTGAAAGAAGAGAACCTGACCATGGAACACGAAAAGGAATCTGTCGAAGGTACCAAATTTGTGTCTGTGAGTGATATTTTAAACGGCTTCAATCAGAAACCGAAGACATTCTTTGTGACTCTTTCTGTTCCATCGTTAGGACGAGCATCAGCAGGGAAAAATCCAAATAAGCAGTCAGGAAACGGTCCTGAACTACTAGAGCATAGATCAAAGCATAATGATAATGAAAAAAATCATGATAATGATGAAGTAGAGGTCATAGATTCAGTGACATTTAATACTAAGGCAAAGACCATGTCCGCAAAGGATATACTAAATTTGTTTGGACCCCAAAAATCAAAAAAGAGTCCGTCAAATCCACCACCAGCCAAGTTAGTTGTGACCTTGAAGATTTCGAGCGATGCCTTAAGGGAAATCAAGAAATTTGAGAACCCATTGAAGTCAAGAGGTAATACTGGCTTCGCATGGCCGGCAGATCCCAACAGACAGACAAAAACCTCATTTTTTGACAAGTGTAATTCTAATTCGAAGTCAATATTTAGAACCATGATGGATGCATCTAAAACAGTCAGTACACACTCAGCTCAAGCTTCAAAAGTGGTCGAGCCACCAATATTGAAGAGGGAACAATTTCACATCCATCTGGGTAACGATGATGACACTGTCCATGCTAATGACTACTTGGAAAAATTGTCTTTACGTTCCAAAAAAGTTACTCACGATGATAATGGCAAATTTATATTCCCAACGAAAAAGCGTTTTGGTGTCAGTGATAATATTGCTCAAGCACCTCATACAATGGATGTAAAATCACTCGTATTATCAAGAATCCCTAATATAACTGATATCCCGGAACTAAATTATATTTATGAAAAATTTGTGTTGAAGAAGGAAAGTCCAAACCATGCTTTATGGTCTGATTTATTCCAACCAAGTACAATCAACGAAGTCCTTATAGATAGGGCAAACCAACAGCTGATTAAGACATGGTTAGATACTTCTTTTGAAAAATTGAAAAGTATGCCTTTAAAGGGTTTCACCAGTAACATTGCTAGACAAAGAAAGAAAAATCAGAGCAGTAATGCAGAACTTGATGGGTTTATCGTGGATGACGATTTCGACTATACACAAGAATATTCCAACGAAGATGAATTTGTTCCTATTTTAGTTATCAAAGGTTCTACTGGATCGTGCAAATCGGCTTCTATATATGCGGCTGCAAAAGAGATTAATGGATACGTCTATGAAATTAACTCGGGTCAATTTCGTGGACGGAAGGATATATTGAATAAGTTGAGGGAGTTTTCTACTACACAATTGGTACATAAACAGGAAGAATCAAAGAAGTTTCAAAAAGGTCTCATTTTGTTTGAAGATGTAAATATATTATTTGAGGATGACCGAAAATTCTGGTCAGTTATACTGGAAATATTGACTGTTTCCCGTCGACCGATAGTATTGACTTGTGAACATTTGTTGAACTTCCCTAAATTTATACTCCAAGTTGCAAATGTTGATAATTCATTCATAGATTTAGATGATAAACTCCCAGAATTCAACCTTGTGAGCTCATTTTTATGGCTATGCTGTGTAAGCCAGGGTTATGACTTAGCCCCAGAAATCATAAACGATGTCATAAAATCATGCTCTCATAAAGGAATTAATGATATCAGGAAATGTTTGAATTCTTGTCAGTTGTTATGTCAGCGTTCAAGTAGTGACAATTTGGTCGCACTCCGTTATGGAGATTCCGAGATGACTCCTATGACAGTAAGTACGGAAGACCTGTTAGTCAGCATCGTCCAAGATTTGGAACATCTTTCGTGTTCAGATTTAATATCTACAGGTTCACACTCATTGCTCCGTCACGAAATAGTGGAAAACGAGTTTGCAGATGTTCCCTATATTGACGACTCTTTGGCTTTGAGACAACCTTCATTACCTCATGAGCTTGATATCGGTGTCGAGTTAGAGCTGTATACCCATTCTCAGAAAAGTGAACCATTGCCATTATTCTCTTTCAATAATTCCCGGGATTTGATTTCGACCTTCATTGGATCCAGATCCAAAAAGATTTCAAAACTAATGGAGGACATATATTATTATGGAGGTTCGCATATGATGAGATCAACACGATCTAATGTGTCGCCAGAGACAGTATTGTATGGTGGCGGAAATTGGATTCCCGATACCACTGGTGTTAATGATTCTTCATTTATTTTCAGTCTCCCACCTGGCTTACTATTCAGTGAACTTGCACCTTATTCTCGGAATTGGTTATCGTTCCAATTGTCATTAAACTTGGTGGAGCAAGAAAATATACAACAACGGGGAATCAGCATAAAGAAACATATCAGCTACAGGGATTTCCAAGACGAATCGTTGTCTCTTCTACAAACGTTCAATTACCTGCAATTGTACTCAATTCTTCATTCGGAAAGAAGTTAGAACATAAATTCGTTTGCATATATAAAACATATTCAATCTAAATACATAGACGCACTAGATCAATCTCGTTCTTGATTTAATAATACCTCCACCAAAGGAACGTAATGTCTTTTGCTTGAAACTGTTCGATTGGAGTCTACGCCATGCCTCTTCTATATGGTAAGGTTGAATAGGTTTCTCTAATTCATCTGGTCTGTCGAACAAGTACTTTCTTTTCCTCTTTTTCTCCTTTTGCTGTTTATGTACCATATCATTTTCCAACACCTTTTCTTCAGAAATCTTGATCTGCATTGCTTCTTCCGTCAACGAACAGACAATCTCAAACGTGAGGAATCCCAAGATATCAATGACATCATCATTAGGTCTCGTATCGCAAAGTTGGGATATCTGAGCCCATTCCCTGAATCTTTTAGCTTTCCTAAAAGTGAACGAAGCTTGACGACACTCAGACCAGTGTACGTACTCCTCTCTGGTCATATTTTTTGTTCTATCATCTGCCATTTTAAGACGCTTAAGAGATGCTATTGTCGCAGCCTTTTCATCATCGTCAACCTGCTCCGACTCTTCAGCCGTTTCCAAATGTTGTTCGCTGAACATAAACTGAAGTTCCCAAGGCAATCTTATTTTAGATTTTTTGTACCTAGTGACTAACTTCGAGTCATTGCTCTGTGCTCCACCACCAGCGGCATTTCCAGCTGCATCATTTTCAATGAGTGAGTCAGTACCACCCTCTTGATCTTTGGCATTCTTCCGCACATCCTTCCACGACAAGTATGTTCTCAAACGGTTCACTTTTGCTTTATCGTGCCGTATCATGAATATCACATCTTCGGGAGCAATCGATTTGGTGCCTCTAGAAGAGGAAGTCTTTGTAGCTTGGATCAAAATCTCAATCACCTGTCCTCGAACAATATCCTCAATGAGAGATGTTGTCTCCACGGGTGCGTCTATCGTCTCTCCCGAGACGAACATCATCTGCTGGATTTCGACCCTGTACTTGTATTTCTCCTGCGATGCCATTTTCGTTTAATTTTCCACAATTGCAAGTTCGTACTTGCCGAATTCTATGAGATCGATGGTTTATCAATGAAAAAGTATCTTCCAATTGACACTTAACTGAAACCTTTTTCGTGAAAATAAACCCACTAAGCTCAAAACCTGACGAAATCAAGCCTCTCCTCCTTAAACTGCTAACTCAAGTTTATGTCTTAACACAAGTCTCGCCAATTCAAACGAAAATATTGTGTCTAGCTGACGAAACGAACCGCTATCAATTAATGTGACTCTAAGATTACACTTCAATCAAATATAGAACAAGCAATTACACCACAGACATGTACCTTTATCCAAATGTCACGAGTAATACTTGGCTAGCTTCACCTAAACAATTATCTCAAGATAAATCCTGCTAGAGCACCAGCTAAAAAATTAAATCTCAGTATCGTGCTAAGTAAATAGAATGCTTGAAATCATATCTTGAAGTTGTAGTACTAAGAGAGCGAGAAATTAAATCCCTTAGATCCGGGTAACCCCGAAATTGAAATATATAGCGAGTTGAAAATTTTTAATAGGCTTAAGGTATTCAAGACATACTTCTTCTACTGTTGAAAGTGGTCTCATACTGCCAGCAACGGCAGCGGTGGATTGCAAGTGCTAAAACGTAAGTTACCTACACATTTGTACACAAATTCAGCACACTAGTGTGCACGGTCTATTCTCTGATGACTCTGAGTGCATTTGGCTCGAGACTTTCTGTCGGTGTGGAAAAACCCAAGCTACCTTACTATTTTTTTTCTGACGAATAGACTGGAATTTGATATCTGTCTGAACATACATACTAACATTCGGTAGCCATTACTATTGCGCAGTGTCCAAGGACACAGTTATGCATGTGTCTAGTCTTGTAGAAGTTAAGTACAGCCGATGCGATGGCAGTGGGTGCAAACGTTTTAACGTTTGCACCCACTCCCAAGCGTTTCTTCACACGTCTCATTTTATCTAAACACGACTTGTGACTTGGGTGTTTGACAGTAACATGTGTAGGTCGTATAGTCGTACAGTGCACTTATCCACTTCTATCTAGTCCTCTCTGTAGATCAAACCCCCGGTTTTGTGTAATCTACTCCTTATACGCAGGACGCCAGATCTCATAGATAGCGGAGGGAGAGATACGACGGTCGCCCAAACTGTTCCAGGGCTACGATAGACATGTGCTTTTACTGGTGCTTTTACTGGCGCTGGTCTACACATCCACCTTAACTCCGAGTTGTGTGTTGATTGTCCAATTCGTCTACTTTTGCCAAGTCCCAGATTACGATACAAACACACCACCAATGAGTACCTTGACTGCTCTGCACTTGAATTTATTTGTTTTGTTAATACAAGAGATTTGCCCGCTCTTGCACCCACAGCGCATGCAGCTGAGTCGAGGTAGTTCGTAGACAAAAATTATCATGTAGTATCAGCACTGTTTGAATGATATGTCATTTATATAGTTGTATTACTGAAATATTATTCGCAGGGGGATCGGCAGCTGCGGCTGCAATCTTCTCTACCGGCGTCACTCTGCAATAATTCTAGGGGGATGCATCAAGATATATGCTGCTGCTGGAATAGTCACCACACCGGATGCAATTACAAGAAAAAGGTCACCGAGACTCAGACTCAGGGTCAGCGATCTGCGATCTAGACACCGCACAGGTCCAGCATGGTGTCTATACTCCTACATACTCCTGTCTACTTGTATCTACTTGTGTCTACTCCTATCTTCTTCTAACTACTTCTGACTCATTACGTCTCCTCTAGTCTACTCCCGCAAGGTCCATTCGTTTCCCGCTGCATCTGCTCAGATCGAAGTAAGCGGTGTGCGTGCGGAGAGTAGTACTGAATATACTGCAATTCTATTTGTTTGTTTGTTTGGTTTGCCGTCTTCCCGCTTCTTTCTTTTGTCTTGACGGATTCCATTCCCAGTCCTCTTGCTATGTATGCTGATTGTTTGTCGGCTCGGCTCTTCGTACTTTTGATTGTCTCTTTGTGTTCCTCTGGCTTCCTCTCGGCAGTATTTGCAGTTATGTTTGTTGTATTCAACTGGGAACCGCTGTTTGCCATCTTCACATCCATTGGCCGATTGACATGATCCACCGAACACAAATGGCCTGCCACACGTCTCAATGCACTCTTTTTTCGATCGACAACGCTGGGCGCCGCCTCGAACTGGGTGTCTGGTAGGCGTCAAATGTGTCGCCACGCACCTGTACACCATGTCAATATTTGACCATCCAAGATAGCAGACAGATACATAATCCTGCTGCCATGCTTTGTGGTGCCACGAGGCTTGTACGAGGGCTTCGTACTTGACACCCACCGTGCCGTCATCGACGGCACGGTGCTTCAAGTTGTTAACAGAAACTGAACTCGTCCAGGAGCAAGAGCCATCGCGCGGCCTGCACACACGTCAACGCAATCATGGCAGCTGTTTACGGTGTCTCTGGCTGTTCTTTGGTATCGCACAACAAACTGTCCACATAGCGCAAGTACACTGGTCCAGTGATCCATGCACTCCCATAATTCCACAAGATGCGCTTCTTCCTCCAGATCCACGCCTACCATACGCCGCGCACTTCTGACGTCCTGCTTCTTGCTTTCACCAGCATGCTGTGTATAATGTCTCTTTTTTCGCCATGCACCACGTCAACTACAATCCTCTCCTGATCGCTGCAGTGCGCCACATCACAATAAAGAGTCCGACACTTCTCCACAATCCATCTGGCCCTCCACCTGGTCCTCCACTCGGTCCTCCATTTGGATCGCCGCCAAACATACCCTCTGCACTATTGCTAGCGAGCATATTAGCCTTTGTAACATCATTCCTCCTTTGAACCTTCTCCTGTGTTTTATCCTGCCATGAGCTATGCAAGATGTACCAGTGGCAGAAAACCAGCTCGAAAATAATCTCCATCCGGCATGATGGCCAAGCTTATGTAGTCTCGCAGTGGTTGTTGGCAGGAAAAGTTGGCGGCTATTGACGCTTTGGATGGTACGTTGCAGAATCGACAATCGAACAAGAGAACAAGAGCGCCTTTATCGGCATAGGGGATTAAATTAGAATCGGAGAATTCATTAGTCAACAGATGGTACATGAAGGTGTATTTTAGGGCTATACATAAATCTCTTAAAGTTGAAGATTTTAGAATCTATCTTTCTCTTGGTTGGAGAGGACCCTGATAGGAAGAAAAGGACGCATCATGATGGTCAGGGAGGTGTATCGACAGTGGGTACGACTATGTGAGCAGGTGTTCCAGTACAGTGAACAGTGTGCTGGGTTGTTGGAAGGGGAGCTTGGGTGGTTGAACAGTGTCCCGATCGGGACACTGTTCAGGTTGTCCAAGATTGCAGAAATTGCAAGCGAGCGAGGAACGCTAGAGACGCTTCAGAGGCTTCGACGGGCAGTGGAGGGCAACGAGAGTGCTGTAGGAGACAGAGCGGCTGGAGGGGGTGAGGGATTGAGCCAGTGTGAGCCCTCAGGGGATCAATTCAAGAACGAGCTTGGGGGTGTTCGTGTCGGCTTGCAAAAGCTAGCCGGAGCTGTAGAGGAGGCGGATTTGAGTTTGGATCGATCTGCGGTACAGTTCCATGTATTACAAGTGTTTTTCCCCAAGGTGTACCACAGCTGTCTCCAGGCGCTTCAGATCGATTTGAGCGCAGAAGAAAGTGACCTAGGTTCGCTAGAAACCTTGTTGGCAGAATTTTCAGATAACGGCGAACTTAGCTTTGAGCACAACTCGGAGTATATTCAGGGCATCATTCGGAACTACACACTGCTCTACGACTTGGCCGACGATGCAGAGCACCAGGCAGTGTTGATTTCCATTCTAAAAGAATTATCGTTTGATCCGAAGCTTCAGGACGAATTCGAGGCCAACTACGAAAACTCTATCATCAGGAGCATAATGAACAACGAGCTGGAGGGGAGCAACAATTCTTCGGACGACGAAACAAAGATTTTGGACTTTAATGAGACTCTCACTTTCCATGTGGACGTGATCTCAGATATCATACAATTGATTCATAGCATACTTTCATCCACATCATCCAAATTGAAGTGCTACCAGCCACGAGACTTTGACATGGACATATCTAACCTAACTGCCTATAGACACAATCTTAAGATTTTTGAAAGCAACAATAGAGACTTCAAAGCATACCTAATTGGAAGTGGAACTGCTGGTTTATGTGATATCCATAACACATCACTCATCATGCGACATTTAAACGGGTTTGAAAAATTAATCAAGACATTCATCATCCTTCATCAACAGAGCATCTTGCATTTCTTGAGGAGCTTCGAGCAAAAGAAAATCCTCTTCAAGGAGGAGGATCACTTCAACCAGACCCTAAATTTGTATTTGAACGAGCTTATGATCTTCAACAAGTTAATGGATCTGTCTACAGTCACCCAACTCACAGGCACCAAGAGGACATTGTTTGGCTCGAGCGACTCGGCTCTCAAGGACAAGTACTTTGAGCTATTGATTTTCAGGGAAAGAGTGGAGCATGAGTTGCGAATCTCCGAGATCCTCATCAACAGGTAGCCCAGTGCGACTGCTTCTCAACCCTCAAATCTACAATTTTTTGCTGGGGTCACTAACATCACGAGTCCTACAATGCTTCACTTTAATAGACTATAACATCACTAATATACATAGTACATTCAATCGCCATGACTATACAAGTAACACGCCTATAGAACCACATTTTGCACCCATTCACGATAGCTATCCGGTCATATTCAGTCGTGTATCGCTCTCGCTTCTACTTACTTCATTTCCTTCGTAATAACTACAACTCTAAAAATTCAAGCATTAAAGGCTACTTACGGATAGCCTAATAACTGTTTCTTTATTGTGAAAGAAGCGCTAGACCGCTATGACTAGAATAAGTAATATACATAAAGCTACCACAAGAATCCCAATACACCAGTCGCTTCCTCGTTCTCTGTTTTTTTCGATCACGTACCCTATTCTCTTGAGACCCCTCAGCATCTTGCTTTGTACATTGTCTATCTCCCTGTCTAGCTCGTCGAGCTCAAACGCCTGATCTTCAAGCTCTGCTCCCATTATTTGTGCTTGTTGATTTAAATTTCTCATGGTCTCATGAATCGCCCCTAAATGCACGTCCTGCTCCCCTATCAACTGTTGCTGTTGGAAGTTTGTCATGTTCTCGTAGTTGTCGGAAAATGGATTCTCTGGTGCGTTAATGTCCTGGCTGATTCTGTTCGCCATAGTAGTGACCTCCCTCTGCGTCTGCTTCACCTTCGTTTCCCAATCTTCCTTTATTCGCCCACTTTTTTCACCTAATTGGTTCAATATGCTATCTCTTGCTTGAATGTCATCTTCACTGAGCTGGAATTGCTCTGGGTTCGATTTACTGATCTCAACAGCTTGTTGTAGATCCTCGTATATCTCCTGAAGCTCTTGATAATTATTGTTGAAATCGAGAATTACGTCCTGATTAATGACTGTGCTGTTAGCTATGAGCTTCTCTAGTGTACCTATTGTGGAGTAGGCATCCTCCTTTACCTCATTGAAGGGGTCCATGGATGAGCTTCTATATACTAGTATATAGAGATATCAAAATTTCGCTTTCCAATATAAGAGTGCACGACAACTTCGATATCGCCGAGTTCTTTCTTGAGCCACCATAAAAGCAGTCAATTAACAGCATAAATGAGCGAAGTACCAGTAGTACTGGCAATAGCGGCTACCCTGGGGACTGAAC
The DNA here is from genome assembly GCA_031081845.1 of Debaryomycetaceae sp. UCDFST 68-768.1. NCBI lineage: Eukaryota > Fungi > Ascomycota > Pichiomycetes > Serinales > Debaryomycetaceae > Debaryomycetaceae sp. UCDFST 68-768.1. The sequence goes on along the minus strand of JARYTA010000002.1, from coordinate 1,255,550 downwards.
TGCGTGCTCCAGAGGTGTCTACGTCCGTTGAGAGTGAAAACAAAGATGTGATCAAAACAGAAGAGAGAGAAACACCCGGAGTCAAGGTCGAACGATCGGCCCTGCCGTTGTTGAAGAAGCAGAAGTCTGAACCAGCCACACAGTCGCCTCTTGGGGAGGTGTCTGCTGCGGCGGACAAAGATGAGCCTCCGGTCTACGAGGTTGTTGGCGGATCTTCGATTCGTCGATACCTAAACATGCATGTCACCAAGCATCTTTTGGAGGGCTTGAAGGAGGTGGGACAGAAACAGCCCGAAGACCCGTTAACTTACCTTGGCGAGTTTCTCATCACGAGAGCTGCTGAGGTGAAAGAGCAGCAAACTGCCGAAAACTAGTTCTCTCGTCGTTCGCAATCGAACTCGAAAGCAATTGAAGCGTGCAAAAGCGTCTTTTGCGCGCTCAAACTCATCCATGATGAGGGCCATTGAAGCCATACTACAGTGGGTGACTTCTGTGGATCTCGTTGGCTCATGTCCTCTGTAAATTCCTCATGGCCAAAATGGACTGATATTGTACTATATAGATTTCAATACTAATAAAAATTCAAATGAATGGTTTTTTTTGGATGAGCTAACTTCTAGTTTATATATGGTTCAATTACTGATCAAAGATGGACAGAAAGCAGTTGAGGCCTTACTATGATCATGACTTGTTCAATGCGGGCTATCCAGTCATCTTCAAACCGGGCGTTGGACTAGTAGATCCTGAGTCAAACCGGCTGATTACATCGTCTCTTGCCACCAATATCTTAGATCGAACAAAAAATGAGCTCTATAATCCGTCGAAGAGCATCGGAATACGTGCCCTAGATAGTGGTATTAACAGGAGCAGTGGCGATAAGAACTACTTGTACGATCTTGAGTTCCACGAGTACTTTGACTACAATAATCTATCTGAGCTTTTCAAGAACTTAATCTGGAACTTTTGCAGAAACTACTTTAAGGTGGTTCTTATGCAGCCGTTGGAGATCGTGAGACTTGTTCTCCAGGTGGGAGAGTTCAAGCACGCTGCCCCTTCGGCTAGCAAAACTTTGCTGGGAAGCAAATCTAATGATAGCTCAGGGAGCGCTACTTCCAGCTTGGATGAGAGCGATAGCGATGCAGAGATCGATTACTTTCAGAGCACGACGCTAAATGACAAAGCATCTATTGCTCGAAACATTGAAGAGAGTACACAAGCAGTGACAGAATCAAATTCTAATAAGGTTGAATTGAATTCGACACACACAATGGAAATAATGGCTGCGCTCGTCAACAAAGACGGACCTTTGGCTCTTTTCCGTGGTATTAATGCTACATTCATTCACCAAACATTGACACATACTATTGAAGCTTGGATTACAGGATTTGTTTCTCCATTTTTGGGAATTCCAGACCCCTTCTTTTTGGACTTGACCCATTCCACTGACCCTCTCCGGAGCTTATGGTTGAGTGTCACGGCCTGTATTTTAACTGGTATAGTTTTGATCCCGCTAGATCTCGTCAAGGTCCGATTGATGATAACAGAATTCAACAAACCACCAAATCCAGAAAGTAATACAAACACAAGACAGTCAGACGTGAATAGAAGATCAATAAGGGAGTCGATAAGAAATTACCCATTGAAGCTTCTTATCCACCCACCAACGAATATTACCATTCTCACTGTTTTGCATCAGTTTTCTACGACAATTTTCAGAAAGGCGGCACCATATTTCCTTTTTATCAGGTTCAATATCGACTCGTACTCATCACCCAACTTGTATACGGTAGTGAATCTATTACTGCTGATTATGGAATTTTTCGTCAAACTTCCAGTCGAAAACTTGCTTAGAAAAGAGCAGGTCAAATTCCTTTTGGATAAAAAGCCGGAAATCATGGACAATAAACAGGTTGCTACTATACAACTGCCGGATGAGGTTATTATAAACATCAATTCAGGGCTAACTCATGAACACTCGGGTTCCACGAACTTATGGGATAAGCTCCTCAAACTAGGATTATTCAACGGTTGGAGAGTAGGTGTTTTGAACGTGATAGGATTTTGGGGTTATAATATTTTAAAAAGCGATGGTACGCAGTTGAGAGAGGAAAGGTTATAGTTATGTATACTGATACAGTAATGAAATGTAAATAATTTTTGTCTTGAAATTAATTTATACATACAACCGCAGTCAAGCATGAGAAGTGGTATCAATAACACTCTTTCAATTAGTATTAAGGCTTCTTGATCGTGCCTTCATTTTCTCTATTCTGGCTTTCAATTGTGAAGTCACTTCCGCTGCTCTTCTCCAACTGTCATCTGTTGAGCCCGGTTCCTCGGGGGCCGGGATACTCGATGCACCATATAAGTTGGTACTATCAGTTATTTTACTCGGGCTAGTATTACGGGAATACGAATTAGACCCATTACTTGCAGCCAATGTGTCCTTGAAAGATTCACCATCTATCGATAAACGATCAACTCTAGAACTGAGTTCACCTGACGTTATACGCGAAGTTGGTTTCTCGGGCGAATGAGAGTACTTACTTCCATCTAACGACAGTCCAATTCCCGAAGAATAGTAACTACTGAAATTTTGACTGTTTTGAATTTGGTTTTGCTGAAGTTTCATCATTTCTATGGTTTGTTCAAGATCTCGTATTTTCAACTTAGCATTTTCTAAATCACTATTCAATCTTGATATTTGTGTTTCCTTTTGCCTGATCATCAATAAGGAGTTTGTTTGGTCCTTCATCAAAGTTTCTTTACTGGCCCTCAATTCATTGCCTTCTTGGGTCAACGCAAAGTTTTCTTCTTTCAATTGAGAAGACAATTGCAATTCCTTTGCTCTCAGAGATTCCCAAGATATTTTTTCCTTTCTTAATAGTGCAAGTTCCTCTTTTTCGACAGCAGAAAGAGAAGAAATGGGTGCTGCAGGTTTTGCTGTACTTGCAGGAGTGGTCGTTGTGGGAGCCAAAGATCTTCCTGTAAGACTCCTCGAAAATGAAGCAACCTTCTGGTTCTCGTCCGTTCTTTTAGCCGGAGATGTAGCGAGACGCTTTGCAGGTATAGACTGTGAATTCAATGACGATCTGGGAGGTTTTAAATTAGTAGAATTACTATTTTTCTTTATACCTCCAGTGGATGATTGTATGCCCGAGCTCTTTTGCGATGCAGTTTTGGAACCTTGAGCTTCATTTCTCTGAACTCCTGAACCAAACTTAGACTTCACTTCAACTTTACTAAAGAAGTCTTTTACCTTTGATATTCTATTATCATCGATCTTGTCAAGGAAAGAAGCTAACTCCCTCTCCCCGGTGATTTTCATCAAAGTACCTATCATCTCAGTTGCTGATTGTCTTATTGGCTCTTGCGATTCACTGAGCAATTTGACCCCAGATACCATAATTTTATCGACCTCAGCTGACGTGGGAGGTTCCCTAGTCTCTGTAAGGCATCTTTGTAAATAATTAGTAGAAGCAATTTTTACTTGAGGGGTTTTGTGTTTCATGCCGTTGATAGTGTCATCCAATACAAAGGACAAAGAGCTACATTTAAACATAGCTGTAAGTGCATCCAATAAAGATGTAGCCACAGAAGGTTTCTTTTCCTTAAGCCTCTCAATAAATGGGGGAAGGAGTATTGAAATGTATTTCTGTGAGCCTTTGTTCAAGCCTCTTATGATAATTTCAGCACTGTTAGCTGCAAGCTGAACAACCTGTAAGTTAGCATCCTTCATACACTTCGCAAGCATCCTAATTAAATTCGAGTAATCGTCTTTGGGTTCAAGCTTTACTATTTTCTCGAGCAAGGCATATAGCTCCTCCAACACCTCTTTTCTTTCTTTCCAGACTGCAGCAGAGATACGGGACTCTAAATTTTCTGGAAGTTTGCTTATTATTTCGACCGGTATAGCCATTTCAAAGGGATCAAAATGATTCTTTTCATCATCGACAGCCATAGCATTATCGTCAGCTACAACACCACCTTGTTCTTCTGTAGACCCGTTTTCTAGCTGTATTTCGAGATCAGCTTTCTGTGACCTTGTCAAACGTTTTTGCTCTGGCTTCACACCATCCAATGCTTCGAATGCAGCCGTGAGATCCTTCTGCTGTACCGGTTTTAAGTCAGGCATCAAAAGAGCATTGAGTCCGTCACCCACCCATTTGTGTATTTCGACTGTGAGCTTCGTGGTCTCTGCTCTTACATTCCTATCAGCGTGACCGAATAGTTTGGGCAAGACAGGTATGATAATCTTTGGCGATACGATATTGCACCCAAAGTTTTCTACAATACATGTCAATGCGTTCACACACCCAGCAACTAATTTGGGAAGTCGATGTCCCGAGAAGCTCAAAACATCTTCGATTATGCCATCTACGTTGTTTGTGACTTCCACAATCTGAAGCAAAGCCTCAATGGCTAGTTCCTTCGTATTTTTCCTCGCAGAGGATAACGACTTTTCACATAACGCCGAGATCACTCCTCCAGATCTCAACTTTCCAGCATTTCCAGCCGTCCCTCCATACTCAATAAACTTCACCAACACCTTAATACCCAGTTCTTGCGCAACTACGTTCGAATCTGTCACATATTTCTTCATCAAATCAGCCCTTCCATATTCCAGAAAACATGGATCATTCTCGTTACGCGATCCTTCAAATAATTTGACTAATTCTTCGTAAGCCTCCTGTCGAACCTTCCATCCTTTATGAGCTAGTCTTTCACTAAGGGGCAAAGTAGAATAGTCTACTTCGTCCGACATTATTCTTAAATCACCTAAACTCTTCCCAGGATCTTGTTATATCGTTTATTTGTTTTGTAAACAGAATAATTGTACAATTTGCACGACTATATTTAAGAGCTTCAAAGTTCCTTAAATGCAATTATATATTGAGAGTTAGAGAGTAGGAGTCCAAGGCCTCCTTCTCAGTGCTACGTCCTCTTGTGAGCAAGCACTGGTAACATAAATAAGACTTTTTGCGCGGGAAAATGAGGTATGCTACCCACTTAGCCCTCTACACCTCCGGAAGCACGGTGCACGCTGAAATATCCACTTGGAATCGGCAAAGACAGGATTAACACGGGCTCGGCATTCGGGCATCCCTCCTTGCAAACGTGGGATTCATCTGGTTGAATTACTCGATCTTTTTGGCATACTTTGCTTGAATCTCTTCAAAGGGCCTCAACTTGAACCCCCAAGACTCTTCTCCGGGCCTGGTCTCGTAGTATTTTTTGATGTTCACACCGTGGTAGGGGTGATATGCAAGGTTGAACCACGGGATGATGGCCAATGTGACGAAGGAAAACTGGGAATTTCTATTTGCAATATCCTTCATTCTGTCATCCAACACAGACTCGTTCTCGTGGTAGGGTAATTTGCCTTCCGATAATAACTTCTTTATCTCGTATCTGTCTTTCTTTACTTCTCTGGCGTTCTCAGACCAGCCAAGGAACCTCTTCGAGGATCTGATGTAGGCCAAGTAAAATCCACCCACAACCCCAAGCAACGATGCTACTCTCAACGACCCTCCAGTTAACTTCTGTGGTGCCTTGTATGCTCCCTGCAGTGGCTCCAACCTCTCCCAAATCTGCAATCCCACTGGAAACGCAGCAGCTGAGGCCGCCCATACTCCGTAGTCTGAAGGCCTAAAGTACGACACGACCCTCTTGAAATGGGGATCCACATCAATTAATTCGTAATCCGAATATGGAGGATCTGATCTCACCGGCTCGTAGCTTTTGTTATATGACATATCTGATCAACTGGGCCTTAAACACTTTTGTAGAAACAAGTCTAAGAAGTCTAGTTATTATTCAACAAAAATTCTCACACTGTGATTGGAAGTCTATTTTTCAGAGGTCGTGCGATTTGGCGAACGTTTTTTATGAGAGCTGGGCCCTGCCAGCTGGGCTGCTGGGAAGATTGAAGAGTGTCGAGGAATGGCATGGTGTTTCTGGTTGTGAAGGATGTCGTAGAGAGTGCATTCCTTTTCACTCACCCCAATTTTTCAGGCTGCTTTTAATCAAAAAATGTGTCCAAATTTTGTGCAAGTATGCAACAGTTGCACCCAATGGAACACTCGTTTTGCATGGTTTTGGGTTCTCAAAAAGGGACGAAGACCTTTGGAGCAGTGCTAGTATCCTAGGACATCTTTGTCGGAGCACTAGGCTCTATATGGGTCACCAGAGCAGGCTTTCGGGTGAGATAACGGTGCTGATATGACGGTACTGTGTGCAGTCGTGCTATCAATCTGGCTCATCTTGTAGATCCTTATATCAAGACTTTCGATATAAGGAATTACAGGATGCCACCCCAATTGAACGATGATGACGATGATGGGCATGGGCGGGGAGCAAGGTTAGCACGATCGGGTCTTGGAGTGGGGGACAAGCCGCATGTCCTAACTCGCTTGGTGAACTGTCTTCGAGTGTACAATATTCCGGTCCTTAATTTTTTGATAGTAGGAGTATTGGGGACGTTTTTGGTAAAATTGACGTTCAAATACAAGAATCTATACATGAAAAGCTCCCTTATAACAATCATAATCACCAACTTGGTGCTTTATGGGATTTCGGAGACACTCGCGCAGTCGATTTTATCTTACGTTGCTGATCTGCCGATGATAAGCATCCGATGGAACGAACATTCGACCATCTGGGAGCGCAATTTAGCCAGGATTGGTTCAAACGACCAATACCGAGACTCAGAATTTGACTCAGCATTCGACGATTCAGAAGGAGTAGAACGGTTTATCGATTTCCTTGAGGCCGATGAAGAAGAGGCAATAGCCGATAGACCTGCTAACTTGTTGAGAACATCTTCCAGTACCATCTCCTTGACATATTTCAAGTTTAACAGATTGGCTGGTTTCATGTGCTGGGGGATGATTATGGGCTTTGTCCAGTGTTTTTGGTACAAATTCTTACAAATATATTACAAGGATCCAAAATTCATTGAGGTTCTCAGAAAGGTCTTGACGGACCAGCTTTGCTACTCTCCGATATCCCTTTTCTGCTTCTTTACATACGGAACAATGGTGTTAGAAAACGGTACATGGGAGGATGCAAAAGCGAAAATAAATAGCATATATTTAGGGACTCTACTAATCAACTATTCAGTATGGTTCCCAGTTCAGTTCATCAATTTTCTTTTGGTTCCGAGAACTTTACAAGTACCGTTCAGTTCATCGATATCAGTGCTTTGGAATTGCTTCCTTTCTATCAAGAACTCTGGAAAGTAAGGCTACTTATCTTTTTATAGATTCATATATACATGCCTGAGTATGAGGAACTATTTATTTTGCGCACAGTATTGCTGACTTTTTTAACGTAGTTGTCATCGAGTTCAGGTATCACTTGTTTCAATGCGTATGCTGCATCTACAAACGAGTCGCTATCTGTTTTCTCGAACCCAGGCTGTCCCTCAGCTTTGAGGGCCAAAGGCATCACCTTTGAGTCACTTATCAAGCTCAACCTCGAGCAAACTGATGCAGAAACACCAGTAATGTAATGGGGTGGGTTCAAAGTAGGTATCGATTTTATTATCTCTGTCTTGAAGTTGGAATTAACCTCGAGTTGGCATACTGTTTGAGTGAACCCCATCTCGCACGGAGCGAGAACTATCCACAGTTTCGAAACCTTATCATTTAAAACCTTTGTAACTTCTCGAGCAATCAAATTGTATATCAAATCGTTTGCAAAGTATGGAACTGTGATCTCAAAATTGTTCTTGCCAAAACGGCTTATTGGTATCTTCACCTCCTTGTAATTGACGTCTGCAATTTTATGCTGTATGGCCTTATACAACTGCTCGTCTTCGTCGTATTCCTTCTCCTCATCGACATCTTTCTTCAAATCTTTAAGCTGTGGATAGTCAACGACCAAGTTTCCAACCACCTCGCTATCCTCAATTGCACTAGAAAGTGGACTCAACGATTCTGGCAATACCAATATGTGACCCACAGCGTCCGTATTCTCCTTCAACTCCACTCTTACCTCTGGAATAGGCACATCTGAACTTTCCTCTTCATTATCCACTAATGCATGCCTGGGCGCAGGTACTTCATTCCAAGGTTTGAACTAAATAGTTAGTAAATTATCTAATACACTTATAACTATCTTCACTTACAAGCATCTTGAGTGTCTCTTATCAATACCAAGAAAGCTTATGTTGATCTGCTTCTTGCCACATCTATATGGCTAAACTGCAAATTCTAACTCCAAATCCTAAACTGTAAAAATTGACGTCTTTTACAGTTTACAAGTGAGCCCATATATCGCTAAGAAAACCGTTTGGTTTATTTCAAACTCATCAATGATTAGATTTGCAAGATTAAGGCCGTTCTTAAGAAGGCAGTATCACTCACCTACTCATAGTGGTAGCAATTTGATTGTGGAGCCTAAATTGGCAGAGTCAAAAATTCTTTCTAAGTCCTTAGAATACATACCCAAGTATGGATTTAATGAATTGTGCATAACACAGGCCATAAGAGACTTAGATTATTCAGACTCAATACTCTCTCTCTTCACAAGCAATAGCAATGGTTTGTCTCTTGAGTACCTCATTGTATTGCATTGGCTTAAAACCCAGAGACAGGCATTACAGAGTGTCACAGAGGACCCAAAAAGCGAAATTCATCTGATCTCGAATGAATACGAGAGGATAGCTTACCTTATTAACAAAAGATTGGAGTATAATATACCCATAGTGAATCGCTTGGTTGATGGGCTTTCGCACATGGTGTCCCCGTTGAACGTGACTAAGTCCTTGGACGAATTGCACAACTTGAGCGATGATATCGCATTTTACGCGGGAGATAAATCGAATGATTTTGCATGGTATTCAAAGAGGTTGGGTATATCAACTATATATGTGAGTTCCGAGATGTTCATGTTGCAGGATACCAGTAAGGATTTCGTGCATACGAGGCTGTTTGTCAACGATAAAGTATCTAACCTCCACCTGCTTGGCTCAAGTTACAATAACGTCGAACAATGGGGAGTCTTCAACGCATTCAGTTTGATCAATCTCATCAAATCCCAGCTCCTGAGGGGATGACTTATTAAAAATATATATGGTTCTCGTCTATAATACAACAATTTACTGTGTCATCTTTGATCTGACTTCTAGCAATTTGTCTCTGGTAGTTTCGATACTTTTTTGTGTCTCAGTAACTTTCTTTTCTACTCTTGCTATTTCGTCTTGTATAAACTCTATTCTCTTCTTAACATTAGATTTGGCCTCGACATAATCCTGTGGGAACAATACAGGTCCTGTCAACTTGTAGATCTTCGAATCTTCATTAAGATTTTCAAATTCAGCCAAGACAATTTTATTTTCCTGTAATTGTGTTTCAAGTTTTGACCTGGCAGACATCAACTCATTGAGGTTGTTCTGCTGCTCAGTAAACTCCATGGAGTACTTTTCAAAATCCTTCTTTGCATCACTCATCTTGGGCTTGGGAAGATGTATTTTAACTAGAGTTGAAAAATTGACTTCAATATATAGAAATGACACAAAACATCTCCACCACTATTCCACTACAGTCTTCGAAACGCTTTGGTATGGAAATTGTAATCGTAAAAACCTACTATATAAAGTGATATGACAGAGTATGCACCTGTCTCTGTATGAGAGATGAATGAGTTCAATATCTTGGGTCATTCAAACACTATGTAATTTATGAGTATTTGTCTCGCACATTTGAAGTACGGAAGAGCAATTTATGATGCAACCCTCATTATGTAGGGAAGATACTATTATCATTCTCGTTCACCACAATCTCCGTGACATGAACTTTATACATGCGGCTCGTTGAGTCGCCACCATAGTCATTCATCTCTTCATACTCATCATACTCGTCAATGAGCGCATTATCGTTATCAAAAGGGTTATCGTCCAGCGATTCGTTACCGGCGGCCTCTACGTTCTGTCCCTCCTCGGTTTTGTCATCGTAGCTGAATAAACAGGGCCTGGATATATCATAGGATGTGTGCCGTCTCTCCTTGATGTTTTCCCCTGTGACTCTTGATGCTAGCTGAACCGGACTTGATGAGTTGCCAGATGCTTTTGATTTCGATAGCAGCCTTGAGCGGCCATCCACTCGTGAGAAGCTCAATGCACGGTACCGTTTCTCATTTGCAATAGAGCGCAGTTGTTGGTACGGTGATGCGAATAGGTCCTGGTTGAAAATGAATCCCTGTGACTCTTTAAGAGATATAATGTTGTAGCTCGATGACTCAGAGTAATATCTTGGTGACTCGTAGACGGAAAAATTCTCACTCTGTATCATCGAGGGAGAAAGAAATGAGTTTCTCCTGAACCATGGCGACGATGACGAAGAAAATGACAGACTCTTCCTCTTCATTTTGATTGCGTCCTTGTTCCCTGTATTAAATCCAAGAGTTTGAGAGTCTAAAGATTTTCTTTTGGTTCTTTGGTTGGGAACTCCAGATCCGTTCTCCATATCTAAGTATTGTTTCTGTGATTTAGGTACCAGACTGAAGAAAAAAAAGGATAGTTTTCTTGAGAGACTAACTAAAGGCTGTCTCAAGGTCTGATTACATTATCTGAGTGAGATATGATCCAATTCGAATCGTCACATGATTTTGACATTCGGCCGACGTCCAGTACTTCGATATTTATGTATTTACAAGACTTTTATAAAGCTATTCACAATATAAAATACCTAGAGACGGAGAATGGCATGGGAGTATGCTGCTGGGTGATTTTCCCTGTTCTGAATGTCCAAAACTGCCATCTACAAGTCGAATGCATTAATGAAAAGTGCGAGAACCTGTTTATATGGCCTCACTCTGGTACCAAAGTCCCTGTCTTTGTTTCAACCTGTTCATGACATACACCAAGCCATCTCTGGAGTTTTTCACGTTGGATGCAAACTTGCTGTGGCTCCACAGCTCGATTCTCTCTCTGAAGCCGATGTAGTTCGACGAAAACTTGACTTCGCTATTCACAGTTGTGGAGTTACCGTCCTTGCTGGAGTACTTCAAGTACTCCTCTATCTTGATGAACTTTCTGTGGTCAATGTTGGCGGAATACGCATGCATAGTGTTTGTCTTGGGGTCGATGATGGATTTTTCAATTATCCACGAATCCAAGCTGCTGCCCAAAAACGGCTTGATGAACCTGGGAAGCCTCCCTGTCTTCACCACTATCCGTGTGGTCCATAACCGGCCCTTTTCGTCCACATGGCTGTCTAATGTGTCACTGCTGAGAACATGCTTAGCATATGGGTTGGGGTAACGGTTCAAGTACGCAAGTGTGGAAGTCTGAAAGTCGTGGTTGTACTGCGATGAGTTATTGAAATAAAGAACCATTTTATGAATAATGTGGTCCAGATAGTGCCTTTACTTCCTACTTTTTTTCCACTTTAAACTATCCCCTACCGGTGGCCACCTCTAATAGTCCAATAGATTACTGGTGCTTAGTAAAAGTCGAGCAACTGATTTTTCAGTCGTGCCGTGGCTCAACTGGCGGCGGTGGCTATCTCCTTATTTTATTTCCGAAGCCGCTAGATGGTCCGGCGATACCTCGCCAGAAACTTTTACGAGCGCGGTATTGGCCGGGAAGGGTTTTCAGAAGCCTCAACGGAAAGGAAAAGCGGTGAAAGCTGCGCTATTGCCTATTGCCGCAAAATCCGTTACTCTTGGAACCGAACACGAATCGAACACAAAACGACGCAAGTATTTTATCACATCTCTCTGTCTTTATTATGTCAGTCTTCTGTCTGGAACTTGTCTGTCTCCTATCTGTCTCCTATCTTTACCCGGCATCGTATATGCCCACTGCTTTTCTTTTCTATTCTTTTCTTTTCTATTCAATTCTTTCCTTTCCCTTTGTCTAACCCTTTCTCTCTCATTTCCTGTTTCCTGCCTCTACAATGCCTCCACCCTGCCTCTGTAGTGCCTCAACCCTGCCTTTATCCCTTCAGACAACAAGTGGCGCTAAGTTGTGAGTCTGTCCAATCTCACCCACGTCTCTATAAGGCGTGTGTCACACTCGTGTAGGTATAAAACGTCCAACAACAATGCCTACACAGGTGTTGTATTAGCTTCGCTTCAAATCAACGCCAACCCACACTCAAAAAATAAACTCCTTGTTGCTGAACCGATCTTAATTGCACTACATATGGCTGTGGATGCATGCATCTACTTGTGGAGACATTATATGCCTTTTGTGCCACCTGTGCCACTTGTTGTCAAAGGACGTCGTGGATTCATCTTTCCAGCTTATATTTGACTTTGCAGCATTTTTTCTGGTCCAGGGATCGCACGTCCAACAACTGAGTGGGCGGTTAAATTGGCAAAATTCGTGTGTTTGTTTCTCCTGTAGATAGATATAGGTACTACGATGTCCTACGAGATAGATTCCAAACACGCCTTCTCTACACGAAACTCTAAAGTCAACGGGAAGCCATTCTAGTGATTATCGACTGCTAGGGTGACTGGATCCGGAATTGTAATTAGTAGGCGGAAAACAGATTCCAGGGCGTGCGCGGTTCAAGACCTCAAACCCAAACCCTTACTCCATCAATCCTACATTGCAAGCTGCACAGGTTATGAAAACCTTCAAACTCCATCGATGTCCGCCCACATATTGTGCTTAGGCGACGTGGGTGACCTGACAACAGAGTCGTTATACGCTTCGCTTGTGCGTGGCAACGCCAACTAACTCCCATAGGATTCCCAATTAAGTTTCGCAACTCGCAGAATCTGAAAAAAAAAGCTGCAACCATTTTCACACAAATGTGAAACCCATGCATACCTCAAGTTGTAAGGGCGAATAATAGAGCTCAAGACAAGCTGTAAGATGTGTGAGGGTAAATGGGCATGCCATATATGCAAACAAAGGTTTTAAAAGTCTTATCGTTGTTCGAATCTTCTGAAACTGTGCTTCTACCACCTAATCGCGTATTCCTTGTCCCCAATCAGTTTATTGATTTGCAACCACATTTAATTAGCCTAAAGGTCGCACACATTCCTGAAACCTCTGGAGGTTATGGAATAGGTACATAAATAGAGCAAATGTCTGGAAACTGAATCCATTAGAACTAGTAATAATTTGATAGATATGCAAAAAGGAGGAAACTACGACATGGGAACATCAGGTGGGGGAAACGAGAAAGAGGCCGATCTCGCGGCTAGATACGACAAAATTGTCAAAGAGCTCAAGATGTTGAGTGTGTTCGAGGGCATGCAGTTTATGCTCTTGACGAAGAGCTCGGGTTCCAACTCTGAGATCAAGATGCTGTACTCGTCGCCCTACACGGATTCGCAGGCCAAACACATCAAATCGATCGTGGAGAATCCGACGACCATGTTGACGTCAACGGATATTTGCCTTATAAGACCGGCTTTGAAGTTTTACCGTCAGATAACGCTCTCGCGTCGCTCTACGGATGTGTTGATCAAACACTACTCTGACCTCATGATGTGTTTGAGTCAAGCAATCTGTAAGGAAGTCGCAAAACAGTGGATTAAGGTTGCAGAGCCCAACAAGCAGGCCTTGTACCCTTACAAATACGTTAATAAATCAAAGCCTTCGTGGTGGCCGTCTACAGTGAATCACATTGAACCGGATCATTTGGACAAAACTGGAAGGATCAAGGTGTTGATCAACATTTTGCGGAACCCTGAGTTCTCGTTGACTTCCTTGAGGGCAAGAACAAGAGTGTTGAGCTTCAAGAATCTAGTGATTCATAATGTGTTGGATGAGCTTTATTATCTAGCAGCATATGACAGACTTTTCTTCGACCAGTTAAGGGAACAAAACCCGTTGTACGTTAATTTGTCGGAACAAGAGAAGGAAAGCTTCAAATACGACACATTAAACATACTAGTGAGCGATTTGAGTGCCGGAAAGATGAAGCTGAAGAAGCCCCGTGTCATAATGATAAGCCAAATCAAGCCCTACCATCTAAATGAGAGAGTGTTTCAAGTGAATGAAAATTACCCTCCTGACGACGAAGATGAAACAAACATATCCAACATACTGGAAATCGCGGAGTATCGAAACAGACAGTCGGTAATCCACCAACAGCCATTGATCACCTACAAAGATCAAAATTATCACAATGGGGAGAACTCTCCTCTAAGCGAGGATGATATCATGCCTCATCCAAAGAGACTCAAGCCTGCTTTCCAACCACAAATAGGAATGGCTACAAAGAATTCCAAGTACCCGGAATCAGACTTCACCATCAGCAGCGACCACTCACACTACTACACAGGCTCCTCGATGGTCAAATTGGAGTCCAGTGTCGCTGACTTACAATCCGAGAGGATGCTTATGGAAGCTGAGGCCACAAGCGATATGAGTGAGCCCTCGAGCGACCAGAAGTACAATCTGCCGGAATCATTAGGAATGCCTTTTCCTTATAGAAGAAAGTTTTCGTTACTGCCTACACCCACTCCAAAAGCCTTCTTCGATTTTGGTCACATAAATGAAGAAAAAGATCTTCATATTGAGTTTTATTCTGAAAAATCAGATTTACGTTTGAGATAGTTTTTGTACACAATGGATTTTTTTCAAATAAATACAAAATGTGTTTGTGTTTTCTTTTATTTTTTGCAGCAATTGTCTTTGTAAACCCAGTACAGTTTCAGTATATAACTAACGGTCACTTTATTGGAACAAAAGTTTATAACTTCTTCTAGTACTCCAAATTGAATCTCTTAGCTCAACTGTTTAATGTCTGCACCAACTGAATCGCAATCAGCAGCTACTCCTGATGCTGCTACAGCTGCACCATCTACGGGAACTTCTCAAAGACAATTTCTTGCTCATATCAACGAATACCCAATTGTGAACACCACCAAAGACTATGTACTTGGTAAACCATATACACAAAAAGCAGTGAAGGCTCTTGGCCCCAAGCTCGAATCTGTGAGAGAAAAACAGCCTATCAAGGCAGTTTTCGATAAGGGTGATTTTATTGCTGATAATGCTTTGAGTCACGTCGATAAGTTTGTTCCTGGACTCAAAACTTTAGAGTTCCACGACATCACTACTCCAGTTACTAGACCGGTAAGTGGCGTTATTGAAGAAGTACACAAGACTGCTACAAACATTAACGATTCTGTTCACAAGACCATCCTCGAACCTTCGGCAAGAACTGTGGGGGACTTGAAGGAAAAAGTTCATTCTGTGCTCTACGATGCTAATGGAAAGGCGATTGTTATCAGTCATTCGGACCCATTGATTGCACCACTTAATGAGAATTTGGAAAGATTGGTTACGAATTACTTCCCCCACTTGAAAAAGGTTCCAAAGGAAAGTGCTGCGAGCGAATTGTCTCGTACAGTCAAGATAGTGAGTTATGTTCTTTGTGGTACTCGTGAGTCTGAGTCTGAACAAGAAGCAGAACAACAACCCGAGAATGCTACAGCTGATAAGACAGCTGAGAATGCAGAAAAGAAATAAGTGTTCCCTGTAGCCTGGTCAGACACTGTTAGCCATCGAATAGTTTAGTTAGGTGCCGTCATTTGCGTTTTGTAAAAGTAATTTTGCATGCAAATTAAATTTACATCATATCACATTGATCTGTTACACAACTGTAGTAAATATATTGTAGTATTTCGATTGCACAATTCTAGTTATATACCATGCATAAAAATAAAATTAGTTTACAGAAAGATCTGAACGTGAAGAAAGATCGTGATGAGTTCAAGTGAATAGGTTTACATAGGGGAAGCGCGTGTTCATTAATCCTTTGAAGTCTTCTTCTTTTTCTTTGGAGATTCTTCATCCTCAGCCTTACGCTTCTTGTCCTTTTTCTCCTTCTTCTCTTTCTTGTCCTTCTTTTCTTTCTTTTCTTTTTTCTCCTTTTTGTCCTTCTTCTTGCTCTTCTCATCTGCCGATTCGTCGTCGTCTTCGTCTTCCTTCTTCAGTTTCTTCAGTTTCTTCTCTTTCTTTTGTTTCTTCTCTGAAACACCAGCGTCAACCAAATCAGAACCTGACAATGCTAAAGCCTCCTTTATTGCATCCGCATTTTTCATAGGTGGGGCACCTGTGTCATAAAAGTTCAATCTTTCTTCCACTTGCTTCTTCAAGATCTGACCAAAAGCAGTGGATGGTTCATCAGAATAATTATCAATTCTACTTGCAATTGAACACTTGTTAGCCAAGTATCTCGAAATTCTACCCTTGTTCTTTGCTGCTGCTTTTCCAATGAATGAAGAATGGTAGATCAATCCATACTTAGGTGTATTTCCTTTCGTCTTCAAAGCTCTAAACAAAGCTTTCTCTGCACCAAGAATTTGCACAGTGGAAGCAGCTTGCTTCGAAAGATTAGTCAAGGAACCAGCATGAGAGATCAATCTAGCACCAACTACCTCACCAATCAATGTTGACAAGTTTGGTGCAACGGTATGCATCTTTTCTGTAAGGTATGAATACAACTTGGATCTGTACTCACTAATGTTAACAACTCTCTCTGCAAAGGTCGAAACATTATCCATGTCTTCCTCGCTGATATCTTGTCCCATGGATATTCTGGCATTGTCGACAATTCTTTGGGCAATACCAGAGTCTTCATTAACCAATGCAGCAACATCGTGCAAAGACTCTTCAGTCAAAGAAGCCTTGTCTCTGATGAATAAGGCCAATCTGGCGTAAGTGTAGTTGTCTGGAACTATCTTAGCCAATTCTGGAAAGTGCCATCCATACCACTCTTTAACTCTCATAGAGAAAGTGTTGATATCTTTGTCCAACTGATCCAATAAAGCAATAGCCTGAATGATATGGTTATCGTTCTTCTGCACTGAAAACTTTACTTTGGCCCTGGAGAAAGCATGGCCCAAACCTAACTGAGCTCTTTCAATATCACCCTCTTCCAAATCTTTCAATAACTTGGTACCATGTACTCTAATGCCTCTCAAGAAGTCTTGCACAATCTCGTTGGACAAACAGTCCACGTTGGGGAAAATCTCCTTGATGGAAGGACCCAAATTCTTATCGGATACACCCAAAGAAATTCTCTTCTTAGAAGAGCCTTTAGGCAAATTTAATTCCAACACAGACTTCAAGTACTCGGAAACCAAACCTTCAGAAATATCGTTAGCATTTTCCAAGGCTTGTGCAGCTCCTTTGAATGGTGCAAACGAAACCAACTCGATCATCTTGGAAAATTTCGCCAAGTCATTGGATGCTTCTTGGATTTCCTTCAGTCTTGATTGAACATCATCTTGTTGAATCAAAACCTTGAAAATAGCATATCCAGTAGCCTCTTCGAAAAGAAGGTAGTCTAATCCTGCCATCCTTTATTGTTTGAAGCTAGTTAATTTCTACAATACTGATAAACCACTCTAGTAGGAAAATTCTTCACCCTCATCTCTCAAGCTCGCACTTGACAAAAAAAAATTGCTTTTGTGTCAATTTAATATATACAGTCCATTCATATTATACACGACTAAGCTAGCTGGAGTACTCATGGATATGGCTGCTAAGCAAAGTTCAAATCCCATCTCAATTCCTTAAGAATTGCATACCAGTCGACAAATTTGTCACCATAGAAATTGTCTTTCCATACCCTCTCCAACAATACTCCCACTCTGGAAACATTCCACGGGCCATAGAGTTTTATAAACTTGTCAATTCGCATTCTCATCTGGTTCCGATCATATATAGTGACGCAATGAAGACCTGCTATGAATACAGGGAACACCAAGGTGGTTCTCCAGTCTGTTTCCATTATTATGTCGATGCATTTGATCAAGTCTGTGTAGAGGAGCTGACTCTCCAACAGCGAGGGGTTGCACCTCATGATGGACTGACGCAAGAACAACTTTGAACTGAGTTGGAATGCCTCGAAGATGGTAAGCTGCCACTCCAACTCTTTGTCTGTCATATTCTCCAAATCATGAGGATTAGGCTTCGAATTTTCTATAAGAGATTCTAGCTCTTTCGCTTTAGCAATTACCGAGCGCAAAAACTTGCTTATTGACTTGGATTTCCCACCTCTTTCTACGAAGGGCGATGTGTCGTCCTCCAGTAATGCATCAGATGTGTCGTCATCATACGCAGAAGGGTCGCCATTCTCTTTGAAACTGGACTCCTGGGATGATCTGCCATCATAATACTCATCAAAATAGCGCCTACTCTTGAAAGCCAAAATGTTGATGTCACCTATGATCTTGTACAAGTTCTTTGAGACACCGAACACTGGGCTCAATTTTCCCTTTGAAAAGCCATGGGGATCTTCAAATACCATTTGATAGTCTTTCATAGGGTAATATGTACCCCTTTCACAGGTGGAACTAGCCAACAAATCATGATATGCAAAGTTAGATACAAGCCAATACTCTTGTGTCGAATGGTTGAAGTTAAGAATTCCTCCATTGTTGTTGAAGATTTCAAAGCCCCAGCTCAAATATAAAGACCAATTTTTTACATCACCCTTGCAAATCTCTGCTCCACAAAGAATAAGCAAAGTTGCCAATTTGGTCCTAACTGAATCTCTATCATCATTCATCGTGGCAATAGTATTTCCACCACTTCTGAATAAATGGTCAAGTGCCATTTCAACGTATTTTTCACCTTCCACCTTCCATTCTCCCCCTAAGTGGAAACCAGCCCACGCCAACAAGCCATACAAAACACCTCTATCTTTATGTGCTAAAGGCAAGAAAATATTTCGATAGGAATTTGAGCCATCTTGTGAGCTGGGTGAAATGGACACCTTACTTGAAAGTTCATCCACGTAGTAATTCAAAAGGTAGTTCCCAGTATTTGACAAGTCAGGGAATAACGATGGATTTGGTATAGGATTGAAATCTATATTCAAAGACTGCAAAATGTCATCATATGCCAAAGGAGATTTAATCAATTCATGCCCCAAACTTTCAATTAGGGCAGAGTAATTCGGTGATATTGCGTCACTTTGCTCTGGCCTTGTTTGCCTCTCCGGAACATTTGGTTCATCTTTAGGGCTTGGTAAATCGCGGAGCAACTGAATAAATGTGGAAGGAGATAGCACCGGCCGCTCAGTTGAGAAGTTAGAAGTATATAACTCAAGAGGTGGGGGCGAATCATCATCAATGTCTTTCAAGTCATGGAGATCTTCAGAAGTATAAGTTTCTATTGATGGCGACCTTGAAATGATTATAGGATACTCTGTATCACTCTTGGATGATTTTGAATGCACTGTAGAGAGATTATCAAGTGTATTTGAAAATCCAATCTGCGATTTTAAAGTATAATCCTGTTTTGCAGTATTGGTGTTATTTACAACAAACGTTTGTGCACCATTTCTTGTTGTTCCCGACTTGTTTGACTGGGCCGATTTTGATGCTATACCAGTTCGAGGAATGAATATGTTGTACTGTGTCTTCTTAGACTTGTTAGACAGAGCATCACCTTTGAATTTTCGTTTACGAATTTTAGAGTTTTCTTCATCTTTCTCTGCCTTTTCCTTTAGAGTCCGTATCTCATCTTCACTCATTCTCTTGTGGTCTATCCATATACATTCTTTATTCAATCTCGAGCAGTCCTGGCACACAGGCTTTGTTTCATCACACTTCTTCTTACGAACTTTGCATGTAAGGCATCCGTTTCTTGATCTTTTAGTCTGTCGAAATTTGAAAAAGTCTTTACCATCTTCAATAATTTGTATTGCAGCTTCTGCCTTAGAGCTTTCTTTCGCTATTGGTGTTTTTCTGTCATTAATGTTGGGGTTCCGGACTTCCTTATGTTTGAGAAGTATGGGAGCTTTTGTCTTTAGTCTTTCGATAGATTTCCCCGTTTTGGTTTCAAAGGTTACCATCATCTTTATTGAACATCACAAAGCAAATCCTTATCGAGCTGCGTATATCTTAGCTATATCTCTAAGAGGAACCTAATCATCGATTTATTCGATCATCAAGATTTGGAATAGAAGATAAGTATATGTGCAGAACCGTTCCAAGATCCGGAGCGATTACGGAACCAGGTTGACAGCTTCGATGATGCTGACAGTCGCCCTTGTAACCAATGGGCGACGATTCGTAGCTTCACGGTACCTGATTTTCTACACTAGTACAATTTCATGGTGTAGGTAAGTGCGATGTGTGGTCTCGATGCGCTGTGGACGATGGAATCTCACCAAATTTCTACGGCCGGTTCAGGCATCCACTATCACTACTAACAAGACAGATTGGAACACTTTGACAACCAAGCTCAGTAGCTTCTCGCATTGTAGGAACAAGAACTGCTGCCTAACTTGCTATTTAGTGATGCTACAATATAATTTACTTAGATCGTTCAAAGTGGCATCTACATTTGTTTGTGGTTCTGCGTACTCCATATAATGTGCTTTTGCTCCAATGTGCATAAGTTCAACGGTCGAAACAAACACGAGACAGATACAGTGCGATAGCACTGTATCGGTTTTATATAGACAAAAACACTGCCTTGTTGCCCTCCAACCAACCACATACCCTATTACTTGACATACAGGGAGAAGACCACACTCTATCATTTGTGTACAAATTTTGCAACTAAAGAAACGTTACTGCCTATTTCGAAGTAAATAGAGTTTAGAAGGTTACATGCAACAGAAACTGTACTCCGAAGAGCCTTTCCAAACATCAAACACACACTGGGGCTATCCATGGCTGACCTTTAGTGTATCATAGGGTCGATCGCCTGATCTGAATCAGGTTGCGTTCAATAGAAGACAAACTAAACCACTATAGAATATCCAACGGATGATCAGAATGCCAGAGGATGTTACACATGACGTGGTGTGGCCACGGTGGCCTTCAAACCGCTAAAAGCAGTGGAGTCTTCCGTGGGAACAGCATCAAGATAATGAGGCAACGGGCGCCTTGCATTCACAACCTGTAACAGTACAGAATGTACGCAGATATTTTTACACACAGGGTAAACCTCAGAACCACTCATAGAAGTTTCCAGATACCCATTTGCGGGCAACCTCTTTTGCCCATTACTCGGCAACTCACATCTTACGTTAGCATTACTACAATAAACTATTTAGCTACATTTGTCTTTGACTTGTTTAAAGTTTAAAAGTTGAAGGTAGAAGGTAGATCAATATAAATACTTTAACAAATACAAGATGTCTTTGAAACGTATCAATAAGGAGTTGGCAGACTTGGGAAGGTAAGTAACTATTAGGGTCAAAGGAGAGCTTCCGCTGGCGTTTACATGCGGGCTTTCAGCAAAGAGGGAAGCTGAAGCGCTAGCGCTTCAGCTTCAACTCTACGGCTGCCAGAAGTAGGCTAGCGCTCGATGCAATAAGTCTTCAGAAGATCGTGGACATGGAAAAGCTACGTGGTGGCTGTAATCACGTCACAAAAGTTTGAAGGCAAATCAGGGCCCGCATCGGAAGTGATCCATCGAAAGAGTCTTCGCAACGGCATAATACTAACACCATCATAGGGATCCCCCATCATCATGCTCAGCAGGACCAGTGGGAGATGATTTATATCACTGGCAAGCGTCTATTATGGGTCCTCCAGATTCACCTTACGCAGGAGGGGTCTTTTTCTTGTCCATCCATTTCCCCACTGACTACCCTTTTAAACCACCAAAGATAGCCTTCACAACCAAGATATACCACCCCAACATCAACGGAAATGGTAACATCTGTTTGGATATCTTGAAGGATCAATGGTCCCCAGCCTTAACTATTTCCAAGGTCTTATTATCTATTTGTTCCTTGTTGACCGATGCAAATCCCGACGATCCTTTGGTCCCAGAGATTGCACATATCTACAAACAGGATAGAGCAAAATATGAAGCTACAGCCAAAGAATGGACTAAGAAGTATGCCGTCTAATGATGCCAGAGTCCTTTCTTTGGTATAATATGGAATATTTCTCATGTTTTATGTTTTTATCAGATGGCGGAGGTTCATATTACTACTATTTATAAATAGATAATTTACGATTGCATAACATCAAATTTGCTGTTGTTGAGCTATAGCAGCTAGCATCATCTGTAGTATAGCTGAGAGACTGGGTCTGTGCTTGTCATACGGGAGACATTTCGAAAAATGTCGCGAAACTCTCACCTCTTGAACTTGAAAAATAATTCTTAGGTCTTAATCCAGACTAAATCGAGAGATTCAATCAATCACAAGACATCAGTTTTGTAGAAACTCTCTTGTGTTATTTGAAGGGACACTTACAGACGTATAGACTAAGTGTCTAATTTCTTGATTCAGAAACCAGTGTGTGACTGTGGACCAAGTCATATATTTAATCGACGGTTTTGTGTCGTATATCGGACTTGCAGATTGGAACTGATAGAGCATAAGAGGTTTGCTGAAGAAATAGCATACATTACGATATAGAGAGGCATAATTGCATATCGAGAGTCGGGGGGTAGCGGAGATGGATAAATTGAATACATTTCAGCAAAATGATGCCGTCAGATTGTTTCGATTAGCCAAAACACTTCATGAAAATAACTTCTTCGTGATGTTCTTGAACGACGTTCAATTGAAGATACTCGGCCATGTTATCTCCAAGAACAATGACGAAGTATGGAGTAACTTTATCAATGGCAATTGTTTTCTTAAATACGCGCAAGACAGCGAAAATCAATCTGAGGAGCTAATAGAAAGTGGGTCTAAGGCGATCAAAATGTTAGCCTTGCATGTAAGATACTTACTATGGGAAAAGGCCATTGATTATTACTACAACGCCAAAGCGATGGACGAATCGTCTCAGAAAATCATGGAGCAGGGTGACAGCTACGATTTAATCGAAGAGATCAATAAGGAGAACGAGGATTCCGCTGCAGTACCTGAAGATACTTCCAAAGAGGCTAAAAGCACAATCAGAGACGAAGAAGACGATTACGATGACGATGAAGAAGACGAAGAAGGTGGTGAAAGTGGCACTAAATCGGTCACAGAGAATGGAGATACAGGAGAAGACCAGGCTCATATAGAATATAATGACGAGAACATGATGGTGTTGGAAATACCAACTTCGATATTCGAGGAAGAAGCCAACCAAGAACAGGAATCAACGAATATGTCCAACTCAGAAATAGATCCCTCCACATCGAGTCGCACGTTGGAGGAGCAAGAGAACCTAATAAGAGAGTTCAATAAGGTTTACCATAACTTCGAATATGACAGAGAAACGTTGATCAAAAGAAGAAAACTTGAGCAATCCGATATGCAGCTAGAGCAAAGCAGCTCTCAAAATGATACAAATGAGTCGCAGAAAAACAATATGGAAATAAACTTGGGCGCAGCTTCTACGTCCTTACAGCATTTGTTATCTACGATCCAAGAAAATAGAGAGTCAGTGCCATTAAACGATTTTGAGCTTCGTAATTTATTCATGGATGTGAGAAAGAACAGAGGAAAATGGGCAAGTGATGAAAGAGTAGGACAGGAAGAGTTGTATGAGGCTTGTGAGAAGGTAGTACTTGAACTCAGAGGCTACACGGAACATTCTACTCCTTTTTTGAACAAAGTATCAAAAAGAGAGGCACCAAACTATGGATTAATCATAAAAAAGCCCATGGATTTAAATACGACCATGAAAAAGTTGAAAAATTTAAGCTATAATTCTAAACAAGAATTTGTTGATGATTTAATGTTGATATGGTCTAACTGTTTGACCTATAATGCTGATCCAAAACACTTTTTGAGAGCACACGCTATTGCAATGCAGAAGAAGACATTGAAATTGATACCTCGCATTCCCGACATAACAATCAGAAGTCGAGCCGAGGTGGAAAAAGAAGAAGAAGCACTTGAATCAGAGACTAAATCTGGTACTCCTGTTGCAGGAAAAACGTCTAAGAAAGGAAGAAAAAGGACAAGGGAAGATCAATTGAAAGGTGAAGATGACGTTAAGGAACTGTCGGAAGACATTACAGATTCGAATTCACATCAAGCCACTCCAGCTACTGAAACCTCTTTCAATAATGTTAGTAACAAAAGCAACCAGGATGGTGAAACGGACATTAAAAAGGTTAGCGAAACCAGTGCAAGCATTGGTGCTGAATTGGACGAGGAAGAAGAAGAGGAAGAAGAAAAACTAGGAAGCAGCGCTAATAATATAGATGAAGTAGAGGATGAATTACACCCAGAAATTCAAGCATGGAAAACTCTCACTGCAAAATCGAGGGCAAACTATTGTGCGCAAAGGGCCAATTTGTTCAATCCTGATAATACTTTGAGATTTGAAGCACCAGCAATAATACGGAGGTCAAAGCAGATGGCGAATTTCAATACTTACTTGAACAATAAGGAAGTCGTCTCCAAAAGTAATAATTTATTGGAAAATGATGAACCATACCTCTTGGAGTATGATATCACTGGTGGTTTGCCTCGGTTGAAGTATACAGGTATCACTGACGAGGATGAAGACCGAAAGGAGCAAGAACTTGTGGACAAAATTCTAGCGAATAATGATTACGGAAAATCAGGATTTGCGTTACTGACTGATTCTGGCTTGAATAAAGTCTATCTTGAAAATATCACTGAAATTCAAGAAATCAGAAAGATATGTTTCAAGATTTCTCTTATTCGGCAAATGCAAACTCAGCAATTTGTTCATCACACTCAGATGAAACAACAAGAAATTGAAGAATTGAAGGAAGTCGATATTGATCTGATTTCCAAGCTCGAAAACCACGACCCATTCAACGATCAAGTGCAATATTCAGCTTTACGAAGAAATATAGCTAAGATAGCTATGCAAACAGGATTTGAATCAACCGATTCTTTCGCTATAAATACCCTCACACAGGTTGCAGAGCGTTATATTGGTAACTTGACAAAATCTATAAAGTTGCATACTGAGACAGCCTCATCAAACAAGCTCAGTACCCGGGATATTATTCTTCTATCACTTCTCGAAAATGGCATTGACAAACCTGATGATTTGTATACATTTGTGCAAGAAAAGATTGTTAAGCAGCAAGAGAAATTAAAAGACTTACGTTCAAAATTGTCCAACTTTTTGAAAGAGTTGTTGAGACCCGGATTGGAAAACTTCAACGAAAAAAGTTTTACTGATAGTAGTGAGCAATTCATAACGGGTGATTTTTCAAATGGTTTAGGAGACGATTTTTTCGGATTCAAAGAGTTAGGCTTAGACAAGGAATTCAACCTCTTGAGTTCTTCAATCCCTGTATATCTATTACATTCCAGACTACACAACTCGTTCACTGACACGAGCAATGTCAGCAAACTACAGAAGTATAAGGATCTCACCGACTATGTACCAGCTACCTTGAAAGCGTGCGACATCGATGCACAAATTGGTCTATTGAAACCGTTTTACCAAAAATTGTATGACAAGTCCAAAACACACTATATCAAAAACCAGAAAAAGAAGGGAGAGTCTACTGAAATACCACCTAATAATCAATTACTTTTGATCGAGGACGAGGAACTTCCGCAAAAACAAAGAAATACAAGACCTAGATTGCCTCCAACAGGAAAGATAACTGCAATTAAAAAGAAAGTTGTTGCTAATTCTTTCTTTATTCCTGATGATCCAGTAAAAGACGAGCCCTGAATCATATTGGAAGTCTGATCTCAATGATAGATGTTATATAGTAGTCAATACAATTATGATATATTTAATTTAGTGTATCAATTTTGCCATTATCAAAATCCATAATTCGCTTGCGCGTGGCCAATATATCATTTTATTCTATTATAAGCAATTCAATAACTATAATATCGTTCTCAAATGTGTTAGTGAAGTAATATGGAGCAAGTATCTTCTGAAGTAGGATGCAAGAAACAGCCAATATCACAAATCTTGGCTAATTTAGACAAAAATGAGTTATTGAAGAGGGACATATTTGGCAGAACTATTCTTCATTTGGTCATCTTGACAAACAGATACGACTTATTGAGGCATCTCTTGAAGAATCCCAACCTAAGAAGTTTGATATCATTGACAGACTATGAAAATGGATGGAATTGTCTTCATTATGCGATTTTCTACACACGAATATGTTGTTTGAGATCGTTGTATGAAAGCTTACAGAATTCTAATACCCAGTCCATTGGAAATTGGATTCCTGAATTGCTCAAAGTGAAAGATAGAAACCGACGCACACCATTGCAGTTGTTGCAAAACGACTTTAAAGATATGGTATGGTATCCTGAGTTCATTACTGAGAGTGATCGGGTGAAGCTAAGCTACAGATATGGTGAAATCGAGCTGAACGAAGAAAAGACTAAAAGTGGTCATTCTAGAAAGCAAAAGCATGTTTCACATGTATGGTGGGATGGATTCAGAGGCGGATCAGATTTGTTAATGCTTGGGTGCAATATCAGTAACAACCTTGGTGTTGGAGACTCTAATGACAGGCTTTCTACTACGAGAATTCACCCTGGATATTTCCAAGTGACAGACCAAAGAAATGAAAGACACCATACAAGATTTAAACAAGTAAAGATATCAAAGAATCACGCAGTAGTGGTAACCACGGAAGGTTATGCTTTTTCAAGCGGCCTAAGCTCCCGAGGAAGGTTGGGTCATGGGCAAGGGAAATCATCGAATAATTTTAGATTTCAGCTTATTGAAGGATTGGCACTCACGGGCTCACCTGAAATTGACACTAAAGTCAAGGAAGTAGCGATATCAAAAAATCATTCTTTGGCTTTGACAAATGGAAATAGCTTATTTGCTTGGGGTCTTAATGATTTCAACCAACTAGGATTTAACAATAACCAAGCCTCTTCTAGAAACAAAGACTCCAACGAAAGTTCCGAAAGCATCCCACGCCTGATAGTAACAGGAGATATAAAGAAACTTAATTACCCATTTCTTGGGCTTGCTGTTTCAAATATACACTCAGTCGCATTCACGAAACATGAAATATTATCATGGGGATTAAATATTGGACAAATGGGGTTGAAAATAGATGGAAAAGACACTATAGACTTCAAACTGAAGTACACTTCGGGGAAAGGTGAAATTCAGTCTTACCCTAGAGCAATATCGTTGAGAGATGAAATAAAATGTTTGAATACGTGTGATACATGTACATGTTTTGCAACTGAGTATAATGATATTCATGTGTATTTCAATTTTCAGCATATAAAACTACCCAAATTACAGACCAGATTCAACACAGAAAAAGATTTCGATCACTTCAAACCGGGAAATCTAACCCGACCTCCTAATATCATAAAAATTGTCATGAAATCACATAAATTGATTGCCATTTTGACAGACAATGGACAAGTATGGGGGTTCACATTAAACAACGAAGATCCTAGGAATACTAAGTACTTCAATATCTGGAGATCATACGATGAGGAAATGAAAGTTTCGGATCTTGATATCGGATGCGATGGCTCAATCGTTTTATGCACAAAAAATGGCCATGTTTTTTACAAATCTAGTCAGACTATTTTCAGGCGAAATTCATTCACGGAATCGAATGTGCCAGTTATGAAAGGCGCCAATACAAAATTTAAAAGGATCGAGACATTGAATAGAATAGTACAAGTATCTTGTGATGAGAAATTCAGTTCTTTTTCGTTCATTAGAGATGAAATCGACATGATACCTCTTCAGATGGTTAAGAATACCTTCTTTGAGGATACCTCATATTTAGGATATACGCACTCGCCAAACGCATCACGGAAGCAGGATGAATTATATGAATCATGCGATAACTTTGATAGCTATATTGCAGATTTTCTATATGCAAAAGAACTCAAATCGCAGAATGTGACAAACCTCTTCAACAACTTATCTATTTTAGACCATTCCACGAAGTCTGAAGGAGGCAAAGACAAAATTCTTGCTCATGATAAGGTTCTACGAAATTACAGATATAGATATGATCCCAGAAGACATAAAGCAGTCAGTCCTGAAAAAACATTTCTGAATCCAAAAAAAGACTTCGATGCTAGCAATGCACTAGTTGGATTGTCGGACTGTTTATCATTTCCAAATCTTGACGAGAAGCGTTATGACGGTATAATAAAAGTTAAGAATTACGAAAACTTCCCTGTCTATTTTCATCGTTTTTTATTTGAGAAGAGGTTACCACTTTGTGCAAATATGTTTAATTCTGTGGACGATATGTTCGTGGATGGTGTGGTGTTGATAAAGTTTGATAATGTCGAAAAATGCATTTTTTTTGATTATGATGTTTGCATAGAATCGGTGTTACTATTTGTCCAACTGGTGTACAATAGTTTCGATTATGATATAAATAATTCAAATAAGGATTACAGTCTGGAGGAACTGAAGAAGATCAAAAGTGAGTATCTCAACTTAGTAAGAATATTCCGAGGAGCAAACGAGCCACATAGACAAGAGTCATTATCGAAGGCAGTAGAATCATTGATAGATGACCAGAATGGCGATGTTGAGATAATTCTTCTAGATGGATCTTTGAAATGTCATTCATCCATTTTGATTGCCAGATCTGCCTATTTTGAGACCATTTTCTCTTCGAGGTGGAATCGTTCTAAGCAGACCCTCAAATTGGACAACGTTACGAAAGAACAATTTATTGTGGTATTAAAATATATTTATGGATCCGAAAATCAAGAATTGTTCAATTCTATATCATCAACTGATAATGACGAATTTGTGATGTTTTTGATGGATATGATTGTTATTGCAGACGAACTATTGTTGGTTGATTTACTGGCATTATGTCAGTTGGCAGTTAAAGATTTTATTAGCACAGATAATGTCTTAGAACTAGCCATACAATCATGTTATATATCCGCATCAAAGCTATTCTTAAACTGCTGCTGGCTCATATACAATAATCTTGAAGTTTTCTTGTTCGATAGAAGTTTGAATGAGCTTCCAATTGAAGTTCTAGGGAAAGTCGAAGAGCAAATGCGTTTCTTCAACAGATGTAAGCACATAGACATGGTCGATGTTGATGGTACCATCTGTGAAGGTTACACGAAGAACTGGGCTGAGAGGAAATCCAACTTTCTTATATCAAAATTTTTATTCTCATTATCTGAGTACAATGAAAACTTCATTTCAGATAGGAAGGGTTGCTCAGCGTTTGCACCGCTAATTGATTCAAAGAATCCCGTTCGTGGAGATAACGAAGGGAGCTCAAAAAAAGACCCCTGTCGATCAAGATCAAGTGCAGCAAGCAGAAATGAGCTTCTAAAGTTCAGACAAAATATTGGACTACAAAATCATGCGTCTGATGAAGACGCAGTAGATGACTCTATGAAAGATTTTGAAACCATTGAGTACAGAAGGAGAAAATCAAAGAATGTAAATAGCCAACAATCAGAGTTGCCTTCTCATGGCGCAGTGCGTAATTTTTCGCCTAACAATGAAGCAGAGAGGAAAGAAAACCAAAATGCTGCGCAGCCAAATGGTAACATGATCCTCGCCGAAAATCATTCAAGTCAACCATTCAATGCTTTCGAATTTGAAAAAAGTTACCAATGGGGATCCAGGCGCAAGAGCAGCTTGCTGGCGAGTCAACAACCGGTTCTTGGTGAGAGCAGCAATGACGCGGACGCGAGAAGGAAAGGGAAAAAGCTTATAGCTCCGATCAGAATTTCTCAGAAAGAAAGAAAGAAAATGGCCTCGCTGAATAACGAAAGTTATGAAGAATTCCCTAAGGATGCCATGCCATGGTCTGTGCCAGCATCTAGCTCATCGTCTTTGAGTAGCGTAACCAGTGAACTACCAGTATTGGGAGCTACGCAAGCTTCCCAGTCCTCAACTGCCAAGAGGAAAACGTCCAAGAGTGATATCAAAATCAACAAAAACGAAGCCGAGGCACTTGGATTATCATCAGAAGACATCATGATACAAGAGTCCTTGATGAATGAGATGTCAAGGCAGAAAGAGAGCGATAAGACATCATTAGCGGAGATCCAGCAGGAGCAAGAATTTGCCAAATGGTGGGAACAAGAAACTGCTCGAATTCAGAAGCAATTGGGTAGAAAGACACCCAAAGAGAGAGATAGTCTGAAGAAGATGGACAAAAGGAACAGGAAGAAGCCTACAAAACCAATGGGGTCTCGTAATCATCTGCCACAAGACATTTTCAATCAGTAACAGACAAAAATATCGCGAAAAATCTAGCGACTCATTGACTACGAGCGGATCACGACAGATATGCTTCATTAACGTATATACATATTTATTCCATGGATTGTAATAGATTGAACAGTCTTAGTATTCAAGGCTGTCCGGAAACCACCCATACTCTTCTGTGTTCACCAAGAATGCTTTCAGCACAGGGACGTTCTCGGATCGTAACTTTTCAGCCTGTACAAACTCTCCGTTTGAATCGCCCCGAGGTGATATTTTCCCCGTACTCAGCAAGACTCGCCACCAAGGAAGCTTCTCGTAATCTATACCTTCACCTACGCTACGACCGTTTAACTGGTCGACTATAAACTTGCTATGTTTGAGTGTGGAACCCACTCGTCTAGCATTTTGTGGTCTGCCCACCAAATATGCTATATGGCCTATTTATGTTAGGCTCGAGACCCCAGCTTTCGCTCCAAAATAAACAACTCACCATAGCTGGTCACCTTTCCATAAGGTATCTGTTCTAC
Source organism: Debaryomycetaceae sp. UCDFST 68-768.1 (assembly GCA_031081845.1). NCBI lineage: Eukaryota > Fungi > Ascomycota > Pichiomycetes > Serinales > Debaryomycetaceae > Debaryomycetaceae sp. UCDFST 68-768.1. The sequence goes on along the minus strand of JARYTA010000002.1, from coordinate 1,225,026 downwards.
AGCACTCAAAACGGCCACCTGGAAGGCCCGAGTTTCCTCCTCGTTCCCCATTCAAAATATCTACATTTAATGTTATTATTTTTTTTCCACTGGTTTATTAACTAATATACACTAGCTATGTAGTCTAAGCAACATACTAAATGTCAATTAGCTTATTTACAAAGCCAAAAGAGCACCAGCAGCCAAAGCGGCAACACCAGCACCCAACTTGTTAGCACCTCCCTCGTAGGTGGTGATGTTAGATGGTGCAGTAGTGTTAGCAGCAGATGTGGAGTGTGCTGGGCAGTTAGTAACAGTGGAAGCACAGTCAGTGATGGTGACCAATGTAGAAGAAGAATCGGTCTCAGTGACAGTGGCTGCATTGACAGCAGCGATAGCGGCGATGAAAGCAACGGAAGAAAATTGCATCTTGATTATAAACGAATGACTATTGATAGATATCTACTTCAAAAAGATAAAACGCTTCTATGCTTCTCTATTTATATTAATTCTTTATCAACCCAGCATAACAAATTCTAACAACTTGATGCTCTGCACCAATAGAATCCGTAGACGAAAAATTGCAGTACAAAAATTTTCACTACCAATACAAATACAACTCCAGCTTCATTTCATAGCTGGTGGCTCGAATTAGTAAAGTGTAAACAACTGATAGTGAAATTCAACGTTGTAGTTTTCGCAGCGACCGCGTGCCCTGTCCGTAAGAAGTAGGAAGCCAGCATCGAGAACCGAGTAACTACAGTGAGAGAGGTAAGACGTGCACTTTATTCAGTAGCCACCAATAGTATTATGTAGTGATAGGCGGTATACAGCATAATTGAGTAACAGAGTGAGCGAATAAAGAGAAAATAACTTGACAGGAGGAATCTAGAGCTTCTGCGACATGGAAAGTTTAGTTCAATTAGTTTGCAGTTAGTATAAACTATGGAGAAGCGCGGAAATTGGAGCGCAAACGCCGTGCGGAAAATTACACGGCAGTTTGGTAAATGTGGGCACGGGAAATTTGTTATGCTAGCAGCCGTATAGACGTATATACAAGAAATAAGAGGTAAGAAGAGCGGAAGTCAGACAAGACTGGGAAAGCGCAGCATACCTGAGGCAGCAGAGGCGCGAGTGACAGGCTCAATAGAGGCGGGAGGAGCAGCATGTGTTGCTGGAGAAGATGCTGGATCAGGCGAATGTGAAGCTGGTGAGTTTGCTGAAGAAGCTGGGGATGCTGGGAAATCCTGGTGGACCCTTTGTGGCTGGTTGTGAGCGCGCGCCGAAGCTTCCATTATGGCCTTCGAGACTTCTATGCTGGTTGGCTTAAGAAGCAAGAGGAGGTCTAGCAAGTCCCTGTAGTAGGCTTCGAAGGCTTCTTCGGAGTCTGGATCGTTTGTGCTGGCTGGGAGAGGGCCCACGGGTGGTGTGTCTCGTGGGAGGGGGATTTCTGTCGAGTCCATAGCCTCAGAGGTGGATGGCAAGTTTAGCTGCGAATGTTGACGGTGGGCATGGACCCGCAGCCTGAGCTCCTCAATGAGCAGCTGATTGGCGTGGACAAGAGGGTGGGAGGTCGTTTTTCTGTAGTCGTCTAGCAATGTGCGGTAGAGCTCGTCCTGGAGCGTTACCTGGGTAGCGAGTTCGTTTAGCTCTTTCATTTTCCGGGCGTCGAGGGCCTCTGATATTTCCGCGTAGACGAAGGGTGACAAAGCCAATACGGCCAATATGGAGTCCTTGAAGAGACACTCGATGGTATCGACGACAACGGTCACCGTCTTCGATTCAGCGACGATGTAACTGAAGTCGCTCTTGCGGTCCACAGCATACAGGATGAGTTCTCGTTTGATGAGGGCAGCGGAATCGACAACTTTGTGCTCGACAAACCTCATGGCAGCCGCTAGAGAGCGAAGCAGCAGAGCATAAAGCCCACGCTGTTGTTGGCGACCATTATTTGGGTGGTCTGGGATGAGTGTTGTTTCAATGAAGTCTGCGACTCTGCCTCCTCTCAAAAACACCACGAACAGGACCCACGAGATGACGATCAACAACAACAAGGGCTTCCAGAAATTGAAAAACAAGCCATTCAAGCGGTAGAAATAAATGAAAACACCGAATCGTATCACAGTCCCCAATCTTCTTTGCACCCAATTTGCGCACCAAGTGAATATCGTTCGGCCAACGTTTTCGTTGGGTTGACCTTCCCTCTGATTATCACGCATTGCAAAGTCCTGACCGTGCTCTTCACCCTGTTGTGGTACATCAACATTGGATGAATTGTTGTGTGTAGTCGTATTCGTGTGCAGAGCAGACGGAGGCAGACTTTCATTGCTGGACTCGTTTATATGCTGTTCTATTATATTGACTGTGGGATAATGTATTAACGATCTCCCATCCGAAGAGCTGAAAATTTGGGATAATTTTGAGGACCCAGAGGGACTGAGTGCCACGTATTGTTGCGGAGTACCCTTATCGAACACGATACACTGAGAAGTGTTCAATTGGACTGTTTTTGTCTCGCCTTCAATTTCCATGCTAAACTCATAGATAACGGGAGAGGTATCGTTTTGATTCACCAATATTGCTGATTTATTCCCACCTTCTGAAGCCAGACTCGACTCTAGTTTCATAAGATCATAACTTTCACCCACAGAGATATACTCCTTGTTATCATCCAAACTTATCTTTGTGGGTTGCGATGGTTGAGCCAGATACTGTGTTGTAGCAGAGGGAGTTGTATCCGATGATTGTGCATGTCTTGAACTCGGATCATTAGAAACGTGAGGAAGAAACTCAAAACGATTGGGCGACCTCAAATCTCTGAAAAATTGTCTACTAAATATTCCTCCTTCTATGCCGCTCAAATCATTAGTAATCGTAAGCTTCATCTTTATGACATTGCGGTTCGCTTCAAGGATACTTTCATCGAGCCCCAATAAGTTGTACAATTTCATATCGTTGGCTTCCTCTGTCGTCTCGATGAAATCATCATTATAGGCTAATTTTATTTGATCATAAAACGTTCTTTTGACAGACATATAGTCTATTTTGTCGATTAATTGTTGTTTGAACTCAATTAACTTTGTTCTTGCATTGACCTCAAAAAGATTTGCACCCTCTTGTAGACTTGGTTGGTCACTCTCTATATGGACATGGAATCGTTTGCTTCTACCTACAGGCGAAGCTGCAATTGAAGGTCTCGTAAATACCGCATTGAAGATCACAGGCTTCAAAGGGGCGACATCCAACCTCAACAAACTGGAAATCAGCTCTTCGTCCGACTCACATTTTATACCCGTCTTTTCTAATGTAAGCACAAAAGAATCTCGAGTGATTTCTGTCTCGCTCAGTAATGATTTAGAACGCTTTTCTATAAAGTAGTCTTTGAGTACGCCAACAGTACAGTCTAATGTCTCCCTAATATGCATCTTTGACTCTTTGTCGTTATCTTTCCACTGTATATAAACATCAAAGATGGCCACTACCGGTTGTCTTTTAGGTACGGATGGAGAATTTAGCATAAGATAATCCACAATTAGAACAAACCCTCCATGGTAACTGTCCTCCAGGAGTTCAGATACACCTATCACATCCCCTATTCGACTCAGGTTTGCGACTGTAGCCCCTTTGTAGTTTAGCGTGAGCAACAATGGATTAAGGCAGTAATCTTTCGACTTCAACCATATCAGCTCCTTGATATCTTCAATTCGATGCGCAAGTGTTAAATTTATTTTATATTTAGGAGGCGAAGGCTCCGGTCGAGCATCAGTATTGACCTCTTCGACGTCGAGAATCAACGTGAATGGCCTGTTCATAGTGCTATGGTTCTACTTAGACTCAAGAAGATGAAATTAACCAGGTACAATTAGTGACTTGTTAAAAAGTAATGTGCACAACTATCTGATATCTATATATACAAGTATTTACATGAATATTTCGATACGAAATGCGTATCTATCTTCTGATAGCGTGGTATCTCTTACCTCTAAAGGCAAATATTTCATTGTTAGCCTGGAAAGTCTCCGTAGGATTCGAGTCGACTAAGTCCAATTTTGTAGAACCGAAAGTATTTTTCGTTTGATCCATCAATAAGTCCATTTCATCCTTCAATGAATGGTTTTGAAGCCAGGTTAATTCGAGTTTGGCGTCATTTTCATGGTATCCTGTCACAAAAACAGCACACTTCGATTCAAGAAGACCTTTCAAAGTTTTGTTCCAATGAACTTCATCTGCGGTTCTGAATCCTGGATGGAAGAGGAAGAACACATCCAAGTATGGATCAAAGGGGAAAAGATCACCCATATCATAAACTTCGTAAAAGTACTTTGTATGGTGGTACAATGTGATTTGCTCATCGTAGCGGTTTACAAGAGGACGGCCATGAGGCTCCAGTGTGGGCATGAATGTTCTGGCTTCAGGATCGAAAAATGATTCGGGGCCAACGAAATGGAACTCAAATTTTGTATCTGGGAATAGATAGCCAAATTGCTTCCAGACGTAACCAGGTAACATGGCCTCCATTTTGGCTCCTAAGATGAAAATTCTCATGGGACGCTCCTTAAAAGAAACTGCAGACTCCTTACTTTTGGAAAAAGGTGGATATAAGGTATACCGAAGAGCAGATAATGATCTGAGTCCTTCCAACAAAATCGGCCCTCTTGGTGCCATCTCGTAGGGAGAAAACTTATGCAAAATTGAAGCTATGGTTACTGGATAGGTGAGAACTTTTGATGCAGCAGCAAGATTGAACTCGGTATTCATCGGATTAAAGTCTCTCGTGTAGAAAAACGTATCCCACGAAGACAAGTTGGTCATAAAATCGTGCTCTTGAGCACCAGGAAATACAAATTCATCGAATTTTCTACCAGATCTCAAATCATGCTCATACAAGTTAACCTTCTTCAAAAGTTCGTACTTCTTTTTCAGGTGGTATTCTTCGTCCTGTTGCCACGCTTCCTCCGAATGGTGTGTTGGAATCCCAGAGTGAGGACAGACAAAGTTTACTGGTTTTTTGGTCACAGGGCAAAGTGCTTTGCTTTTGATGTATGCGGCTCTCGTACGTATATCCTCATATGGAGACTCGTCCCAGTTGTACAAGGGAGCATTGGAAGTAGAAGATGAGTCTGAATTGTCCAACAGTAATAGCTTTTTCAAAAGCGAAAAATTTCTACTTCCGTGAAATCCACTTGATTTCAAGGCCGTTACACCTCCTACCTTCGATATTGAAATCATTAAATGGAAAGTTCTTGAGATTACAAATCCAATGGTAGCACTAAAATCCGAGGAGATATATTGATCCTATTCCCTATGTTGTATTTGTTATCACCAAAGTCGTATAGAATTATAATTTTTTCAATGGGTAATTATCGAGTATAGATCTTTTACCATTACACAAAAAACTTTTTTTGCACTTATATCAAAGACATCAAGACATTAATCATGCTCTAGACGTATACATAAAACTACATACGTACCTATTGTGCGCCTGGATTCACTATACGCAAATTCTTGCTTTCTAGTTTTTTTCTGAGCTCATCAGAGTCACTGTGGCCCAAAAGAGACGCAAGGATTTCGTAATCTTCTGGACTAGAGGTTTGATCCGTAGATGCTGTCCCCTGTTCAACTTTCTGGAGCACGGTGGGATCAGCTATAAGTAAGGGGTTGAACCTTTGGTACATTTCAAAGTTCCACGCATTATTTGGGGCCTCCATTACGGGAATATCGACAAGATCACCATCTTGGTCGAGCATCGTAGTGGGATCGATGAGCTGAAGGTCGAAGCTCCTAGGGGGTTGACTTCCCTCACGAGCAATTTTCACCAACTTAATTAAATCTCCTGTGTAGTTGTACAACTCGAACCACAAGATGAATGTATCCTCCCATCGGAGAACTGCCTGGTGATTATTATCGAAATGTGGAGAAAGTATTGTTCTGCCTATACTGCGAAGCATCATTTCACTTACCTTTCGCAATAACTCTGAGTCGTCATTATACATACCATTGTAGATTAACACAGCACGGTGGTTGTGATACATATTTGGAGTGCTGATGGGAACATTTCGACTGCCGATAAAAAAGCCCGACCCACATGGCATCAAAATGTAGTCCGTAAAGGGGAGCTTGTAACCGTCCACCAGTGGGAACAATTCACTACTGGTGGGAGGTCGTTCAAAATCGCTGAAGAAATCCTCAATGTTGGAAATAGGTTTGGCATCTTGGCTGGTGGCATTTTTCACCAACTTGCAATTGATATTTCTAGGCTTGTCTTGAGAGACGATAGGCACGAACGGTTCAATAAAACACAAGCGAGGAATACTGATTATCATGACGTACTCGCAGGTTGTAATTTCTTGCACATCAATGATTTCAACATGACCTCGATTGTTCATGTCACATTTATATATCACTTTGGTTTTCCTAGGATTTTGCGTTAAGTCACACAATTCTCCATCTGTCAACGTCTGCAGTGCGTATAGCTGATACTCCTTTGACTCCCGATTTGTTTCAATGAAGGAATCTAGTGGCTCATCACTGAGACTAATATCCGAGACACTTAGGTTTCTTTCTCCTGTCGATTGATTTTCAAACTCGATGGAGCTCCTGTCACCATTGGGGAATCTACCCAATACAAATACAAAGTCTGGGTTTTCAGCCTTATGTCTCCCATTCTCTATCAAATAATGCATATTTTCGTGGAACTGTATCACCTTATCATCGAAACAAAACCCATAAGTCCAATATAATTCATTTAACATAAACGCATACACACACTCTTTCCTGTCAAAAGTCTTATAAAGCACATCTACCACTTTCTGCTTCAATTCGTCCTGTTGTTCTGGAATTTTTGATAGTGTTCCAATTTCTTCGGTCTCGTTTTGCGATAAATCAGAAGGAATAAAACAAATGTAGTCCAAAACCCCGGTATCCCGCTTACTTCTAAGCATTTCGAAGTGTCCTTTATGGTTCTCTCTTCCATAGAGATCAATTAGTTGCTTTGCGGACTCCTTCTCTATGTTTGATTGGTAGTATTTCACTACGTATTTGGAGATCGAATTGACATCACTGGCCCATATACCACCAATAAACAGTAACAATTGGACAGTACTAGTGACTAAAGGCCCAAATAACATGCCTTTCGCTATATCTTCTCTAGTGTAGTTGCTCTTTTTACTTGGTCAATGGTGTTCACTTAGAGCTGTAGAAATAAAGTGCAGGTTTTAATTATAGAAATCCAATCTTTAAGAATCAATTGTAGCCTTTCACTCTCTTACATACTCAGTGTATCTTTTGACGATTTCAAGATCCTTTACTTACACTACAGTGGGATTTGCTGCAATGAGTACTGGTAACCAGCAATCTAGTGTAGCAGGGTTGACTACTTCACAATTAACCAGTGGAGAAATAACATCAAAAGATGAACAGCATACAAACACCACAACCCCGGTGAATATGCATGGGGCAAACAAGACGACACCTATATTAGAATCTGTGCTTGAAGTAGAGCTGTTGTTGCAAGAAATGGAGAAGGAGGTTAACGAAAATAACTCAAAAATCCTGACCAAGCTCGAATCAGCACTTGATGTCCTCACGAAGCTTGAAAAGGCATAATTGAACGGAATATTTTTGGCGGTAACGACACTCATGAGTACAACGACCATTCGTCTTTTATTCAAGCTGTGTACTGGCATTACAAGTGTGTTTGTTTTCATCGTCGTTAGCGTAAAGACATCAATCGGAGCATTTTGTGTAATATTTATATACTCAACTGTATATTTCTCATATCAGATTTCTAGTATTAGATTGTAGTGGAAATATATCTTATACTATGGCCCAACTTAAGCGGAGCAAAAACCAGCTTAGGAGAGAAAGAGCCAAACGTAAAAAGATCGATGAAAAAGATCAGCCGGTTTTCTCGGCCACAGGAAGTAAAAACCATGATTCTGGTTCCTCGAGAGATGCGATGCTCTCAGGTGAAAATATTGATATTCAGATAGATAAAAGCATAGAAAACAACCCTCTCTTCGAGGAATACAAAGATGTTATAAGCAAATATACAAATTATGATTCTGGTAATGAAACCAAGGAAAATGGGTACAAAGGTGGCGAGCAGAGTTCAATAGCTTCTAAAGGCGATTACAGTGATGAGGACAAGTCTAATTCAGATTCCGACTATGCGACGGACGAAAACCGTCTCTCAAAGAAAGAACTCAGGCGGTTGAACAAGGTGTCATTAGCATCTTTGAAGGCATCGACACGCAGACCCCAGGTTGTGGAATGGTTTGATGTTGACGCTCGAGATCCATATATATTAACAAATATCAAGTCTCTGGTAAATGTTGTACAAGTTCCAGAACACTGGTCATCTAAGAGGCCATATTTGTCTTCCAGAAGGGGAATGGAGAAGCAGCCGTTTAAGTTACCGAAATTTATTTTGGATACTGGTATTCAAGATATGAGAAACTCGGAAACCAAGACATTGAAGGAGCAACAAAGAGAGAGGGTTCAGCCTAAAATGGGTAAGCTTGATATTGATTATCAGAAACTACATGATGCATTTTTTCGTTTCCAGACAAAACCCAGGCTATACGGTTTCGGCGATGTCTATTTTGAAGGAAGGGAAATTACCGATGAAAATGACAAGGCGATATCCAAGATAAAGCCTGGTTGTGTATCTTCAAAATTGAGAGAGGCACTAGCTCTCCCACCCAATGATACCTCTACGATGCCGCCTTGGATAACAATAATGCATGAGTTAGGAAAACCGCCAGCTTATAGCTCATTTTCAATCCCAGGACTAGATACAGAGTACAACAACAAAGGTTACGTAGCAGTGGGGTTTGGAAGTACGTCCAGCCAGACTGAGGAGAATTGGGGAAAACTTCTTAACTATGAATTGTCTTCGGAAGAGGAAGATGAAGAAGATGAGGATGAATCCGAAAATTTCGAGAAGAATGACGACGACGAACAATTAAATGAAGATGAAAATTCCGAGGGAAATATGGAAGAACCTCAGAAAATTTCCTTAAGTGAAGTTAGTAAGTTCACTGCATCAAATTCAGCGCCAGCACTAACACCCAATGATCCGTCATCTTCATCTCAGAAACTCTACACAGTTTTGAAAGAAGAATCTGATGAAAGTGGATCTGGGCTTATCAAGTCGGAGCATAAGTACAAATTAAAAGAACGCAACACTGCAGGCAATCCAAAACCTGCAGAAATAAAGAGTCCAGATGAACTGAAGACAGAGTCAACGGTAGAGACTTTCAAGTTTTAATTAGAAATGTATCATAATCTATTAAATTGTCTGGTATTAAAAATACGAATTGTCATCTGTGGTCACATTAGTAGAATACTTGTCATTATTCAAATCCATGGTGGGATTATAACCCATTAATTGTAAATCATCGACCGCTGATTCAATAGGGTTCAAATAATTAAATATATTTGCATCGATCTCTTTGAAAATATCTTCGATAGTGATATCATTCGACTCTTGAAAAAACGAGGGTAGGCCAGTTACCAAGTCTAATGGGTTTTTGTCTCTGGCTTCCTCATTTAACTCTGATGACTTGCCAGCATTATTCATTCCAATATTCCGGGTTGCATTAAAGTTGAGTTGGCTTGCTGTGGAAGTAGTGTTGTTTTTCGGTATTTTTGGCTCCAAATCTTTGGGGACTTTCAAATTCTCAATTTCTTGATCTTTCGTCATGCTCATTAAATGTACAAAATTCTCACTGGGGTCAACTTTCTCCTTGTTTGCCAAGTGAGACTTATAATTATTCGAGATCGTAATCCACTTAGATATATTACTGAGAATCATTAGCATTCGTGACGAAATTAATGGATTTAACCGTTTCGAATGTAATATCTGTTTGACTTTTTCAAAGTTTGATTCAAGGTTAGCATTGATATCTCCACTGCTGGATAGCATATTCAACAGAGGGAACTTCTTTGAAAGAACGACTAATCGAATTCTAATCAATAAGATTAACGCATGCATGGCTTTATAGTAGAAAAATGTGGGTGGATTGATTGAATATGAAAGATTCAACGTGATAAACGATTTTAAAACACCGTCACAAGCATTAATCAACTTGATCACCTGCTGTAGTAACTTCGTGTCATTGAGACTCCCACTGTCTTGTACTGACTGTGCATTAGACAGATATGTGAACAAAAAGCTGCTCACCAAATTGTCATATATAACAATTAATAACTGATAATAAACAGCAGATAGTAATATACTTTCTTTCTGAATACTATCTGTTTCAACATTATCTTTCGTACCGAAATCCTTCGTAAAATCGTTTTCACTTAATACTTCATTTAATTTCTGTTCATAATTATAAAGAACGAATTGGATGTTTTGCAAAGAAAAAATTCCATTCTGTTTTCCATTCGAATAAGAAGCATCCTTTCTTCTTGTTCCATCTGATCTATTTATACTGCTGCTTGGTGTATTGATAAGGTTGTTTTGCGAGAGAAATTCAAATATTTCTTGCCCAATTCGGATTATGGAAGCAAAACAACAAATGTACCTGTCCTCAACAGATACATGATGCTTTTTGATGGACGTTAATGCTTTATATGCCATATCATGTTTCTTACCCCATGTGACTAGCTTGAATCTAGGAAGGGATAACTCTAGAGACCCACAACAGGCATATACACTCAAAAAAGCTCTAAGACGATTTCTTTCTACCGAATTGTCATCAGCTATTAAACGCTTCATTCGAATATCATCCAAGTTGATATTTTCCCCCAAATTAATACAGAATGAAATATCAAGCCCCATAAGGAGAAATAAATGGCTCTGATAATGGCATAACTTTGGTGATGGGAGACTCCAAAGAGATAAAATTAAACATGAGTATATCAATTGATAATCAAAATCGTCCGACTTTATGCAAATCTTGTAAGATAAGAACCTTTCCAAATAATAAGTAAAAAATCGAAAAGTGTACTCGTTAGATGGCTTTGGTTCATTGTCTAGTTTGTCGAATGTGATCTTGTTATCGTTCATGGCTGTGACTGAAATACAAGTTGCTAAAAGTAAAGGCAGATTTTCAAACATGTACTCGAAGTCTCTTAGTTTCTCAGACAATTGTAGTACAGGATAATATTGTAACATACTACTTTGAAAGAATTTGAACCTCTCTTCACATTCGTGTTTGCTTATCATGCGTTTATTGTGCACAATTTCGATCATCAAATTCTTTCCATACTCTATAGCAGGGAAAATCTCTTTATCTTCTTCAAGCACGTTGGTATCCTCCTTCAACTTAGAATCTTCAGCTGAATTTATCCTTGAGCTTAAGCTATCTATCTTTTTATAAATCGGTTCCAAAATAGCATCACCATCCTCAACTCTTGAAACCTCTTTTAACATTGATTCCAAAGAGTCCACAGTTTTTTTCAAATTTTCAACCTTCATCTCTACTTCTTTCTTTGATTCTAACCCATTCAATGCTCTCCTTCTCTTCTTTCTTGCGAACTGGGCCGTAGGGTCTTGATCAACGGAACAAACTAAATTCGCAGCATAACAGCGCTTGCATGACTTATATGAGGGATCCTCATATAAGCATTTCATCTTTAACCTACGACACCTTGCACAAGCTCTTACTTGCCTCCATCTCGATGCGAAGTCGCCCTCCCTATCTAGGGAAAAGTCTGTCATGTTTTGCTATCCCGTATGTTTGTATATTTTCTATATTGCTTATATCTTTTTGTAATCTTTTCGGTGATCTCCAATCTTGTATCTAATTTTTGCACTCTAATCTCATCGCCTAAGAATGAAATCAAAGATAAGTCTTTCAACGCTACCAATATATGCTCTGGATAAGGTATACTATTATGCTCACTAAAAACCTATCTTTCATTGTATAATTGAATGTTGAATAAGTAATGCTCTAGACTAAATAAATATCTAATTTTATACAATTCGGATGCTGGGATAGACGTAGTAAGTCTTGAAGTCTTTGAAAAATCAACTCAGTTATCCCATGTAGCTCATCCGGTTAATAGTAACGTCTTACGAGGCTCAGACGCTTCGATAAAGTTTGAATATCTAACTTTTTGTGAAGTTCCTTCATTATCAAATGAACATTAATGACTTTATGCAGTGTGTGATATTCTGTAAACGGGAATAAACCGACAGCTTAGAAGTTGATATCGGGTCTCTCATCGGCGATCTTGTCAATCTTAGCACCAAAAGAGCCGATACATCTGGCCATCGTTGGAGAAGATCTGGAGATTACATCGGTAAAGTAGAAGTTGCTGATAGGGTTCTTCAATGGAGCTCCAACGGCCTTCGCAGTTTTATTCTTGTTGACCAAGTCATTAACACCAACAGCAAATAAGTCGGAAGAAACAGGCTCGATGACTTCATGCCTGACCAAGTGTGGGGCAATTTCTCCCAATCTGCCTCTTACTGAGTAAAAATCGTCGTAGGGCAAAGTGGCTCCCAAATATTCTGACAAAGCTCTGATAATTTTCCAATCTTCACGAGCGGCACCTGGAGGGTTAGTTGCTGCACGTGTTATTTGAGTTCTTCCCTCAGTATTGACATAGGTAGCTGACTTCTCTGTGTATGCAGATCCAGGCAAAATAACATCAGCAAATGAAGCACCCAAGTCACCGTGGTGTCCCTGGTAGACAACAAAAGCGTCCTTTGGAATATCTTTATTCTCAATCTCATCTGCCCCTAATAAGTAGATGAATTTTGGTGTGGTCTTTGCAACCTCTTCGTCCACCGTAGTGAAACCGATATCAAGAGCTCCGGCTCTAGCAGCCTCACGGTGCAACAAGTTGAGACCATTCCACTCCGGGGTGTTGAAGTTCGAATTCTTTGCAACAAAATTGCCAACGATAGAATATATGGCAGATGCATCCTCAGAGTGAGCAACACCAGATCCAACGATGATCAATGGGTTCTTTGCAGATGCCAACTTCTTACCGTAGGCTCCCTTTAATGCCTTTTCCAAAGCCTTTGCATCGTTACCAAAGTGCTCTAAATTGAAGGTAGAGTCGAATTCTTCGCCAACATGTGCAATCTCCAAATTGGATCTCAACCAAACCTTTCTGATCCTAGCATTCAAAACAGCTGCTTCGTGTCTTGGGTTGGTTCCTACCAACAAAATTTGATCTGCATCCTCTATGCCGTCAATTGTAGAGTTGAAAATATAATTAGATCTGAAGTCAACACCATGAGCATTGGTTGCCTGTTCGACATCAGTAGTTACGTTTTCTGATCCCAATTTGTTTACCAAATCTTTCAACAAGACCATAGATTCAACGTCAGACAAAGCACCAGCGACAGCCTTCAACTCATTGCCTTGAGGCTTGATCTTGGAGTATGCTGCTGCAATAGTTGAAAGTGCTTCATCCCATGTTCCTATCTCGAATTTATCTCCGTTACGAATCAAGGGAGTAGTAAGACGTTGCGTCTTCAAACCATCACAAGCAAATCTGGACTTGTCAGAAATCCACTCTTCATTGATATCATCATTCAATCTTGGTAAAACACGCATAACTTCGATACCACGAGCGTCGACTCTGACGTTGGAACCAATTGCATCATGCACATCAATTGTTTCGGTTCTCTTCAATTCCCAAGGTCTAGCCCTAAATGCGTATGGCTTTGATGTCAAAGCACCAACAGGACACAAATCAATAATGTTACCAGACATTTCAGAGTTGATGTTTCTTTCGATATAAGTACCAATTTGCAAGTCGTTTCCACGACCGGCCGTACCCAATTCTGGAGCACCAGCCACATCATTCATGAATCTGACACATCTGGTACAATGAATACATCTGTTCATAGAAGTCTTGACTAACGGACCAATGGCCTTGTTTTCTACAGCTCTCTTACCCATCAATTCAGTGAATCTTCCACGATCAGATCCATACCTTTGCGATTGTTCCTGCAAATCACACTCACCACCCTGGTCACACACAGGACAGTCCAAAGGATGGTTTTCTAACAACATCTCAGTCACACCCTCTCTAGCCTTCTTTATCCTTTCCGAATCGGTATGAACAACCATACCGTTTTGCACTGGCATGGCACAAGACGCAATCAACTTCGGCATCCTCTCAACATCCACCAAGCACATACGGCAGTTACCAGCAATGGCAAGCTTGTCGTGGTAACAGTAACGAGGAATAGTCACACCCGCCTTGTCCGCAGCCTGGATGATCGACGATCCGGCTTCAATAGACACCGTTCTTCCATCGATCGTCACGTCGACATCTGCCAACCTTCTGACGGTGCTACTTATGCTACGTCTTGAAATTGCAAATAAGTTCCTTCTAAAAGACATCATTCTTATTTACTCATATAATCAAGACTGAGTAGTAAGAAATTTCTGAATCTATCTACTTCGACTTAGCCGCTAAAGAAATCTTTAAAAACAGTAGAAGAAATACCGTAGGAATGTATTGATTATTATAGGAGCTTTTGTGATACTTACTTTTTTTCTATTGGTAAGTAATGAGAGATTAATCGCACTCTGATTCGCTGAAAGGTCCAACGTAGGGTAACTGGTGTAGCGAATCGTGGGACGTTAGTGAGAGACTGAGCTGGACACGAAAGCTTACTGCGAGAAGTCCCATTGGCTCGAGAGCGGATAGCGGTAGTCATCGGAGTACGGGCCCGGTGTGCAGCGACGTTAGGGAGAGGAAGGGAGGGAGTAACGCAGAAGTAGAGCTAGACGGTGGCATTGGAGCACCGGGCAGCGAAGAGAGGTATGTAGAAGTATATAGATAGTATGTGTATTGGGTTATATGCTATTCAAGGCCTTGTGGCGTTTGCAGGCGGTGGTATGGTCTTGCTGTGGTGCCACCACAGCAAGACCACTTAGCCCAACGTGCGATGAACCAGGATCGGTGAAGATCAGGGAGTTACTTTCCTTCGGGGATGAACATGACGAGCAATAGTGGTATCACGAGATACACCCAGTTTTTCTGGACCCATGATCTGTTGTCCTCGACCTCCTCGATTTCAACATCATTGCCGTTTTCGTCTTTGACCACCTTCTTGACGACCTGTTGGGCGGGCTTGGAGGAAGCCTTCTTGCGGAACACGGGCTTCAAGTTTGGGGATGGTGCCTTCTTTGCCCTGTGTATGGATATCGAGCGTTTGGTGTCTTTGGAGAGAGCTATGCGCAGAAGACGATTTTCGCCGTCTATGAAAAGGGCTAACAGGTCGTTGAACGAGCGCTCCTCTGTCACTTCTATGTACCCAAAGCAGTCCATACCAACAATGTCACCCGATCCAATGCAAAATTGGCCCTTAGGAAGGCTTTCCTCCAGTCTAGACACGAGTTTCGCAGAACCGTCATCCACGTAGTCAATCTCTGCAACTTCAAAGACAGCTTTACTAGTAATCAGTTTCGCCTGAATGTGGATGTTCTGAGCACATAGCACAGATATGTTGCATACCAACCAAATGAAGGCAACAATATTATACATGGTATTCTGATGTACTAGAAATAGTCACTTTAATTGAGTGAATTCAAGCTTTTCGATTTTTCAATTTTGATATAGAGGTCGATATCGTAACTTCTCCATATCGCGACTGTAAATTTTCCAACTAAATCATATATGAAGCCCTTTAAAGTGCAAATGAATCTTGTTATAAGGCTCAAAAGTAGGATATGTGCACCTGGAATACGCCGGTATTCGCTGGCAGTCCATATTTCCACCAATAAAGGCAAATTCGATACATGTGAAGAATATTTAGCATACTGCAAAAACAAAAATGTGAATGTACTCTCAACAGTCTTTAAAGGAACGTTGTACGAGTTGACAACCAAGGCATTTCTAGAACAGCATTTGTATTGCAAGGAATTGATGAATATTGGAGGAGCATTTGATAACGGCATAGATATACTAGGGAAGTGGGACTTATCGAAGTTTTGGGAAAAAACGGCAAGAACATTTGATCCGACGACAAAAGCTAAGGTTTTGACTAAGAGCCTTTTGCGAAACACTAGAGAATACCACGCATTAGCACCGGATGTGACCCTGAAGCAATTAATATCATTAGCCTCAGATATTAAACTTTATGCCCAATGCAAGCACCATAACAATAAGTTGGGTGTCAGCTTGATAAGGGAGTTAATAGGCGTGTATCAAAATCATATAACGCGCAAACTGGATTTACAGAAACACTACATGTTCCTCATATCAACACACAACTTGACAAAGCAAGCTCAACTTTTGTTGGATTCCTCGGGTGTTCCATTTATTCATTGTAAATTACAAGGATTGGTCTACAACGGCAAAGACGATTTCTACGATATAAATTCTTGGAATGGAGGTGCACTCGACTCGATTTATTTCAATCCTATTGCCAGGACATTTTTAAGGGGTCTTAATATTGAACTTCAACTAGAAATAATGAAAAAACAATCACTCTTGGAGATGAACTTTTCGAAGTCAACTTATACCGATATTGCATAATTTTATCACACTATGTGAGATTTATAGAAGTAAAAGTAATCCGATGTTAAATGTTCTTAAGATCTGGTAACAGTCTGTAAGGTGGTAGCAACGAATTTGCTCTCAGCACTAACTGCTCTTTTCAGAGAAGAGCTTGTTAGTAATTGTTTTAAAGCACTGATGTAAGACTGTCCACCCACTTGGTTACTAATTGCAGAGGAAGCATCCCACAATGACACACCACCGAAATGGGAACTAGATTTGATCTTATCAATGTAAGTTTTTGCGGTATTTACATCAACGTATCCTGAACCAGCTGAAGATGAGCTTCCAGGTAATCCAACGAAAAGTTTAATGTTCTTGTTTGGCGATACAGTTTCTGCATAATTTTCCCAAGTGTCCCAGTTGAAATTGGAACCTAAACTGCAATAATTGTTGTAGAACTGAATGAATGCAAAATCAACGTCGCAGTCCTGCAAAAGGTTTCCAACAGATTGATCGGGGTATGGGCATTGAGGAGCAGCAGATATGTAGTATTGTTTAGAAGAATCTTGACTAAATTTGCTTCTCAATGCTTTGACCAATGCAGGGTATCCAGTTTGCTGATTGTTTTCAATATCAAAGTCAAAACCATCGACTATTGCACTATCGAACGGTCTTTCGCTATCTTGTCCTCCACCAAATTTGTTCCACAAAGTATCTGCGAATGTGGTTGCTTCCAGGTCCGAAGAGAACCCATAACTTCCACTTGAGCCTCCCAAAGAAAGTATAATCTTCTTACCAGCCTGTTGGCATTTCTTGATGTCCTCTCCGATTGTAGAACAGTGGAGCAAACCAGATGAAAATGTTTCAGAGCAAGCCGAAGCAAGGTTCAAAGAAAGTGGACTAGGGTATGAATTAAGGAATGACAATACAACTATGTCCACAGAATCTGAGGAGCATGTTGTGTAAAGGTCTGTCTGGGTACCATAGGAGTTTTGGCCCCAGTAAACTGCAACGTTTGATGATGAACTTCCATCAAAACCAAATGCGAGACCAATAAAAAGTAATTGCAAAAGAGCGACAGCCATTAATTTGAACATCTTGTTTCAGCTATGTTTGTAAGGATTGACTAAGGTGAGAAACTAGAAGAGTGTAGTGATAGAAACTAAGAAGAACTGAGGATCATAGCTCTATCCATCCCTTATATATTTTACTACACATTTCTGAAATATCAACGTAGCCCATGCCCTATCTCCTAGGCTTGTAACATCTTGTGGTGGTGCGGCAGCGTTCTTACGCGAGTCATGTGGAGAAACGCACATTCTATGGACCTTGAAGGGTGAAGTGCATATCCTTTCGCTTCCTATTGAGCGAGACATCATTTCGTGTATTGTCCTTACATTGTGATTCTCGCAAAGGTAAGTAGCAAATGGTTCCACACATATTTATTAATTTGCTTGAAACAGTATAATAATTGAGGAGTTGTTAAGCTACGTTGCGAGTTCAGTTGAAATGCACACATCAATTTGTCCTGAAACGGTACTCAGACTGATCTCTGTCTTCTAGTACAGATGAAATGCGGCCCTTCGCACCTGGTTCTAGCGACGCGCTTCATGAACCTTTTCGCTTATATTTGAAACAAAACATCAAATGCAGTACACTACATCGTCCAAGTATTCTTTGTCAGTTCTACGCAGATCATTCAAGTTCCAAAGCTGAGAATACTAAACTCACTAATAGCAGGGACTCGAGCAGCTACGCGTATATTACATGCAGCGTCACCATATGCCTAGAGTTTATAACTTCGATGTCATCGAGAAAACTCAACAATTTACGTGTTGCGAAACCTTATCTCCTACTTACATTCCGATTCATCGCTCTCGTGGGCTTGTTAAA
Source organism: Debaryomycetaceae sp. UCDFST 68-768.1 (assembly GCA_031081845.1). Classification (NCBI taxonomy): domain Eukaryota; kingdom Fungi; phylum Ascomycota; class Pichiomycetes; order Serinales; family Debaryomycetaceae; species Debaryomycetaceae sp. UCDFST 68-768.1. The sequence continues at coordinate 1,206,726 of JARYTA010000002.1, read as the reverse complement.
AATGATGTAACAAAAGTTGGCATGTAATGAGGCTCGTTAAGTATCTGTCATGGAGAAATTTAACGTGTTGCTGTTGCAATCTTTAGGCATTCTGGCTCGAAATGTCTCCTAATGAGAGTTCTGAAACCCTTTTTGGGCTCGTAAACATAGATTAAAACATTTTCGTACACAAAACGTCCTTTTTGACCCGCTTTTGCGTGGAGAACCGAGACGAACCGTCTTGAGATTCAGAGACAAAACAACCTACACTATATACCCTGTCACTGTTGCACCAGAATGTAGAAGATACCTCGTACTTACACGGCTTCATGGTTTGCAATAGAGTGTTTGCAAAGTCTAAAAGTGGGCGCTAATAATGGTGCAATGCTTCAATTGGTCATTCTGCTAATTGGATAACACACTGACGGCGGTTAATTGATAGAGACGAGTTATTGCTTACAAAGGAATGTGTAGTAGCAGTGGAACCCCTTTAACCGCTGGTATTGTTGTCACCCACTTCTCACAGTGTGGTTCTCAATTAGAGGAATCATTAAGGTTTTCTATTACGTAATTGTAAATGGTAAATTCGACTCGGAATAAGCAGTAGGCGCTATTGCGATCGATGGCAATAAATAGGAGACTTATTATAGGAGGTGTTGAGTGGGCTACCCGCCATTGAAAGTCGTCGGAATCGCACAGCACTTTACAACAACCCCAACAACTCGACTCAATTGGGCAAATACAATTTTGCACGTGCAATTTTCGCCGAAATTTCGGCGAAGATAGAGTATGAGTTTCCCAAAAAGGTTTGTGACATTTACTTTACTATTGTAATATTATGTAAATGGCACGTTTGGTTGGTACAGATCAGTATTTCGGCGAAGTGAACATATATCGGCAAGGTGGAAGATTCTGGTAGAAATCTGCGGTATAAATAGAGGTCAATTTCCCCTTCAATTGCGTAGATTGTAATTATTCCTATAGATTTAAGAATATATAAATAAATCACCCTTAATACAAAATGAGCCCTTCATTGAACATCAAAAGTGATAAAGTGACCAAGAAAGACAACTTTTTGCACTCAAAGTTCACATACGAGAATGCTATCGTCGAAAAGAGCGAAGCAGGCATATTAAGCGTTACGCCTTCTGCAGTCGATTACGATTTCAGAGTGGACCTTACTGTTCCTAAGACTGGTTTATTGTTGGTTGGCTTGGGCGGTAACAACGGTACCACATTGGTTGGATCCATCTTGGCTAACAAGAACAAGCTCACTTTCGAAACAAAGGAAGGAACTTTGAAGTCTAATTACTACGGTTCTGTCACTCAAAGTTCTACCATCAAATTAGGTGTTGACAAGACTGGGAATGACATATATGCCCCTTTCAACTCCCTTGTCCCCTTTGTTGACCCCAATGACCTTGTTGTGGGTGGTTGGGACATATCCAAGCTCCCTTTGGACAAAGCCATGAAGAGAGCACAGGTTTTGCAACCAACTTTGCAATCCCAATTGTACCCACACCTCGAAAGTCAAACACCATTACCTTCCATCTACTACCCAGATTTCATTGCTATGAACCAGAAGGACAGAGCTGACAACGTCTACAACGTTGACAGCAAGGGTGAGGTTACTACTAAACAAAAATGGAAGGATGTTGAGAAAATCAGAGAAGATATCAAAAATTTCAAAAAAGAGAACAATTTGGACAAGGTAATCGTTTTGTGGTCTGCAAACACCGAAAGATACGCTGATCTCGTCGACGGTGTCAATGACACGGCCGACAACTTACTTTCTGCAATCAAGTCTAACCATGAGGAGATCGCTCCATCTACCGTTTTTGCTGTTGCATCCATTTTGGAGGGTGTTCCATACATCAACGGGTCCCCTCAGAACACTTTCGTTCCAGGTGTCATTGAGTTGGCTGAGAAACATAAATCCTTCATCGGAGGTGACGATTTCAAGAGTGGACAAACCAAGATCAAGTCTGTCTTGGCTCAATTCTTGGTCGATGCTGGTATCAGACCGGTTTCTATCGCCTCCTACAATCATCTCGGTAACAACGACGGTTTCAACTTGTCTGCACCTAAGCAATTCAGATCTAAAGAGATATCTAAGCAGTCTGTTGTTGACGATATCATAGAATCAAACGAGATTCTCTACAACGAAGAAAAGGGTAAGCACATTGACCACTGTATCGTCATCAAATACTTGCCAGCCGTCGGAGACTCCAAGGTTGCAATGGACGAGTACTACTCCGAATTGATGTTGGGTGGCCACAACAAGATCTCCATCCACAACGTGTGTGAGGACTCCTTGCTTGCCACTCCTCTCATCCTCGACTTGGTCATCATTTCAGAGTTCTTGTCTAGAGTTAACTACAAGAAGGCATCGGACTCAGATGACAAGTACGAGGACTTCTATGCAGTCCTCACTCTTCTCAGCTACTGGTTGAAGGCCCCATTGTCCAAGCCTGGCTTCAAGCCCATCAATGGTTTGAACAAGCAAAGAGTCGCCTTGGAAAACCTTCTCAGACTACTCGTCGGTCTCCCCATCAACAACGATTTGAGATTCGAGGAGAGATTGTACTAGTTTCACTTCTTACAATTCGCAGTATTCCTATAATACAGTGTACCCCAGTTTTGTGTAATTGCTAATATATCATGTCAACTAAAAGCTTCAGTTCCGTATATGCGTAGGCTCCATCATCGCCCAAATGACACAAAGCCGATTTATTGTGCTGCTGACTTATCGAGGCCGAGTGCCAGCCTAGAGCTCTGTTCGGCAGAACAAAGAACACATGAATAGACACATTCTTGCGGCTGCTTTACACACACACAAGCAATCCACTCAAGAGCCTCGAAACGTAGACCAGCAGCGCCATTCTGATTGGCGCCTTCTCCGGCTTTCGTTATCTCGGTCCTCTTCTTGCAACCATCATCCGTGGTTCGAACACAAAGGCTTTCACTCACCCAACATCGTGCTTCCAATTGCTCATCACATTCACTAACCCACTGCCTCACCCCTATATATCAATCACACAAATTACTGGATCCAGTATCCCTTCTTCAGGACCCTCATATTCACCTGCAATTCTCTGAGTCGTTGGTCTGGGTCTTGTGATTTGGGCCCGCTTTCTTCGCTGCGTTATCTGTTTCGGCTCGTTTTCTCTTCCGCTTCTTTTCCTCCTTCTGTTCTCCGTCTCGCCTGCTCTCCACTCGTGCGTCCCCGCCGCCTTTCAGCATAATTAATTCTACTCTCTGTTCATCTTCAACCTGTCATCTTTGTTCTGCAACTCCGATACCATCTATTTGCAACAACAACTACACCCTGCTCCATACGACTACACGATGCTCGGAAACTCCTGCTATCCTCTCTTTCTGCCTGCACACCTCGGTTAGCGAGTCTATGCCGCCAGCCCTCGCCATAGGTTTCCCCTCCCTGGCCCTAACTTACTGACTATTCTTTGCCACCTTCCCATTGTTGGGTGGCTTTACGGGGCCCAACAATTTCTTGCCTATTGCTAACCTGTAAAATTGGCTAACCTGTAAACTTACAGCCGTACTGTGCTCCAGCAAAAGTTCCCCTTCCGAATGGCCCTACTGTTAAAAAGCTGGCCACCATTAAGTGGTATTATTCTTTACTATTTGTTCATTCCCTTTTTTACAAAGCTAGTAGTAGTAATATATTAAAATAGTAGTTAGATAATGGTTGTTGCTCTTACAGTACCCGTTGGTGAAGCCAAACCTGGAGAGACCGCACCAAGAAGAAAGGCATCTCAGAAGGCGGCGGCAGCGGTTAGACCAGCCGACTCGAAGGCAACGAACATTCCGGAGTACATTGGGGAGTGTGTTAAGAGAAGCAAGAACCGCAAGGCTATGGGATGGAGAAACTTGATTGACACGCACATCGTGAACAAGCAGGTGAAGAAGGTGGTGAATGGGGAAGAGACGTTGGTGGACAAAGAGTGGATTTACTACGAGAACTCCGAGTACAAGTATGTCACATACCAGGAGCTTTTGGAGTTGGTGCAGCAGTACAGTCGTGGTCTCGTGAAGTTGGGATTGGAGCCGGAGAAGGACAAGTTGCACATCTTTGCTCTGACATCGGCCAAGTGGATGCAATCATTTTTGGCTGCGCTGTACCAGAGCATTCCTGTTGTGACGGCATACGACACCTTGGGAGAGTCTGGATTGACGCATTCGATGGTTCAAACCGAGTCCAATGCTGTATTTTGCGACAATGCGTTGTTGGGCAATTTGCTCAAGCCCTTGCAAAAAGCTACGGCATTGAGATACATTATCCATGCTGAACCCATAGACCCAAACGACAAACGTATGCAAGGCAAGTTCTACTCTGAAGCCCAAAGTGCAAAGGAGAAGATTTTGGAAGCAAGGCCAGACGTCAAGTTTGTCTCGTTCGACGAGGTAATTGCCTTGGGAAAAGATAATCCAGATGTCGAGTTAAGGTCACCACCAAAGGAACAACCAGCATGCATCATGTACACCTCCGGTTCTTCGGGTGACCCCAAAGGTGTGGTTATCACTCACGAGAATATTCTTGCAGCCATGGGTGGTATAAGTACCAATGCCGGCAGAGACCTTGTTCACCCTGGTGACAGGGTTATTGCCTTCTTGCCGTTGGCTCATATTTTCGAGTTGGCCTTTGAGTTGGTCAACTTCTGGTGGGGTGGATGTTTGGGTTACGCCAATGTCAAAACATTGACAGACGCCTCTTGCAAAAACTGCCGTTCTGATCTTGTTGAATTCAAACCACAAATTATGGTTGGTGTTGCAGCAGTTTGGGAGTCTGTGAGAAAAGGTATCATGGCTAAGGTCAGACAAAAGCCAGCCTTGGTCCAAAAGTTGTTCTGGGCATCATACAAGGCGAAGTCGACGCTTACCAACTATAACATTCCTGGTGCCTCTGCATTCGACATCATTTTCAAGGCTGTCAAAGCAGCCACTGGTGGTGAATTGAAAATTGTATTAAACGGAGGATCTCCAATTTCTACAGATGCTCAGACTTTCATTAGTACCTTGATAGCACCAATGTTGATCGGTTACGGGTTAACTGAAACATGTGCAAACACGACTATTGTCGAACATAATCATATCGAAACCGGTGTCGTTGGTACTTTGGTGGGTTCTATCACTGCTAAGTTAGTTGATGTGCCAGATGCAGGTTATTTCGCAAAGGACAATCAAGGTGAGATTTGGGTGCAAGGTAAGTGTGTTGTATCAGAATACTACAAAAATGAGAAGGAAACCTCCGAAGCATTCACAGATGATGGTTGGTTCAAGACTGGTGATATCGGTCAATGGGAAGCAAACGGAGCTCTCAGGATCATTGATCGTAAGAAAAATTTGGTCAAGACTTTGAATGGTGAGTACATCGCTTTAGAGAAGCTTGAATCCGTTTACAGATCCAACCCTGTTGTATTGAACTTGTGTGTTTATGCAGATCAAAGTAAAGTTAAACCTATTGCAATGATTTTGCCGAATGAACTGCACCTCAAGCAATACTTGGTAGATAACAAAACTTATACCAAGTCTGAATTGGAAACTAAGGATCTTTCTGTTTTATGCGAGGACAAGAAAGTTATCAATGCTGTTCTCAACTCTTTGTTAACAACAGGAAAGTCCCAAGGCTTGAAGGGTATTGAGTTACTCCAAACAGTTGTTTTAATTGACGATGAATGGACTCCTCAAAATGGTCTTGTTACCTCTGCTCAGAAGTTACAAAGAAAGAAAATTTTAACTAAGTATGAAGACCAGGTTAAAAGCGCTTATGAAAAATCTTAAATTATAGGTCAGAGATGTTCGTACGTCAGACCTAAAGTAAATTTAACTTTGTTTTTTTTTTTTATATCCATATTAGCATTAAGAAATTTGAATGTCTATTAAGTATATAATGTTTGAATTAATTCTTATTATCATCCGCCGTAGACAATCTTGAAAGTCTTCTTTATTTCGCGGAGAGAATATCCCAGATACAATCCCAATTGAAGAAGAATACGAGCCTTTGGAGGGTTTAAGTACCCACTGGCTATTGCTCCATCATAATTTTCGATTTTTGGCAAGCTTCCCACTGGAACCATGCCGTCCATCGCTCTCTTGGAGTAGATAATAGGAAGGTTCTTTTGCTTTGACAATTTGGCCAAGAATTCATTCGTAGTATCTGCCATCGATCCAGCCCCCATAGTTGCCAATACTAACCCCTTTGCGTGAACTCCACTAACTACAAGTTCGATTATTCTGTTGTCAAGGCCTTGGTGAGCATATATTATTGGTACTTCTGGCAACTCCTGTAAAGGCAATTTTAGTGGAAAATGTGACACGCCAATCGGTTTAACTGCCGGGTAGAAATAATGGACTTCATTGTTCACAAAATTTCCTATGTAACCTTGGCCTACCGACTTGAATGTATCCAAAGAGTTTGCGTTAGACTTGGTGATATACAAACCTGACCCTATCCTGTCATTCAATGCCACGAGCACACCTCTTCCCCTTGAACTTCTAGAGGCAGCTATAACAATTGCTTGATATAGATTCATGGGTCCATCAGACGAAATTGCAGTTGATGGTCTCATAGACCCACACATCACTATCGGGTTCATGGTATCAATCACCGACTGAAGAAAAAAGGCTGTTTCCTCCATTGTATCGGTGCCATGTGTGATCACTATTCCATCATATTTATCTAAGTCTTCTTTAATCTTCTCATAGAGTACAAGGAGCTCTGGTGTA
>JARYTA010000010.1:0-34929 GCA_031081845.1 Debaryomycetaceae sp. UCDFST 68-768.1 | reverse complement strand
ATACCTTTATATATAATATATTTAACTTATATATATTATATACATCTATATATATTATATATCCCTCCCCCCCCCCCCCGCCCTCTATAAGAGGGCGGGGGATAGTTATATCTATTCTATATATATATATCCCCAGCACCTCCTTCATTGAAGGAGGTGCTGGGTTCTATTTTCTATTTATATCTATAATTAATTTATTTATATATTTAATATAAGTTATATACATTTATATATATAATATATTTAAGTAATATATATTTATAATTAATATACATCTATATTATGTATCTATATATTAGTTATATACCTCCCGCCCTCTATAAGAGGGCGGGTGATAATTATATCTCTAATTAATATATATTTATATAATATTTAAGTTATATACATCTCTAATTAATATATATATATATATTTATATAATATATAAGTTATATACATCTATATATTAGTTATATACCTCTATAAGAGGGCGGGGGATACATATATCTATATGTTTCCCATCTATTAGTAATATATCTATATACATCTATACATCAATATATATATATAATATCTATATAAATAATATCTATCTATAAGTAATATATATATATATAATATATATCTAAGTAATATATATATACCTAAATAAGATATATATCTTAGTAATATATATATATACCTAAGTAATATAAATATATTTAAGTAGTATATAAATAAAAGTAATATATAAATAATATATTAAATAGTAATCAGCACCTCCTTCAATGAAGGAGGTGTATAAGTATATAAGTAATATATCTCTATAAGTAAATATATATCAATATATAATATACATTTATATAAAATAGAACCCAGCACCTCCTTCAATGAAGGAGGTGCTGGGGATATATATATAATAAATAATATAATATAATAAGGAGATAAATGATAAATAATATAATATAATATAATAAGAATATAATAACCAGCACCTCCTTCAATGAATAAGATATCCCCGCCCTCTAAAAGAGGGCGGGGTATAGAGATATAAGTAAATATATATATAAATAATATAAATTACTAATAAGGAGATATATTGAAAAAAGGTATATGATAATAATATTATTTTAAGGATCTAAAACTAATACTTAATATGATTAAAAGGTTAATTATATTAACCAATCAAAGTATGAAAATATGTAAAAATAAAGGCAAGTGGAATGAAACATCTGAGTAACTTGTTTATAAGTAACCAACAGGGACTATATTAGTAACGGTGAGTGAAAGTATAGAAAATCTTAAAGTATTACTAAAAAGTAAGAATAAAGTAGTTATCTACTACTAAGATATAAAATAAGTATTAAGTTAAAAGTACCGTAAGGGAAAAGGAGTAAATAGAATAATAAAGAGCAGTTATAGTATAACGTACCTCTTGTATAATGGGTCAGTGAGTTATATATATTAGCGAAATATATTTAAATTATAAATAAGTTAAGAATATCAATCTTAAAGTTAATATATATAGACCCGAAAGTAAACGATCTATATATGTATAAGTATAAATATTTAACCTTAGGTTAAATTAATTTATGACTGAATAGGTAGATGTAGCAATATCTTCTAAAGATATGTATATAGTAGTGAAAGACAAATCTGGTTTACCGATAGCTGGTTTTCTGCGAAATATATATTAGTATAGCTTTTATTAAATTATTAACTGGTACAGCACTTAAATTATAATATTTGGGGAATTATAATAAATTTTATCAAATGATTTAAATCTCGGAACAGTAAACCATACCCTGCACCTCCTTCATTGAAGGAGGTGCAGGGTTATAATAAAAAGTCAGATTTATTGCGATAAGGTAGTAGATCGAGAAGGAAACAACCTAGATTATTAAATAAATGTCCCATATATATATTAAGTGAATATAATCTAATAATTATTGTAAGATAATCAGTCAGTGGGTTTGACAATAATCAACTGTTAATGAACATGTAACAATGCACTGATGTAACATTTTTATTAGAGACAATATACGGGTCTAAATATATAACATAATTATAATAATATATATATATATATATATATATATATTAGGTAGCAGAATATATGATGATAAATAAATCATAGAAAATATGCTGACTTGAGTAACGATAGATAGTATAAGACTATCCTCTTATTTATAAGGTTTTACTATAAACAAACGGTCTCTAAGATAAGTATAGAAATATATATATTGATGAGATAAATAACAAGAAAAATTATAAAGAACCGTACTGTAAACCGACACAGGTATAATAAAAGAGAATGAGATAACTACTGTGAATGAACTCGGCAAAAAGGTGTAAAGCTTAAAGTCGTGCGACTGTTTACCAAAAACATAGCTTACTGCATACTAGTAATAGTAAGTATAGTAAGTGATATCTGCCCGGTGTATGTCTAATAAGATATTAAATTAATTATGATTTAATATTAAAAGATATGTTAACGGCGGTCTTATTGTGAGGATCCGAAGGTAGCGAAATTCATTGACGCATAATTGGTGTCCTGCATGAATGAATACACGATGCGACAACTGTATCCACAGTAGACTCAGTGAAATAGCATTCGCGGTGAAGATGCCGTGTACCTGTAGATTGACAAAAAGACCCTATGCAGCTTTACTATATCTTTTTATTGATTCTTATTCTTATTATTTCAGTATATTAGGCTTTATTTATTATTTTATAAATCAAATGAGATACCTATATTTTAAGTTACAGAATCTTATCATTTTTAAATACTATATATATATATATATATATAGATATATTAATTTATTAATTAATCCCCAGCACCCCCATCTAAGATGGGGGTGCTGGGACAACATGAGACATTATAAAGAAGTTAGTTTCGATGGGGCGTCGACATCAGAGAAAGCATCTGATGTGTCTATTTATTAATAATTATTATTTTAATTTTATATATTTATAAATTTATTTATACCCCCCTACCCTCTCCATCAAATATGGAGAGGGTAGGGGGGGTCAATATTAATTTAACTATTAGTAATTAACGTACAATAATACTATAAAGTAAATAGTATATAAATATAAATATATATGTAAGGATAACAACATAATTGTGCGATGATAATAACACAAACAAGTGGAATTAGTACATAAGTAGAGTGTAGTGAACAGGCATATTCTTTAGATATAGGATGTCGATAACGGATTAAAGTTACGCTAGGGATAACAGGGTAATACTGCGTGAGAGTTGATATCGTCAGCAGTGTTTGCCACCTCGATGTCGTCTAAACTCTTCCTCCTGGTCGCAGCAACTAGGTAGGGTAGGACTGTTCGTCCTTTAAGGAGTTACTTGAGATGGGTTAATTACGACGTGAGTCAGTAATGATTTTATCATCTATAGGTATTTACTTGTCGTTGCCTTGAGTGTACGAAAGGATAACAAGGTATTTTCCAATGGTTAATATATTTATATATTTATATATATATATAAGCTAAGAAAATTAAGGATACATATTGAAAGCATCTTAAATATTAAACCTAACGATTAAGTAATAAACATATTAGACTAATATGTTAAAGTAATATAATATTATTTATTATATAACTTATTTAAATAAATCATATACCATACAATATATATCTTTAAACTTTGGTTTAAAGATTATGACAAGGGATTATAGATTAATAGGTAAATCATTTGCTTTGCAAGTATAAGATATCGGTTCAATTCCGATTAATTCCATAAAATTATATGTAATAAAATATAAATAAATAAAAATAAATAAAAATTAATGATAAGATTAGATGTACCGACACCTTGAGGAATACGTTTTCAAGATGCAGCAACACCAAATCAAGAAGGTATACATGAATTATATGATCATGTAATGTATTATTTAGCAGTTGTATTAGGATTAGTATCATATTTATTATATATTATAATAAAAGATTTTAAAAATAATGTATTTGCTTATAAATATATAAGACATGGTCAAACTTTAGAAATTATATGAACTATATTTCCAGCTGTTGTTTTATTATTAATAGCTTTCCCTAGTTTTATATTATTATATTTATGTGATGAAGTTTTAACTCCAGCTATGACTATTAAAGTTGTTGGATTACAATGATATTGAAAATATGAATATTCTGATTTTATATCAGAGACAGGAGAAACTATTGAATATGAATCATATGTTGTACCTGAAGATATGTTAGAAGATGGTCAATTAAGATTATTAGATACTGATACTTCTATTGTTGTACCTGTTGATACTCATGTTAGATTTATAGTAACTGCTAATGATGTTATTCATTGTTTTACTATACCTTCATTAGGTATTAAAGTTGATGCAACACCTGGACGTTTAAATCAAGTTAGTGCTTTAATTCAAAGAACTGGTGTTTTCTATGGACAATGTAGTGAATTATGTGGTGTTAACCATGGTTTAATGCCTATTAAATTAGAATGTGTTTCTATTAATGACTTTATTCAATGATTAGGAGATCAAGAAATTTATGTTTATGTAGCTTAATGGTAAAGCAATGTACTGTTAATACATCTATTCTAGTTCAATTCTAGACTTAAACGTTTGTATGTATAAACTTGTTAAATATATATATATATTTATATATATATATATAATTATAATAAAATAATAAAAAAAATGAAATTAATTAGTGGTATAAGTAGTATATTAGCTATGGGTATGTTAACACCTGTACAAAGTATATTAAGTTTAATAATACTATTTGTTAGTACAGCTATATGTTTATATAGTGATGGTTATGTTTTAATGGGTATTTTATATATTTTAATATATGTAGGAGCTATAGCTATATTATTTTTATTTATATTATCTTTATTAAAGATAGAATATAAAATAGAAGGTAGTATATCACCTTTAATAGTAACTATAATATTAATATGTTTAATACCATTAGATTTAACATATGAAACATATGGTATAGTAATGGAAGTAGATAATGTATGAAATGAATTAATAGTTGTAGGAAATCAATTATATACAGAGAATGCAATATTAATGATATTAATAGGTATTATATTAATATTATCAGTTATAGGGGCTATAGCAATTACAAAATAATGAATATATTAGAATTATTAATTATATTTTTATCAGTTTTATTAGCTGTAGCTTTCTTAACAGTAGCAGAACGTAAAACATTAGGTTATATGCAACGTAGAGTAGGACCTAATGCAGTAGGTTATTATGGTTTATTAATGGCGATAGCTGATGCAGCTAAATTATTATTAAAAGAAATAGTTATACCTACTCATTCAGATAAATTAATATTATTTATAAGTCCAATGATAGCATTAATATCTGCTTTATTATGTTGATCTGTTATACCTTTTGCACCAGGTGTTACTATAGTAGATCATAATTATGGTTTTATATTAACTTTAGCTATAAGTAGTATAGGAGTATTTGGTACTTTATTAGCTGGTTGATCTGCTAATAGTAAATATTCATTATTAGGATCTATACGTTCAACAGCTCAATTAATTAGTTATGAATTAGTATTAACAACTATTATATTAATATGTATTTTATTTGCTGGTAGTATGAATTTATCAAGATATGTTGAATTACAAGAATCTATATGATTATTTATACCTTTATTACCTTTAAGTATTATATGATTTATAGGTTGTGTTGCTGAATGTGCAAGACCTCCTTTTGATAATGTTGAAGCTGAATCTGAATTAGTTTCAGGTCATATGACTGAATATTCATCTTCTATATTTGTTTTATTCTTCTTATCTGAATATGCATCTATATTATTCTTATCTACTTTAACTAGTATTTTATTTTTCGGTGGTGGTAGTGGTATTATATTAGGTATTAAAGCTAATATCTTTGCTTTTACTTATATTTGAGTTAGAGCTACATTACCTAGAGTTAGATATGATAAATTAATTAACTTATGTTGAATTATATTCTTACCTATATTATTTGCATTCGCTATATTTATACCTTCTTTAATCTTTATACTAGATTCTTATTTATTCATAGTCTTAATTAACTCCCTCCCGCTACATCATCATAGATGGACCCCCCCATCAAATATGGAGGGGGTATATATATAGTAATATATTATATAGTTAACATTATAAGTTCCCGACCTCCTATAAGGAGGTCGGGAATATCTTACTTATTAATATATATATATACATAGTAAATATTATATAAATATATTTCTAATACCCGATCTGTTTTATATTACCCAGCACCTCCTTCATTGAAGGAGGTGCTGGGGGAGGTCAGAACATTAAGGTGGCTATTTATTATGTATAAAATAGGCATATATAACTCAATAATAAGTAAGATAATAATATATTATATAATAATATAGAGATAATAAATATTAAAATAAAAAATAAATGATAGCAATGTTAACAACAATAATAACATTTTATATAAGTCAAAATAATATAATAACATTATTAATAGGTATAGAGATATTGTTATTAACAGTAACAGTAAAGATAATATATGTAGGTGGTCAATATGATGATGTATTGGGAACAATATATGCTATATATATAATATTATTAGCTGGAGCTGAATCAGCTATAGGTTTAAGTTTATTAGTATCTTACTATAGATTAAGAGGTAAAGTAACTAATATATTATAATAATGAATTGATTAACATATTTTTATGAAGAGCCTATAATTATAAACCTAGGTAATTGATTTACTATAGGGGATATAATAGTTAATTATGGTCTATTATTAGATACATTATCTATGACAGTTATAGTACCAGTAGGAATAGTTACAATATTAGTATTATTATATGCTGTAGAGTATATGAGTCATGATCCTAATCGTAATCGTTTTTTAATAATATTAAGTATATTTGCTATATTTATGTCAATATTAGTAGTTAGTGATAACTATATAATGATGTTTATAGGTTGAGAATTTGTAGGAGTTATATCTTATTTATTAATATCTTTCTGAAGTACACGTATAGCTGCTATGAAAAGTGCTTTATCAGCTATATTATTAAATCGTATGGGAGATACTTTATTTGTTATATGTATTGCTTTTATGATTAATATATTTCATGCTGTTGATTTTTATACTATAGAATTATTAGTACCTCATATTGATACAACTATATTAAATTTATTAGTTATTATGTTATTAATAGCTGCTACTGCTAAAAGTGCTCAATTAGGTTTACATGCTTGATTATTAAGTGCTATGGAGGGTTGGGTTATAGGGCCCTCCTTAAATTTCACTATATGAGTAAACACCCTAATTACATTTAGTCCTCTTTCTTACTCTAAACCCTCCATCATTGATAGAGGTAACAGGGATTATATAAAGAATTCGGAAAAATCTAAATGTTCTTATATTACCCAACACCACCATAATTTATGGTGGTGTTGGGGGGATATATATAAGTATGGGAAATACTCAGGAAACCTTTATAAGGGATCCTCAGAGACTTTATGTGAAACATTTTATATTTATTTACATTTATTAAGATTGTTTAATAATACAGGTTATAAATCTTTACATAATGATTTTAAATATTGATTAATAGGATTTACTGAAGGAAATGGTTCCTTTATAATTAATAAATATAATAAATATTTAGAATTTAATATAACTCAATCTAGTAAAGATATAAAATTATTATATTATATTAAAAGAGAATTAGGTTTTGGTATTGTATCTAAACAAGATATTAAAAATAATACTTATCATTTCATAGTTAGAGATAAAGAAGGATTATATAAATTAATTGATATATTTAATGGTAATTTATATTTAAATAAATATCAAGATAAATTTATTAAATTTGTAAATATTTATAATGAAATATATAATACAAATATTATAATAAAAGATATGAGTAATAATAAAATTACATTAAATAATAGTTGACTCTCAGGATTTACTGATGCTGAGGGTAGCTTTACTCAAAGTTATATTAATAATAAAATATCTATACGTTATATATTATCTCAAAAGAATGAAGATAATATAATGAATGATATAGCTATATTATTAAAAGGTCGTACTTATAAATTAACTAAATGTGGTACTATGAATATCATAGTTAATTATAGAAATTTAATAACAATAATAAAATATCTTAATAAATATAAATTAAAGAGTATTAAAATTATAAAATATAATAATTGATTATGAGTATATTATAATTATAAGAATAAATATTATAAAGATCCCTGCACCTCTATCGGAGATAGAGGTGCAGGGCACCACATTAATACTTTTATAAAAAGAGTAAATAAATATAAAAATGAAGATTAAGTCCGAACATCTATGAGAATAGAATGAGATATATAATATATGTATTATATACAACATATGCCTACACCTGTTAGTTCATTATTACATGCTGCTACAATGGTTTGTAGTGGAGTATTCGTATTAGTAAGATCATCTTATTTATTAGAATATACACCTTCTATTTTATTAGTTATATTATGATTAGGTGGTATAACTACATTAGTAAGTGGTTTAATAGCTGTTGTAACTAATGATATAAAAAGAGTTATAGCTTTATCAACTATGAGTCAATTAGCTATAATGATGTTAGCTATAGGATCAAGTACTTATGATTTAGCAATATATCATTTATATTGTCATGCTTTCTTTAAAGCATTATTATTTATGTCAGCTGGATCTATAATTCATAGTATATTATCTGAAACTCAAGATATGCGTAAATATGGTAGTTTAATTAATTATTTACCTTTCAGTTATACTACTATGTTAATAGCTTCATTATCATTAATGGCTATACCTGGTTTAACTGGATATTATAGTAAAGATATTATAATAGAATCTTTATATGGTACTTATACTGTTAGTGGTTATATAATGTATTATATAGCTACATCATCAGCAGTATTAACATCAATATATTCATTAAGAGTTTTATATTTAACTTTCTTTAATATTCCTAATATTAATAAATATACTTTTAATTATATACATGAAAGTTTTAATATGAGTATTCCTATGTTTATTTTAGCTATATTTAGTATATTCTTAGGATATTATAGAGATAATGTTGTATTCCATTTAAACTTAGGTTTACCTCATACTAATTCATTTATTGAAACTGAATATACATTACCAGCTATTATAAAATTATTACCTTTAATATTAGGTATAACTTTATCATTATTATTAGTTTATATTTATGAATTTATGTATAATATTAACAAATCTTCTATTTATAATTATTTAAATCAACGTATATATTTTGATCAATTACTTAATAATTTAATTATTAGACCTGTTCTTAAATTTGGAGGTCTATTAAATACTTATACTGATAATGGTTTACTTAAAGTTTTAGGTAGTACCGGAGTTAGTAGATTATTAAATTATATACCTGTTTTATTAATTATTAATTTATTATATCTATTCTTAGTTATATATACCTCCTCCTCTTACAATTATATATAAAAGATATATATATATATTTTTTTATAAAATCCCCGCCCTTCAATGAAGGGCGGGGTTCATATTTACGTATATATATTAAATTATATATATATATAAAATATCTTATATATATATAAATACCTACACCTTTATATTGTATATGTATATATATACTTATAAGGTAAGATCAAATAAAAAGGTATAAAAATAAATAAAAGAAAATAAATAAAATAAATAAATAAATGACGATAAGAAAATCGAATGTATATTTAACATTAGTTAATAGTTATTTAATAGATAGTCCACAACCTAGTTCATTAAACTATTGATGAAACTTAGGTAGTTTATTAGGATTATGCTTAGTAATACAAATAGCTACAGGAATATTTTTAGCAATGCATTATTCTAGTCATATAGAGTTAGCTTTTGATAGTGTAGAGCATATAATGAGAGATGTAAATGCAGGATGAGCAATAAGATATTGTCATGCTAATGGAGCATCATTCTTCTTTATATGTTTATATTTACACATAGGTAAAGCTCTTTATTATGGTAGTTATAAATCACCAAGAGTATTAGTTTATAGTATAGGAGTTATAATATTTATATTAACTATAGCAACAGCTTTCATGGGTTACTTATACAATAGCCCAAAATCATCTTATTATTATTTTAATAAACCCTGTTATTGTAAATTCAATAATGGGATATATATCCCTTATCTTAATTCAACATATACCCAGCACCTCCTTCATTGAAGGAGGTGCTGGGGTAAATATAATTCTATTAGATATTATAATAAATATGTTAAATCTAAACAAGATTTAACTAACCCTATTGATATATTTAATAATTTAGGTATTAAATTAGATGATTATTGAATTGATTTACATATTAAAAATACACATAATGATATGTTATATAAATTAAATAATAAAGGTGGTATTTATATTATAATTAATAAAATATCACATAATTATTATATTGGTTCAGCTGGTATAAATAAACTATATACTAGATTCTGTAATCATATGTTATATTATAATGGTAATAAAATTATTAAAAAAGCTATAATAAAAGATGGTTTAAATAATTTTATATTTGGTGTATTAGAATATTATCCTAAAGATAATAATACAAATATAAATGATTATAGAAATAATTTATATGAATTAGAAACAATGTATATTACAACATTAATACCTAAATATAATATATTAAGAGAAGCAGGAACTAGTACAGGATATAATCATACAGATGAAACAATTAATAAACTAAAAGCTTCTTTTAATAAAGAACGTCGTTTATTTTTAAGCAATTTACAATCTGAACGTAAAGGTAAATGATCAGAATTATCTAAATTAAAGTTAAGAAATATTGCATTAAATAGACCTAAAGATTATATCTCACCCAGCACCTCCTTCATTGAAGGAGGTGCTGGGTATTATGAAGGTAAATCTAATATATCTAAAGCTAGTAGTATTAGAATAAAAATATATAGTATTAATTCTGATACCTCTATATCTCCCCCCGCACATCCTTCATTGAAGGAGGTGCGGGGTAATATAAGTGCAGATAATTATAATTATATATGTCAATTTAAAAGTATTAATACTGCTAGTCATTATTTATGTTGTAGTGATAAAACTTTACAACGTTCTTTAAATTTAGGTTGAATTTATATACCTAATATATTTATACAATATTTAAATGATAATTATATTAATCATAATAATGATTTTGTTCAAAATATAGATAAAAGTTATTTATATTATATAAATAGTAAAAATAATAAAATTAAAATTAAATCAGGTTTATATAAATTTAATTGAAATACTAAATTTATTATAATACCCAGCACCTCCTTCAATGAAGGAGGTGCTGGGGGAGATATATAAAGATATATATATATATATATTTATAAGTATATAATAAGATGATAGTCTACTATTACATATACCCACCCTGCTCTATTATAGAGCAGGGTGGGACACATATAACTATATTTATCCCCGCCCTGCCCACATATGTGGGCAGGGCGGGGATAGGTTATATAACATATATATGGCTATATATGTAACTATTATTAGAAAATATATAGTTTAGTAAATGATTATATATCATTAATGATTAAATATCATTGGCAACATTTGTGAAAACGATTAAAGTTATAATATTTATATAAATATTCCCCCCCATTTTACAGTGGGGTATAATAAGATCGTCGGTTTAATAATAGATCGCTACAGACTACTACACAAATGGGTATCTGAAATGATGCTTAATGCATAGTCGGGTCAATTATAATAAGAAGTTATGAACATTATAAGTGTTATTTTAAATAATTAATATATATTATATAAATATATATATAATTGTTCATAACATATGACCATATTGTTTAGTTTATGGACAAATGTCTCACTGAGGTAAATTTATTGCCTCAAATGTTATTATTATATTTATAATATTTTTATTTGTATATAAAATAGAAATACAAGAGTATTTATTTTATGTTTACTTATGGTTACCAGCACCACTCGTTAAGGAGAGCAGGCTTCTATTAAATAAGTACAATTTAGATCACCATATTAATGTAAAATGTAATACACGTAAAGAAGTCACAAATCTAAATGAACCAATTATAGATGAAACTATAATAGAAATAATATATGGTTCTTTATTAGGTGATGCTCATGCTGAAAAACGTAAAAATGGTAAAGGTACTAGAATTACATTTTATCAAGAAAATAGTCATGAAGATTATTTATTATATTTACATAATTTAATATCTAATTTAGGTTATTGTAATACTAAGAAACCTATAATTAAAACTAGATTAGGTAATAAAGGTAAAATTAGAAAATATATAAGATTTTATACTTGAACTTATGATCAATTTAATTTAATTCATAAATCATGATATGTACCGTGTAACTCTAGAGAGTTGAAAGGGAATTATATAAAAATATTACCTTATAATATAAAAGATTATTTAACACCTTTAGCTTTATCTATTTGAATTATGGATTATGGATGTAAATCTAGTTCAGGTTTAAAATTATCAACTAATAATTTTACTTTAAAAGAAGTAAAATATTTAATTGATGTATTATATGATAAATATAATATTAAAGCTAATATACATAAAACAGGAAGTATAGACCAATATAATATTTATATCCCTTCAAGTTATATGCCTATATTAGTTAACATAGTTAAACCTTATATAATACCTTCTATGAAATATAAATTAGGTAAATATATCTCCCCCAGCACCTCCTTCATTGAAGGAGGTGCTGGGGATAAATAAATACTTATGCATTTCTATTTTATATATAAATACATAACACTATAAATATAGTATGGCTTATATTTTTATTAAAATATAAGAATAAATATACATTTTTTGTATATCACCCCCCCCTATATATATCAATGATATATGTAGGTATCATTAATTATATATTTATTACATAGTATTATACATTATCTAATCAATCCTATTAAATAGTGATTAGATATATTTATGCAATATATAATGTTTTATCATACTATAAACATAATATATTATATACCCTTTATTATTTATTTAGACCCCAGCACCTCCTTCATTGAAGGAGGTGCTGGGGATAAATATTTACTGACTTCTCCATATATGTGGGCAGGTCGGATAGAAGCAAGTATAATATATTATTAGAAATAAATAAGATATATAGATATCCCCCCAGCACCTCCTTCATTGAAGGAGGTACTGGGTTTAGATAATTATATATATCAATGTATAATGCAACATTATTGAAAACAGGTCAAAGTTATTTGTTAAGTAATAAGACCGTGGGTAGATTATACTATCCCTACAGAGTGGTCCAATAATGGGTGTCTGAAATGATGCTTAATGTGCACTCGGAAATAATATATTTATATATAATACCAGCAACTATATCCTCCCCCCAGCACCTCCTTCAATGAAGGAGGTGCTGGGTAATATATAAGTACTGTTGTATAATATATATATATCACAAGGCTTATTATATATTTTATAATTAAATATTCTATAAAGATTATATATAGCATTATTCTATATCTATATTAGAATTCCTATCCTCCCCCCAGCACCTCCTTCAATGAAGGAGGTGCTGGGGTATATATTAGATTATAAAGCAGGATAAAGTATATAAATAATAAGTACATGGTACATTTTATATTAACATATGTTATAAAACATAGATAATATATATTATAGTTCTCTGCATCTATCTTAAAGATAGATGCAGGGGTTTATAC
Source organism: Debaryomycetaceae sp. UCDFST 68-768.1 (assembly GCA_031081845.1). Lineage (NCBI taxonomy): Eukaryota > Fungi > Ascomycota > Pichiomycetes > Serinales > Debaryomycetaceae > Debaryomycetaceae sp. UCDFST 68-768.1. Next base: position 21,201 of record JARYTA010000010.1, on the reverse strand, counting down.
TTTTATAAGTATATTCCACCCAGCACCTTATTCATTGAATAAGGTGCTGGATAATATATATATATCATATAATATGTATTATTATTTTGGCTACAGTTATAACTAATTTATTATCAGCTATACCATTTGTTGGAGGAGATATAGTACCGTTCATATGAGGAGGTTTTAATAATGAGGAACCTCATTATAGTAATATAATGATTTCAATTTTGTTTATTGCTGGGATATCCTCGATAATAATATATATATTATTAATAATAATTATATACTATGAATTTATATTAAATATCATATGTAAAAATTATAATTATAAGGAGGACAATCAGCAGTGGTATATTTCTCAATATACCCCAGCACCTCCTTCAATGAAGGAGGTGCTGGGTAGAGAAAATGCTATTCAGAGACTACATACAAAAGATCTAAATATTTTATATAAAAATCCATGCATCTCTAACAGAGATGCAGGTAATAATAATTTTAATAATTATATATACCCTTATATAGTAGGATTAATAGAAGGGGATGGTTGAATAGGTGTTTATAAAAAAGGTAAATATTTATCTTACGAATTAGGAATAGAGTTATCTATAAAAGATATTCAATTATTATATAAAATAAAGAAAATATTAGGTGTTGGTACTATTAAAATACGTACTAGAAATTCTAAAGTATATAAAGATAAAAGTATAGAATTAGCTATATATACTATAAGAAACAAAAAACATCTTAAAGAGATAATAATACCTATATTTGATAAATATCCAATGTTATCTTTAAAACAATATGATTATATATGATTTAAAACTCTTTTATTAAAAAATATAATTTATAGTAAAGATTTACCTAATTATAAACGTTCAAATATATCAATCTATAATATAGAATCTATATTAAATAAACAATATTTTAAATATTGATTAATAGGGTTTATAGAAGCTGAAGGTTCATTTGGCATATATAAACAAAAATCATATAATATTGCTTATTTTGAAATAACTCAAAGTTATGATCCTATTATAATAGAAAGTATTAGAAAATATTTAAAAATAACTTCTAAAGTTTATGAGAATAAAAGTAATTCATATAGATTAAAGACAACTAGTATAAGAGGTATAGAAAATATAATAAAATTTATGAAAAATAATCCTATAAAGTTATTAGGTTATAAAAAAGTTAAATATATATTATTTCTTAAAGAAATTAGAAAAATTAATAAATATAATAATAAAATTAATATACCTGATATATATTAAATATTTAGATTAAGATATAGTCCGAACAATATAGTAATATATTGAGTATAATAAGAGAATATATACAAATATGTATATATTTGTAATTATCAACATATCGCTCAGTATCAAATCCAACAATACAAAGATTCTTTGCTTTACATTATCTATTACCATTTATATTAGCAGCTTTAGTAGTAATGCATTTTATGGCATTACATATCCATGGATCATCTAACCCTGTTGGTATATCTGGTAATGTAGATAGATTACCTATGCATAGTTACTTTATATTTAAAGATCTTATAACTGTATTTGTATTTATATTAGTATTCAGTTTATTTGTATTCTATTCACCTAATACTATGGGTCAAGGAAGGCCCTTATTATATATACCCAGCACCTCCTTCAATGAAGGAGGTGCTGGGATACCTTCATATTTAATAAATATGTTTGGTTTTATATATATAATATTGCAATGTGCTATATGCTGGAAGTATTCTCATATATTTAATAAATATATATTTTATTTATTTACCTGTAACTATCTCAATGATAGATATATAGTTAATTATATAAATAAAATAAATTATAATAAAACTATTCTGAATAATTTCAGTTTATCTTTAATAGAATCAGCATTAATATTATTAATAGTATTATTGATTATTGGGCCCTGCTCCTCCATCTTCGATGGAGGAGCAGGGATATTATTTATAAATAATATATATAATATATATTATTTAAGATTAAATATTAGTGATTTATTTTTAATATATTTTATATATTATATAATATATATTAAATCTTATGCAAATCCCTTAATAGTAAAATATTATTATAATGAATATAATCAGCAGATAACCAAAGTATATAAAAATATATTAGTAGGAATCTCAGAGACTACACGCACACAAAAAGTTTTATTTAATTTAATTTACAATATATTTAATAAACTATTAAATATATTAATAAATATTATTTATTATATTAATCCTTATATTTATAATATAAACAGCACCTTCAAATTAGTTGAAGGTGTTGGTATCAATAAAGAATATAATAATATTAAAGATAATAATATTATAAAAGAAAATAATAATGATAATTGTATTTCTGATAGAGATGCAGGGTATCATAAATCAAATACTAAATTTGAACAATGATTAGCAGGTTTAATAGATGGTGACGGATATTTAGGTTTATCTAAAAAGAAATATCCTAATTGTGAAATAACAGTTGGTTTAGAAGATGAGAAGATGTTACGTTTAATACAAAATAAATATGGAGGTTCTCTTAAATTAAGATCAGGATCTAATTCTATAAGATATAGATTAAGTAATAGAGAAGGTATGATTAAATTAATTAATTCTATTAATGGTAACATACGTAATAGTAAAAGATTAGTACAATTATATAAAGTATGTAACTTACTAAATATAGAAGTTATAAATCCTATTAAATTAGATATTAATAATAGTTGAATATCTGGTTTCTTTGATGCTGATGGTACAATAAACTATTATTTAACTAAAAATAATAGACCTCAACTATTTATTAGTATTACTAATAAATATTTAATAGATATAGAACCTATTAAAGAAGTATTAGGAGGTAATATATATTTTGATAAATCACAAAATGGATATTTTAAATGAGTTATAACTAATGAAAAAAATCATATGTTTTTTTATAATTATATTAGAAATAATCCTTCAAGATCTTTTAAAAGTAATAAAATATTACTATTACCTTTATTTTATAAACATTATAATTCTAAATCTTATATTAAACCTTGTACATCTTTAAATAATAAAAATACAAATAATAATAAATCATTATTATATAAAAATTGATTATTATTTAATAATAAATGAATATCATTTAATTATAAATTTAAATAAAACTATATGAAGATATAGTCCAATATATATATATATAAGCATCCTGATAATTATATACCAGGTAACCCAATGGTAACACCAGCATCTATAGTACCAGAATGATATTTATTACCTTTCTATGCTATATTAAGATCAATACCAGATAAATTAGGAGGAGTTTTAGCAATGTTTGGAGCTTTATTAATATTATTAATATTACCTATAACTGATAGATCTGTTATAAGAGGTAATACTTTTAAAATATTATCTAAATTCTCATTCTGATTATTTGTATGTAACTTTATATTATTAGGTAATATAGGTCAATTACATGTTGAAGTACCATTTATTGAATTAGGTCAAATAGCTACTGTTTATTATTTCAGTTATTATATAATTATAGTACCTGTTATATCATCTATAGAAAATATATTATTCTATATTGGTAATAAATAAACAATTATCCAGTACCTCCAATCTAGTTAGAGGTGCTGTAGCTCATAATTAATTTATCTATTCATAGTTTAATCAATATATATATAAGGAGAAGTAAAGTATATACAGATATATAAATAAATAAATAAATATGCAATTAGCATTAGCAGCAAAATACATAGGAGCATCAATCGCAACATTAGGATTAGGAGGTGCAGCAATAGGAATAGCATTAGTATTCGTAGCATTAATAAACGGTACATCACGTAACCCTTCATTACGTGCTACATTATTCCCTCAAGCTATATTAGGATTCGCTTTAGCAGAAGCTTGTGGATTATTCTGTCTTATGATATCATTCTTATTATTATATGCTGTTTAATTTATTAAACAAACATATTTTAATAATATAATTAATTATATATTCATATATATAAATATACCCCCCCTTTATATTAGATAAAAGTGAATATATGTAAATATTTATATATATATATTCAAATATATATATATACCAGCCCCCCACCATCAAAGATGGTGGGGGGTCAATATAAATGGATATATATATATAAGGTAAGTAATAAAGAAAAAGTAATATAAAGATATGTAAAGAATAATTAAATAAATGATAAATGAAACAAATGAGTTATGTAACTCGTTGATTGTATAGTACATCACATAAAGATATAGCTATACTTTATCTAGGTTTTGGTATGATATCCGCTATGGTAGCAACAGGTATGTCAGTAGCTATACGTATGGAATTATCAAATGGTAACAGTCAATTCTTTTATGGAAATAATCAAGCATTTAATGTTCTAGTAACAGGACATGCAATTGCAATGATATTTCTTTTTGTAATGCCTGTACTTATAGGGGCCTTTGGTAATTTCTTCGTACCTATATTAATAGGGGCTGTAGATATGGCATTTGCTAGATTAAACAATATAAGTTTCTGATGTTTACCTCCTGCTTTAGTTTGTACTATAGCATCAGTATTAATAGAAAGTGGAGCAGGTACTGGATGAACAGTAAATATGCTGTTATTTAAAATATCATTCGATGCGTGAATAACCTTAACATATATATTTTATATATGTTATCTTATATACTACTCATATAATATAAAATATATAGTAAAAATGTATATAATTATAGGTAAATACGCCTGTATATTATACATATATACTTTTATATCTATAGTTATACCCTGCATATCTCAAATAGAGATGCAGAGTTATAGATATTTAAGTAACCATAATATTTATCTTATTAAATATTGGTCACATAATATACATCAGAGACTAAATATGATAAAATATAATAATATATTATTAAAAAATTATAATACCCAGCAACTCCTTCAATGAAGGAGTTGCTGGGTGAAAGATAATAATTTTAATTTCTATTCTTGATTAGTTGGTTTCACCGATGGAGATGGTTGTTTTAATATTTATATTAATAAGGATGAAACTAAAGTTACATTTACTTTTAAAATATCTCAAAGTAATTATAATAGTCAATTATTATATTATATTAAAAGTAATCTTAAAGTTGGTAAAGTTGTTAAATATGAAAAGAATATAACTTCTTATTTATTAAGAGATAAAAATAAAATAGAAGAAGTTATATTTCCTATATTTGATAAATATAAGTTATTAAGTAGTAAATATTATAATTATATTAAATTTAAAGAATGTATAATTATTAGTAATGATACTAATATTAATCAAAAAGATAAAATATTAAAAATTAAAAATATTAAAAATAAAGAATTACCTTTAGATTATATTTCACCTGCATGAAATAATATTAAATATACCGATATTAAATCAGTTAATGATATATCTAATATTGTTAATAAAAGTTGATTAGTTGGGTTTTTAGAAGCTGAAGGTAGTTTTTATTATATTAGAAGATCTCCATTGGGTAGTTTATCACATACTTTTGGTATAACTAAAAAATTAGATCCTATTATATTATATTCAATTAAATATATATTTCATATTAAATCTAATGTTAGATATAAGTCTAAATATAATCATTATATATTAGAAACTTCAAATAGAAGAAGTATAACTTATATAATTAAATATTTAATATATAATAATCATAAGAATCTATTTAAAGGAGTAAAAAGTTTAGAATTTAATATATGAAAGAGAACATATATGAAGAATAAGAAATATGATATAGAGAAAATCCAACAAATTATTAGAAATATTAAAAAATTATAATATATTTTTATATTTAAGGTATAGTCCGAACAATTATGTAAATAATTGATATAATATGAGTATATATATATATAATAAATATATATATATATGTAATTATAAACAATATTGATATCCACCTTTATCATCTATAAGTGCTCATTCAGGGCCTAGTGTTGATTTAGCTATATTTGCTATACATTTAACAAGTATTTCAAGTTTATTAGGTGCTATTAACTTTATAGTAACTATATTAAACATGCGTACTATAGGTTTACATATGATTAATGCACCTTTATTTGTATGAGCTGTATTCTTTACAGCCATATTATTATTATTATCATTACCTGTATTAACAGCTGCTGTTACTTTACTATTAATGGATCGTAATTTCAATACTGGTTTTTATGAAGTAGGTGCTGGAGGAGATCCAGTATTATATGAACATCTTTTTTGATTTTTTGGTCAAATTTGGCCCTTAGATAATAATCTATTGAAACAAACTATAAGCGAGAAACTCATGTTTTATACCTTTAGTACTTTATACATAAGTTATATTATATATACCCAGCACCTCCTTCATTGAAGGAGGTGCTGGGATACCGTTAAAGTAAAAATCTATAGGGTTAGTGATAATTCGCAAGTAACTAAAATGCTTAGCACATTATTAGATACTTCAGAGGCCATACGTTTGTTGAATAAAAGATTTATCAATAAATTTCCTTACTTAATAAATAGAAGAAGGGAACATAATAATTCATTATCTTATAATTGTTCTAACCATCATAATAAATTTGAACAATGATTAGCAGGTTTAATAGATGGTGATGGATGTTTTTTATTATCTAAAAAAGGTTATGCTTCTTTAGAAATAACTATGGATATTAGAGATGAAAAAACATTAAATATTATTAAAAATAAATATGGAGGTTCTCTTAAATTAAGATCAGGATCTAATTCTATAAGGTATAGATTACATCATAAATCAGGTTTATTAAAATTAATTAATGATGTTAATGGTAATATTAGAAATTCTAATAGATTAATACAATTAAATAAAATATGTTTAAAATATAATTTAAATTTAATTTGACCTAAACCATTAACATTTGATAATAATTGATTAGCAGGTTTTTTTGATGCTGATGGTACTGTTACTATTAATAGTAATCCCCATAATCAGCTATCTATATCTATTAGTCATAAAACTACTGAATTATTACAACCTTTAATTGAATTATACGGAGGTTATATTTATGTAGATAATGATAGATATAAAACCTTTAAATGATATGTAACTAAAAAAGAAAATATATTATTATTAATAGAATATTTTAAGAATAATCCATCAAGAACATTAAAATGTAATAGATTACATTTAATACCTAAATATTATAAATTAATTAATATGAAAGCTAATAAAGAAGATATAAATACATTAAAATATAAAAGTTGAGATATATTTCTTAATAAATGAAAATATTATGAAACTTCTACTCATATATCTGATAAATAGATACCAGCACCTCCTTCATTGAAGGAGGTGCTGGGGATATATAATTAGAGGATGATAAATCTTATTTATTTAAAGATATGGTCCAATATAATTATATTTATAATTATATGCATCCAGAGGTTTATATATTAATAATACCAGGATTTGGAATTATATCACATATAGTATCAACATATAGTAAAAAACCAATATTTGGTGAAATAGGTATGTTATATGCCATGGGATCTATTGGTTTATTAGGTTTCTTAGTATGAAGTCAAATTATGGCTTTCCTTAGACGTGAGTTTAAGGTAATAAACACCACTGTAGGCTGGAAAGGATGATATTTATTAAATACTTTTTATAGTTCAAACTTTAATAAAAATGCCCAATCAGCAGGAAACTTATTTATATTAAATATATTATATAAATTTATATATAATATATTTATCATACCCTACAAATCTATCAATAATATATTTGCAGGGTATATATATTACAAAGGATCCTCAGAGACTATACGTGGTGATTCTTATGATTTATTTAATAAAGAATATAATAAATTATATTCAGAATCTTACCCAGCACCTCCTTCAATGAAGGAGGGGCAGGGAGATATAGATAAAGATTGATTAGATTGATTTATAGGTTTTTCAGAAGGTGATGGTGCTATATTAGAATATAATAAAAGTTGTAGATATGTTTTAACACAAAAAGATGTATCTATTTTAGAAGATATTAATAATAAATTAAAATTTGGTAAAATAAAATATTATTATAAAGATAACAAATTAATATATGGACGTTATATTGTAACAGGTATAAATAATATATATTTATTATATATATTATTTAATGGTAATTTATATTTAAAACATAGAATATCACAATTAAATAGATGATATAATGTTTTAATAAATTCTAATAAAATATCATCAAATGTACCTTTAATAAATAATAATATTAATAGAGTATCATTAAATAATGCTTGATTATCAGGTTTTACTGATGCTGAAGGTTGTTTTTCTATTAAATTATATCAAAAATGTAACATTGATTATGTTAAAGCAGTTTTTATTTTAGATAAAAAAGATGGTGAAGATATATTAAATGATATAAGTATATTATTATCTCCCTGCACCTCCATCATTGATGGAGGTGCAGGGCACCATAAAAAATTAGCTAAAATAAGAAAAACAATTAGAGGTAATATGTATAGAATAGAAATATCTTGTAATCATATAGATAGAAGTAAAACAATACTTAATTATTTTAATAAATATAAATTAAAAACAACTAAGAAAATATCATTTAATATATTTAAAGATATATTAGATATAATATTAAATAAACAACCATTATCAAAAGATAATTATAATATAGTAAGATCATTAAGAAAAAATATGAATAAATTTACTATTGATAATAAAACAATAGGGCATTCATCTAAATCATAAGAATAAGATATAGTCCAAATATAAATATATATTTATATATATTTATATAGCATCATATGTATATCGTAGGATTAGATATTGATTCAAGAGCTTACTTTACCAGTGCTACTATGGTTATAGCAGTACCTACAGGTATTAAAATATTCTCCTGAATGGCAACTATATATGGTGGAGAATTAAGATTAGGAGTACCGATGTTATTTGCATTAGGATTCTTATTCTTATTCACTGTAGGAGGATTAACAGGAGTTATGTTGTCTAATGCATCTATCGATGTAGCATTCCATGATATTTATTATTATATAATATATTTTATAATATTAAATTCATTTATATTATTATTTATAATAATATATAAATTATATATATATAATATAAATTATATAAATAAATTAATTAAATATATGATTTATAATATAAATATATTGTATCCTACATATTTTAGTGATATATATAAGGAGTTAAAGAATATATTATATTATAAAACATATTCATTAAATATAGATAAAATAGATTCTAATATAGAATTATATAAATCAATATATGATATATATAATAATGATAAATTAGATATGAAAGATTATATAGAACAATTCTTTGTAGGATTATTAGAAGGAGATGGAACTATAACAGTTAATCATACATCAGATAGAAAGAAAACAGTAAGAATAGTTATAGCATTAAAGAATTTAGAAGAAAATCAACAAATGATAGATTTATTAGTAAAATATATAGGTGGAAGAAAAGCAATAGAACGTAATGATAGATATGTAGTATGATTAGCTACAAGTAGAAGCGATCTAGCTAAAGTTCTAGCTATATTAGCTAAATATCCTTTATTAACTACTACTAAACAATGTCAATTAGATTTTGCTAAAGATTTTCTTAATGATAATACCTATATGTCCGAAAGTAAATTTAAAGAATTAAGAAATAAAAAATTCTCTAAACAACCAGAACTAATTGAATTTTATAATAAAAATTTTAATTTACCTATTTATTTTCCAGGTTGATTATCTGGGTTTATTGAAGCTGAAGGTCATTTTAAACTTGTTAAAAGTAATAATGATAAAATTAATTCTTCTCAATTTGTAATAGGTCAAAATTATGATATATTTATTTTAAAAGCTATAAATAATTACTTAGATAATGATAAATCTAAAATTTCTAATCCTAGTATTAATTATCATAGAATTCATATATCTAATAAATTCTCTAGAAATAAGTTAATTAATCATTTTGATTCATATCCTTTATTAGGATATAAATATTCACAATATATTTGATGAAAAATTAATCAATAATTTATATGGATCCCCCCTCCATCAAAGATGGAGGGGGGTTATGTATAATTTTAATAGAAAAAAGTTTAATATTATTCCTGCCTATTCTAAATAATTTGTAAAAGGTGGGATATTATATAAATAAAATAAGGTGTCTTGATGTCACACTTCAAAAATATATATAATATATATATAATTATATATATATTATATATATTGGTTATAATATAGAATCTGATAAATTAATTTATAAAAAATTGACAGATATAAAACAAATGATATTATAGCTAACGGTGAAGGTTAAATATTGATTTTTGAATGTAATCGTAACGACTAATATTTATACTAATACCGTGTAAGTTTATATTATAATTATATAATATAATTATAATATTTACTATGTAGAGACTAAACGTTGTGCAATAAATATATATATTTAACCCTTATACCTTACTTATTTATTATTTATAATAGTTAAGTATATATAAGGTTAATTATTAATCTATTGAAGATATAGTCCAAATTATAAGAAAGTAATACCATAGTTACTTAATTTCACTTATTACGTCGTGGGGCATTTCCATTATGTATTATCTATGGGAGCATTATTTAGTTTAATAGGTGCATATTATTATTGAGGACCAGCTATGTTTGGTTTAAAATATAATCGTATATGAGGTGAAATACATTTCTGATTATTATTTATATCAGTAAATGTTATATTCTTACCTATGCATTTCTTAGGTCTAAATGGTATGCCTCGTCGTATACCTCAATATCCTGATGCATTTATAGGTTGAAACTTTATTAGTAGTTTAGGTTCAGCTTTATCTGTTATATCTATTATAGCAGGATTAAAAAGTGTTTTAGTACAATTAGAAAATGGTAATAATGAAGAACTTGATATACAAGTAACACCTGATTTTACTGAATCTAATTTAACTAGAGATGTTAGAGATTCTGATTTAGAATTAATACTAACTAGACCTGCAGAATTCCATACTTTCAGTGAATTACCTGTATTAACTAACCCTAATAATTAATTATATAAATCTATATAAATATAGATTTATATATAAATATATCTCTCCCAGCACCTCCTTCATTTAAGGAGGTGCTGGGTATCTATTCAATTATATAGCCCCCTTCATTATAGGTAAAGGGGCTGGTATAAAACTATAATATCCTGATATTACATATATGATGATATATCAGGTATATATAAGGTAGGATGTATGGCTGAGTGGTTTAAAGCGTAATATTTGAGATATTAAGATTAATAAATCCACGTGTTCGAATCACGTTGCATCCGTTAAATATGACTATGGCGAAATTGGTAAACGCGTTTAGTTTAGGTCTAATTCTTTTAAGGGTTCAAATCCCTTTAGTCATAGTTAAGTTAATTTATTAAATTTATAAATATAATTAATGACATTATTATATATCGTATTAACTAGTTTTACTAGTTTATTATCAAGATTAGTTAATAATATATCTAAAGAAATATACTTAATATCAAGTATATTAATAACTATACCAACATTATATGATTGAGAAGAAATAAATGTATATTATACAACAGATGGTATAGCTGATATATTAATATTATTAACAGCTTATTTAATACCTATCTCAATTATATCTAATTGAAATAATATAAAAAGTTCATTATACTTTGAATTAGTATTAACATTAGGTATAATATTATTAATTAATTTTATGTGTCAAGATATGACATCTTTCTATATATATTTTGAAGCTTCATTAATACCTTTATTTGTTATTATAAGTATATATGGTGCTAATAATAAAGATAAAGCAGCTGATTATATATTAATATATACATTATTTTCTTCTTTATTTATGTTATTAGGTATAGCTTTATATGAAGTTATATTAGATAATACTGATTATCAATCTACTAGTTTATTAGTTCTTTCTATTGATTTACAATGTATATTATTTATTGCTTTATCTATTGGTATTGCTGTTAAAACACCTTTAATACCAGTACATACTTGATTACCAGTTGTTCATTCTGAATCACCATTAGCAGGTTCTATTTTATTAGCAGGTGTTATATTAAAATTAGCAATATATGCTATAATTAGATTAATATTACCAACATTATCAGATGCTTCTATTTTATATACTCCATTTATATATATATTATGTGTTATAACTATAATATATACATCAATTATAACATTAAGACAAACTGATTTAAAAGTTATAATTGCTTATAGTTCTATATCTCATATGGCTGTATGTATTTTAGGTATATTCTCTAATAATATAATAGGTATATCAGGTAGTTTATTATTATCTATAGCTCATGGTTTTGTATCACCAGCTTTATTTATTATAGTTGGAGGTATATTATATGATAGATATCATAATAGATTAATATACTATTACCAAGGTTTAATAACATATATGCCTTATTTATCTGTATACTTTATTATATTAAGTTTCTGTAATGTAGGTACACCTTTATCTATTAATTTTATAGGTGAATTATTATCATTAACAGGTGCTATTAATAGATCACCTATTATTAGTTCAATATGTGCTTTATCAGTTTTATTATCAGCTTGTTATCAAATGAAATTAACTAATAGATTAACTGGAGGTATAAAAACACCTTATATAAAATTAACATCAGATTGTACTTATAGAGAAACATTATTAATGTTAGTATTAATTATACCAACAATTTTCTTTGGTATATATCCTAATTGAATATTAGATTATATATGAAATGTTACATCTTTATTATATATATTCATAGTTTAGGTAAGTATTATGTCTTATAGTTTAATGGTAAAACATCATTCTTCTAAAATGATTATTAAGGTTCAATTCCTTATAAGACATTATATATAATACCCTGTATACTCCCTCACCCAGCACCTCCTTCATTGAAGGAGGTGCTGGGGATATATTAAATGAATATATAGGAAATATAGAGATTATTCGATTAAAGGTTAAATCATAGATCTTACACATCTAAGCTGTAGGTTCAATTCCTACATAATCTATAAGAGTATAGCTTAATAGGTAAAGCAAATGTCTTCAACACATTCTATAGTAGTTCAAGTCTACTTACTCTTGAAATAATATCTCCATTCTTCCCCCGCCCTGCTCACATATGTAAGCAGGGCGGGGGGGGGTATATTATTTAAATAGATCCCAACACCTCCTTCATTGAAGGAGGTGTTGGGGATATATATATATAGGCTTATGTAGCTTAATAGGTAAAGCAATCGTTTGAAGTGCGATCAATGTGAGTTCAAATCTCAACTTAAGCAATATAACAACGCTTTAATAGTAATACTATTAAAAGGTGAAGGTTAATAGAGTTAGTCGTCTAATGGTTAAGACTATTACCTTTTAAGTAATCTATATTGGTTCGATTCCAATCTTACTCAATTATTAAAAAGTATAAATAAAATATAAGAATATAAAAAATAATAATAATAAATGACAAATAATATAAGAGGATATATACAATTACATCCGTTTCATTTAGTAGGTCCTTCACCATGACCATTAACAACATCATTTAGTTTAATGAATTTAGCATTATCATTAGGTTTAACAGCTCATGGTTATATAAATAATAATTATATATTAATATTAAGTATAATAACATTATTATATAGTATGACATTATGATTTAAAGATGTTATAGCTGAAAGTACATATTTAGGTGATCATACAATAGCAGTTAAAAGAGGTATAAATCAAGGATTTATATTATTTGTAGTTAGTGAAATATTAATATTTGCATCATTATTTTGAGCATATTTACATTCAGCTTTAAATCCAACTGTTGAATTAGGTATGTCATGACCTCCAGCAGGTATAGAAGCTATTTCACCAGCTGAATTACCATTATTAAATACTATTATATTATTAGCATCAGGAGTTACTATAACATATGCTCATCATGCTTTAATTAATGGTAATCGTAGAAATACTTTAAATGGTTTTATATATAGTTCATTATTAATTATCTTATTTGTTATATGTCAAGGTTTAGAGTATATATATGCTCCATTTACTATCTCTGATGGTGTTTATGGTTCAACTTTCTTCTCAGCTACAGGTTTACATGGTATACATATGATTATGTTATCAATAATGTTAGTTTTATGTACATGACGTGTTTATAATTATGATTTTACTAATACATCTCATGTATTTGCTGAATCAACTATTTTATATTTACATATATTAGATATAATATGATTATTTATATATATTGTTATGTATTGATGAGGTTCTTAATTTATTCATATTTTTATAATGGATAAACTTACATAAGGTAAGCAGTATAATGTAATGGTAACATGCAATGCTCATAACTTTGTAATTGATAGTTCAAATCTATCTACTGCATAAATATAAAAACATTTATTAATATAAATGTTTATAATAATAAATGAATTATAGCTCAATGGTAGAGCAGTCCACTCATAATGGATGTATCTCAGTTCAATTCTGAGTAATTCAAACTATTAAATTATTAATTTTAATAATAAAGATAATCTAAATAAAATAGAGAACATGATGTTGGTTCAGATCAAATGCTATATAGAGGCATTACACATGCGAGTTAAGATATAATATTCTCATTATACATTGAACCCAGCACCTCCTTCAATGAAGGAGGTGCTGGGGTAGAGTGAGGGTAATATAAATTAGCGTTAAGGTGAGTGAAAATGTATAATAAAATATACAAACAGATGTAGGTATTAGATATTTATCTAGCCATCGAACTGGAACCGATGATTATCGTCAGAACGGTCACATTGATATAAGAATCAACTTCTATTAGAAGCAGCAGTGGGGAATATTTGACAATGATCTAACGATTGATCAAGCTATCTATAAGAAGGTTATTAAATATAATATATATATATATTTATATATACCCAGCACCTCCTTCAATGAAGGAGGTGCTGGGGACTAATTAAATAATAAAAGGTAATAACTATAAACTTCTAAATATATATAATAATGATATATATATGAAAAAGTCCTAACTAAAACATGTGCCAGCAGCTGCGGTTAGACATGGAGGGCTAGCATTGTTCAGAATGGCTTAAAGGATCAGTAGAACGTTTTATCCCAGACCCTTCATCTAGGATGAAGGGTCTGGGGCTTATAATATAAAATAGAATAAATAAAGGTTATAAGAAATAAAGTAAGAGAGATGAAATACTACGAAAACATTATGACGAGAAAAGAGATAACTGATATTTATTGACGTTGTGTGATGAAGGCTACGGTAGCGAAATGGATTCGATACCCATATAGTCGTAGCAGTAAACGATGAATACAATAATAAAGAGAAATAAAAATGAAAAGTATTCCGCCAGACTAGTACGCTCGCAAGGGTGAAATACAAGACATTAGACGGTTGTAGTCATGAGCAGTGGAACATGTCGTTTAATTGGATAATCCTCCTAGAATCTTACCATTTTTTGAATATATATATTTATATATATATACAGGCGTTACATCGTTGTCGTCAGTTCATGCCGTGAGGTTTAATATTAAGTTATTAAATGAACGTAAACCTTAATAATATCCCAGCACCTTCTTCTTAGAAGAAGGTGCTGGGCAGATAATTATTATAAAGTATAAGTGTAAACTTATAGGAAGTAGAGGATGAAGACTAATCATGATGACCCTAATAAAATGGGCTATAGACGTGTTACGAAGATATTAACAATAAAGATATAGTAATATATATTATTAAATAATATGATTAAAATATAATTTATTACATGAATTGTAACCTGAAATTCGGTTACATAAAGGAGGAATTGCTAGTAATCGCTAACTAGAGAGTAGCGGTGAAATTCTTAACTACTTCGTACTAACCACTCATCAACAGCAAGAAGTTTTTACTTTCCTTTTTTTTATATTAATTTTTAATATACCCAGCACCTCCTTCAATGAAGGAGGTGCTGGGGTAAAATAAATAGGTTTGTTTATAAATGACCTGCTGTAAGTTGAAATACGGTTCGGTTAGGGGAACCTGATCGGGATTTATAAATTTTAATATATTCATACAAAATAAGCGGTTATGATGAAATGGTAGACATAGAACACTTAAAATGTTCAGGCTTAGACCGTGTAGGTTCGACTCCTACTAACCGTATTAAGGGGAGGTTCTAATGTTGGTAATTAGACCTAAATTGTAACTTTAGTGCCGTAGTGCTACGACTGTTCGATTCAGTCCCTCCTCATTTAAAGGTAGCCATAGTTCAAAGGTAGAACTTTCGTATGTGGAGCGATATATCTGAGTTCAATTCTCAGTGGTTATCCTAATTTATATGGATCTAGCCCCTTCATCCTAGATGAAGGGGCTGGTATAAAACTAATGCTTAGGTAGTTTAATGGTAAGAACAGATGCCTCATATGCATCTAATATAGGTTCAATCCCTATCTTAGGCAATATGTCGTATAAGCTAACCAGGCATAGCATCCGTTTTGTAATCGGAAGGTGAGGGGTTCGATTCCTCTATACGATATATAATATCACCCTTATCATATATGTGGTTAGGGTGTGGTAGATATATGACCATATGATCTAATGGTATGATATTACTACTTCACAGTAAATATACGAGTTCAATTCCCGTTATGGTTATATCCCCCCCTCTCCCTTACTCAGGAGAGGATAAAGTGACAATAAGTTAACTGGTAAACTTTAGCACTTCCAATGCTATAATACGTGTTCGATTCACGTTTGTCATATAATTATGAACATTGTTACTTATGGTTAAGTGAATTAATTGCAAATTAATTTTATTAAGGGTTCAATTCCCTCAATGTTCTTATGATCTCGAGTTATATATATAATTTAATGGATATATTATAATTTATAGCTATTTATCCCTCCCCCCTATCACCTCCTTCATTGAAGGAGGTGCTGGGTATATATTAAATATTTAGGGATAAATATAAATAAGAATTAAATAAAACTTAATCTCGGTTTAATAAACAGATTGTTGCGTAATTGGTAACGTACCTATATTGGGTGTAGGATTATAGGGGTTCGAGTCCCTTCAATCTGATAGATTTTATATATTTTACCCCAGCACCTCCTTCATTGAAGGAGGTGCTGGGTATATTTATCATTCTTATATTTATAATATATTATGCCTCAATTAGTACCATTCTATTTTCTTAATTTATTAACATTTGGTATATTAACTATTAGTATATTACTTTTTATTATATCTAAATATATTTTACCTAATATATTAAGATTATTAATAGCTAGAATATTAATAGTTAAATTATAATTTAATTAATACATGCCTTCTATCATATATGGAGGGTATAACTTCATAAATATATATATATATATAAATATATATATATATATTTATATAACTCTTGAATAATAAGAGATAATATTTATAAAATAAATGATATTTTCACCATTAGATCAATTTGAGATTAAACCATTATTAACAATAAATAATATATTAACAATAAGTATAACTAATTATGTAATATATTTAATATTAGTTACAGTTATAATAAGTGGTATAATAAGTTTAATAAATAATACAAAATTAGGATGAAACAGATGAGGAGTAGCAATATTAGCTATATATGATACTATATTAAATATGGTTAATAGTCAAATAGGAGGACGTGGAGGATATTACTTCCCGTTAATATTTACATTATTTAACTTTATATTAGTTGCTAATTTAATATCAATGATACCTTATTCATTTGCTATATCAGCACAATTAGTTGCTATAGTTTCTTTAAGTTTAAGTTTATGATTAGGTTTAGTTATATTAGGTTTAAGTAAACATAGTTGAGTTTTCTTCTCTTTATTTGTGCCAAGTGGTACTCCTTT
Organism: Debaryomycetaceae sp. UCDFST 68-768.1; assembly: GCA_031081845.1. Classification (NCBI taxonomy): domain Eukaryota; kingdom Fungi; phylum Ascomycota; class Pichiomycetes; order Serinales; family Debaryomycetaceae; species Debaryomycetaceae sp. UCDFST 68-768.1. Next base: position 3,303 of record JARYTA010000010.1, on the reverse strand, counting down.
AGTATTAGTACCTATGTTAGTTTTAATAGAAACTTTATCTTATAGTTCAAGAGCTATATCATTAGGTTTACGTTTATCAGCTAATGTATTATCTGGTCATTTATTAATGCTTATATTAGGTTCATTAATATTTAACCTTATGAATACTTCTTTAATAGGTTTTATAGGTGGTTTTATTCCTATGGCAGGTGTTATAGCTATTGTTATATTAGAATTTGCTATATCTATGATTCAAGCTTATGTTTTCTGTATCTTATTTAGTGGTTATATTAAAGATTCAATATACTTACATTAATTTATATATTCTTATAGTACCCTGCACTATATAAGAAGGAGATATATATATATATATATATATATATAAATATACCCCCCCCCCTCCCCTCTCCATATTTTATGGAGAGGGGAGGGGGTCCATATAACATTCCTTTATCCCTGCCTCTTCATATGCGATGAATAGGCAGGTAACCATTATATATTTAAGGTAAGTAATATTAGTCTATATCTCAATGGTAGAGAGATCAATTGATAATTGATAGATGTAAGTTCAATTCTTACTAGACTAAGAAAATTAAGTTACCCCCGCCCTGCTCACATATGTGAGCAGGGTGGTTACCTAGCACCTCCTTCATTGAAGGAGGTGCTGAGGGGGGTAAATAATTAATATAATGAGTTGTTGACTAATAGGCAAGTCACCTAGATTTGAGTTAGGATTATATATGTTCGAATCATATCAACTCAATAGTTCTGGTAGCTTAATGGTTAAAGCCTTATAATGTCACTATAAGAGATGTCAGTTCAAATCTGATGCAGAGCGTTATATATACCCCCACCCTGTTCACATAGGTGATCAGGTTGGTATATAGGATAATTCGGTATTGGTAAACCAGTCTACTTGCTACGTAGTTGTCTTATGACATTCAATGTTCGATTCATTGATTATCCGATATCCGGCCCCTCTATTTATGATATAGGGGCTGGACCTAATGACATATAACATAATGGTTAGTGTATATTATTACGAATAATATTATGTAAGTTCAACTCTTACTATGTCAAATATAAAGTAATGCTTATATCAGCATTTTTAATATTTTTAGTTTACTCTACTTTATCTAACTCTATTATTATTATAAATAGATTAGGTTTATTAACTATTTCTTATATTTTTTATTTATTATTAAACTCTATTAATATTGTATCTTTATCACCAGGTATAACATTATATAATAATTGATTTAATTTTAATAGTTATAATTTACCTATTATGTTTATAATATTAATATTTATTATATCATTATTAATATATAACACATCTAATAATAGATATGATTTAAAATCACCTTTTTATATTATTTTAATATTAAGTAATATTATAGGATTATTATTATTTCCTTTAGTTAATGATTTAGTTGCTTTATATATTATTATTGAATTACAAAGTTATTCATTATATTTATTAACAGGTTTACATAATAGATCATATAATGCTACTAGATCATCTTTATTATATTTCTTAATGGGTGGTATAGCATCAACTATAATTTTATTATCATCTTATTATATATATAATTTAACAGGATCTACTAATATATCAGATATAATTATATTTAATTTATATAATAATGATAATTATATATATTTTGATATATTATTAATAGCTTTATTATTTAAAATGGGTATGGCTCCTTTACATCGTTGAAGTATATCTGTATATAATTATGCACCAACTTATATAACAGCTTATATAAGTATAGTAGCTAAATTATCTATAATATCATGAATATTTACTAATGCTAATTTATTTAATAATTATATTTTAATTATATTCTTTTATATTTCATTATGTATTGGTTCTTATAAACCTTTATATCAAATTAATATTAAAACTATATTAGCTTATAGTGGTATATTAAACTTTGGTTATATTTTATTATCTATAATTAATTATGATATTTCATTTTATATTTATATAATACAATATGTATTAACTCATTTAATATTATTTACAAGTTTATTAATAATGAATCAATATATAGATAAACCTATCACTAAATGATCTCCTTTATTATATATACATCAATTAAAAATACCTAATAATATTTTAATATTATCTTTAATCTTAGCTTTATTCTCATTAATAGGTATACCACCTCTTCCTGGTTTCTATGCTAAATTATCTATAATTTCAACAAGTATTAATGATAATTATATTTTAGAAGTTATATCTATTGTTACATTTAGTGTTATAGCTACTTATTATTATGCTAATATTATTAAAATATTAATAAGTAATATATTAAATAATAATAATAATAATAATAATCTCAACACCTCCAATATAATAAATCCATCAATAGCGTATGTATTATCAGTAAGTATTATAATATTAATAAGTTTCTTTATATACTTACCATATATTTCAGAAGGTTTATATTTAATAATTGTATAATGTTTACTATATATCTATACTTAGCTCCAATAATAGCAGTGGTATTAATATCATTAAATGTATTATTAGCAAGTTCTAATTCATATATAGAAAAAGATGGACCATTTGAATGTGGTTTTACATCATATCAACAATCAAGATCTGCATTTAGTGTAGCTTTCATATTAGTTGCTATATTATTCTTACCTTTTGATTTAGAAATATCTTCATTATTACCATATGTTGTTAGTGCTTACTCTAATGGAGTTTATGGTTTAACTATTTTACTAGTATTCCTTTTCTCTTTAGTTATAGCTTTTGTTTATGAAATTAACTTAGGTGCTCTTAACTTAGAGAGACGTTTTATAACTATAGTTAAACCTTTAATTAATAAATTATATATTTAATTTATTATATTTAATTTAACCTAACATATTTTATTACTGGATACTATTTATGTCTATATTTATTCTTTGTTTTTAATTAATATTATTTATATATATATATATATACAGCACCTTATTCTATGAATAAGGTGATGGGTTTATGAACTTTATATAATAAGTTATCCCCCCCCGCCCTCTATAAGAGGGCGGGGTAGATTTATATTTATTATTTATTTTATTATTTATATTTTATTATATTAATTATATACCTATATACCTACTTCATTAAAATAGGTTCATATTTAGATATTGATATATATTTATAGTTTAAATATTATTTATTACTTACTTTTATTTATATTTATCCCCCGCCCTGCCCACATATGTGGGCAGGGCGGGTATAGGTTATATACCTTTATATATAATATATTTAACTTATATATATTATATACATCTATATATATTATATATCCCTCCCCCCCCCCC